>CM040427.1:112696661-113063886 GCA_022702705.1 Papilionanthe hookeriana x Papilionanthe teres | reverse complement strand
ATCAAGGAACTAGTCCCCAACGGTACTTTAAAAAGGTTATGTGGTACTTTAAAAAGGGGTTTATATTACCTATAGAAGTTGTCGGCATATTTTTAGGTTATGTAGTACTTTAAAAAAGGGTCGCCTACAGAAATTGTCGGCAAATCTTAAAATTTAAATTTAGTTTAAATATGTATATAATTTGGAAAGTAGTGTTTGATTTTGAAAATAATTTTAATTTTGAAAATTTTAAGATATTAAATCAATCCAATCTCACATCCCAAATAGTTTATATCAATGAGCACCGCACCACAAACCGTGTATCTATCCCGAAGAATAGACACACTGCTTGCTGATGGGGCTCGATTAAAGGAACTAGAAGATTTGTGACATTCGTTTGGTCTTCAAACAAATTTTATAAGCCGATAAGTTCCCCTGTTTAATATAAAGAAATTAAACAGGGTTTATATTACCTGGGTTCTTAAAGTTCCCTATAGGGGCAAGCCCTTATAGTTAATTACATCTTAAATAACAAGAATTATTTAAGAAAACTCTCGATAATGATCAGTGGTTTCGCTCTCAAGAATTTCAAAGTTTAAGGTTTTCAAAGGATTGGATTTTGGAAATTTCAATAGAGAATAGCTCAAATTTGGAACTGTTTTTTAGGAATCCAAAGGAAGAGGAGTAGGGGATGTCACGGACCCGAAGTAGACTTCGGTGACTTCCCAACTATCCTACGGTTTGGCTTCAATTTGAGAGTATATTTAATGTTTCAAACCTTCCAATTTTAATTAATTTGGACTTATATTTGTATGATAAAATCATACAAACAGCCTCGAAGATGTGAGGGTTTATGTCGTACCAAACAGCTACCTCGGAGTCCTAAGACCAGTTGGGGCTTACTTTGCATAATATAATTATGCAAATGCCTAACAAAAAGTTGAGAATTTATGTTGCACTAAGCAAACTACCTCAAAATTCTATGGCTTAATTTTTTAAAACTAGGAAAGGTTTTGCTGATGTAGATTCCAATTTTGCTGACGATGATGGCCGTGCTGCCTACTATGCTCCACCTCCGTGTTGTTGCAGTGGTTGAGTTTTAGAAAGTGAAAATCAGGAGATGAGACTAGTTTTTTAGTTTAGAAAAGTCTTAAAGTTCAGATATTTTTAATGTTTTATTAGAGGAATCTTAAAGTTGATTATAACAACACCGGTTAAGATCCCACGGTTCCATCATTCCGGCACCGTTATTTTCATCAGATCCACTTAGTCCAAATGAATTTGCTAAACTCTACTGAATGAGTTCAACACTTTCATTTAGACCGTGGGAATTACCTTTAGCAACACGTAGGTTACATCATCCGAGGTATTCCCGATCATCCAATGAAATGTTTTAATTTAGTTGTAGTTGTAGTTTTGTTGTTCTGTTTTTTATTAAATTTTGAGTTGTTTTATATTTTAAAATATTGTGGCGGTGAACTTTATCTTGTTGTGATTTTTAATTTAGTTTTGGGTTTCAGTTTTGTGGCTACCCTAAAGGTTTTAGTTTTCATGCAGAGTGTCAATCTTATTTAACATGCAAGAAAAATAAAGTACAGTACAGGTAAGTAAATTGCAATAAAATAAAAGCGTACCTGGAGGGTCTTCCTGTCACTCCAAGCTACACTTAAAACACATGTTAGAGCATTTATATATTTGCAAGAAATACTTAGGTAAAGCTAAGGGAAGATTTTGGTTGTCTACCAAAGTCCTAATCCTATAGCTAGTCAATTCCTATGATGTCTAGGTTCTTGTGTTTTGTTAAGGATGATTATCTTCATCAAAGAACAATTAAGTTCAATTGTTCTTCTAAAACATCTCATCATATTGAGAAAGTGCTTAGGACGAGTCCTAAACATCTTTTCAATACTTCTGAGATTATTTTGAGTCCAAATGAGTTGTATTGTATTGGTGAATTGATCATCCTAAAATTTAGTTTAGTTTGTTTCTTTCTCAATGAGTTAGGGTGTTTGATTATCCTATGAGTAAAGTGACATTTCACTTGATGCTTTACTTAAGAGTTATAATAATGAAATCCTTTAAGGGGCAAATCGGTTTGTTAAAGAATTTAATTGCTTTAATTAAAGTTGATTTGATGATTTAGGATGATTTAATTTAGTTTCAAAATTCAAGTTGATTTTCTCTTAAGTGTTTTAAATTGTTTGATTTGAAAGAGGTGTTTAGATTATTCAATTTAATTAAACTTTTAATGGTTTAAATTTAATTTGACATAATTGTAACACTTTAAATCAATTTTAATTTGTTTGATTTTTTATGTTTTTAATAATGAATTGTCTTAATGTTGATTTTCTTTAAAGTTTCAAATTTGTTTTAGATTTATTTTTTTTAAGTGATTTCAAATTAATTTTAATGTTTTAAATTTATTTCAATTTGATTATCAAATCACTTAATGTTTTAAGCTATTAATTTAATTAAGGTTAATTTTCTTTTTAATTATTTAATTATTAATTTCAATTATCATTTTTGAGTTTGATTAAGAGTTGAATATTATTAAAGTGATTCATTTAGGGATTTTAAATTAAAGAATTGATATCTTCTTAAATCATATCTCTAATCTGAATAATCCAAATTTTAACTTATTCTTGCAAAATTCAAATTGTTTAATTAATTAAAATTTACTTTAAATATTTTCAAAATGATTAATGAGTTTCTACCCCTTAATTCCCTAGGTTTTAATCATCTAATAAAAATTTTAAACTTAGATATTTTACCCTCCCCTTGATTAAACCTAAATATTAATTAGGGTTAAAATTCTTTAATTATCTTTTTGTCCTTTTAAGCATATTCATTTCATAACTCATCAAATTAAGCTCAAATGAACTTCAAATTTTTATGTCACTTCACTCACATGTCAATTAAGACATTAGAGGATAAAATGTGATTTTTCTGAATTTAATTTAATTTATATATTTATTTTTATGAAAAATATGGGTTTTCAATATAAATTCAATAACATGACCAAGGAAAGGTTTTTGTCCTTAGGAAAACTATGGGATGTTCCTACTGACCAGAGGAAAATTTGGACCAATTTTGGTGATTTTTTGAATTATATTTTATTTAATATAATTATTTTGAGTTTTGGAGTGTTAATAAATTATAAAATAAAATTAAATTTGAAAAATGAATTTTATATTTTTCTTAAATCTCTCGACCTCAAGGAGTCTAGGGAAGCAAATTTTATATTTATTTTATTTATTTTTTATTTATTAGAATGAATTTTGTGAAAAGGTTGGAAAATCCATTTTTTAATATTAAAAAATTGCCTTAAGCCTTTAAAATCCAATATCTTAACCTCTAGACATGAGAAAAATATTTGGTTTGTTCCTAAGTGATTAGGAGGCAAATGTGAAATTTTTATGATTTTTAATATTTTTGTCATTTTAATTATTTTTTAATTATTAAAATATTAAAAATATGGTGAAAAATGAAAATTTTTGAAAAATTCAAATTTTAATTTTCTTAGACTCCTCTGATATCAGAGAAGTCCCAAAACCAATTTGGTGAATTTTTGAAATATGATTTGGGTTTAATGAATTTTTAAAATTTAATAATGATCATAACATTAAAATAATTCATTTAGTAGGGCTAATCATTTCAATTGATTTCAAATTTTTATGTGAGACTCCTCTAACCCTAAAGATCAACGGAGAATTATTTTCAAGTAATTTTGCTGTGTGGTTAATCCTAATTTATTAAAATTAAATTTTGGATGTTTGGACTAATTAGGGGTATTCTTGAGGAATTAAACCAAACCAAAATTTTCTTAAGGCCCTCTATTCATGTGATACCTCTCTAAATTTTCCTTGAATTTTCTAAGCAACATGCTAATTACTGGAATTAAAATGGCAAAACAGACACAAAAATTTGGAAAATCAATATCTTACCACAGAGATGGCCTCTAGCCTTGGAAAATTCAGGGAATGTTCCCAAGAACAGAGGCTACAAAAGCCCTATGGTCTCATGCCATGGTGAATTGTATAAATGCATGGAGAATTAAAATACTTAAATTAGTAAATAATTAATTAAAAATAAAATACTCATCAAAATAACTTAATTCTTTTTCCACATTGTTCTCCTCTGTTCACTGAGCAAAGGGGTATTTTTATTTTATTTTTGTGATTTTTCTACACAAAGATATGGATTTTTGAAGTTCTGGGTATTTAAATAATTCCTACATACCCTATTTATCTACTTAACCTAGTCAGCGCCGTGTCAACCTCGGCAGCTCCGAAAGCCCACGCGGTGCTCTCCTATTCGACACCGCCACCTGAGTCAATAGTCCCGCGTCCCGCGGTCTTGTTCCATCTCCTCGTCTGGCTAGATCTGGATCGTCCATTCGATACACGCGCGATCCAATGGTTCCTGGTCATGGTCTACGACTGGTGTGTTCTGAGAGCCATCCATACGAAAACCCTAATATCTCCCTCATTTCTTAACCAATTTACATGAAATTTGATCCTATGTGTTCGTCTAAACGAGAGCTACAAATCCATGTGGCTAACATGCATTGAAATTAACTCAAATGAAATGGAGAATCGCTGGAAGCTCTCCGGAGGGAGGAGTTCCTTACCTTTGGCTCTGAGAAGTGAAGCTTCAATCAGAGGGGCTTGGCATGTTCGTTGGAGCTAGAGGAGCCTAGGGATGAAGCCGCTGGCCCTGATGAATTGTCTAGACCAGACTTCCACCAAGCTCGATTTCAAAGCTTGGCCGATATAAGAAATGGCTAGCCTGGAGAGGGGGCTTTTACTGGGGGACTTCTTCTCTTCGTCTGGTGAAGGTATAGGGTCAATCAATTTGAGGATTGGCTCACTGTGATGAAGTGTCCTATTTTTTGGGTGGATTTTGAGCTGAGAAATTGAGCTCACAGAGGGGGTTTTAGGGATGGATTTCAGTGGGGATCAGGTGCTCTGTGTTTGGAGAAGGGTCTGGAGTGATTTTGGTAGAGTTTTGGTAAGGTTTAGTTCAGCACCACTTTTGGCCGAGAGGTGATGAGGTTTAAGTAGACATGGCTGGACGGCTTCCCAGGGGGGTTTGAAGGCTTGGATTAGCTGCTCATGGCAAGGGAAGAACAGCTGCAGTGACCATTGTCCATGGGACATCTCAGCCAATTATAATTTGAATTTTTGAATTAAATGGGTACTCTCAGCTTGGTGTTTTCCGACGGCTGTGGTGGTGGTCCAGTCAGGCATGGGTCACACTCATGGTCAGGGGAGTCATTGTTAGGGTTTGGTGCAATCAATCAGCCATGGGCATGTGTAAAGTACTTGGCTTTAAGTAGTATGGTGAGGGGCTCATTTTAGGTACAATTTGGTCAAGTCATGGGTTTGGGTTGAGTGAACCTTTCCAAGTTCTGATTTGGACTGAGGGAGGTTAGGTGAGTCAACTAGGAAAGGGTGGTGAGGTCCCCATCGAAGATTATTTGGGTTAATTTTGGGTTAAGGGGAGTCATGTGAAGGGTTAATGACTTTTAAGGGGTGTTTAAAGGCTCTCCACCTCTTGCCATAAATGGGTTGATGACAAGTCCAAGATTCCTATGGCTTTCATGTTGCTTGTGCATGGCTCCATGGCTTGCTCATGGCTTAGGAGTTGCTTGTCTCAATTTCATGGAAATGGATTTTGGGATTTTTGATGAGTTTAGGGGAAATTGGCATAAGGCTTGATTTGGAATGATTTTCTTATTGATTTAGGACTTAGGGATGATTTCAATTAAAAGGATGATGAGAGGAAACTTCATGTGGGCTTTGGAATAGGTCTTGGGCTTTTTGATATCATTTTCGATGAGCTTTTAAAATGGTTTAAGGAAGTGGGCTTTTAGGTTTTGAAATAAAGTGATGGATGAAAATTGTTGAGGGGTTGTGTCAAATAAATGTTGGGTTTAGTTTAGGGATTTGTCATGAGAACTTTAGAAGAGATTTGATGCCATTTGGAGTTGAAATGGGTTCAATTTGGGCATTTTAGTAATGGGGTCAAAATGGGACAAATTGGACTAACTTGGGGTAAGGTTGGGCTTATGTTGGTTTTGATGTAAAATTAATGTTGAAAAATGTTTATGAGGGTGTGACAAAGATTTTTTAACTTTTTTTGGGCTTTGATTTTGGGATTTGGGCTCATTTGGGTTCATTATTGGTTTAGGCCAAATTGGGGATTTTTGGTTTGGGTTAGGTTTGGGTGGAGTTTGCTTTCAAAATTGGGGCAAATCATGTTAGTGTTTTGTTTGTGGGGATGTTAGGAAGGTTTAGGAAAAGATTTGGGGTTAATTGGAGTTGAGTTGGGATGGTTTGGGCCAAGTTTAAGTCATGGGCCAAAATTGGGCTTTAAGCTTCAGATTGAAATTGGATCCACATGTTGATAAAATTGGGTTTGGCTTTGGTCTAAATTGATATTTGGGATATTAAATTGAATCTTAAGAATGAATTTTATCAAAATTGAGGTCAATTGGAGTGGTTTGGTTGGACATTGGGTCCACTTAGGTTAAAGATAGGTCAAATTGGGGGTTTTAGTAAAAGTGGGATAAATTGACAAAATTGTCTTATGGTGTAGTTGAACAAAATGAAATTGGGAATATCTGGGATTTTTTGAAATTTTTTGGGAATTTTCTGAATTTTTTGGAATTTTTGGGTTAAAAGAGTATTTTGGGTATTTGGAGGGTATTGAGAGGGTATTTTTGGAATGTTTGGTATATTTGTCCATGGATGATCAATTTGAGTGGGGGGAAATGTTTAGGATTGGTTTTGAGGAATTTTTGGTAATTTAGGCAATTTTGCAAATTTTAGACAATTTCAAGGGCATTTGGTAGGCTTGGTGGGTTCAGGGTCCTGGGGGTCAAAATTTGAAATTTTGGAAAAATGAAAATTGATCAAGTGTGAGTTAAATGAAATCATTTTGGTTGAGCCATGAAGCCATATTAAGCTCACAAAAGCCATGAGAGGACTCAATTTAGGCACATAATATGTTGTTCCTAACCCTCTTAACTAGGGGCTTAGGGGTTAAGGTCCATCCATATGAATTACCTATATGAGTCGGGAAGTCAAATAGGTTAAAGGTTGTTTTCAAGCTTAGAATGTGTGTGTGGGAGTGAATTGTGTGCAAATCAAACAATACCAGACTAGGCCACTCAGGGTAAACCTAAGGCCAAAGAGTCCTATAAGAAACTCATCCTTTAAACCTCCACATTTGATTTTAACCCTCCAAGTGGCTTAGGGGTTGTTAATCAGGCATGTGGGGTTTAAAGGGAGTTAAGAAGTTTTTGAATATTAAGTGATGGGTCCCATTTCTAGTCCTCTAAGATAGTCAAGGAGAAGCCCTATGGCTAGATCCTAAGTACTAAGGAGAGAGAAGAGAAAAGACCTCATCAAAAACGAGATCAATAGAGAAGTACAAATAAATAGGAAGATATGATTTATTGGGTGCAGAATTAATTAGTTTTTAGTGTGACAGACTAAATTCTAATAATTTGGTTTATATAAAGAGAACGGGTGACTATTAGGGCCGACCTTAGCCACCCTTAAACATCTAGTAGTGTGAGCCTAAATTAACCCATTTTACTAATAAAACATCCTAAACAAATCTATAGATCAGTCAATGCTCTTTATGCCTGGACCAAAAGGTAAAGAATAGAAATGCTTCTATTTGGCACAATACCATAATATAAATTCTCCACAAATGATAATTATTCTAAAAATCTTGGATTAGTTGAAAAGGAGAAAGTTGTTTTATTTATACCTACATTAATCTTTATTTAGTTTCTGCTTACTCACATTTAGTATACATTTTATTAAATTTTAAATCTAAACTTTGAAAAGAAATAAAAATAATAATTACTTCTAATTTGAAAAATCTAAAAATATTTCTTATTTTGCTAAAAATCTTCCTTGTGGGATCGATAACCAGGACTTCTCTAGAGCCATGTATTACTTGATACGATACGTATACTTGCGTTTGAAATTGTGACTTTTAAAATAATTATTATAAAAATCTAAATATAAATTCATAAAATCTTACATAAGTAAAAGTCGGGTAACATCATGTTTTTGACGCCGTTTGTCGAGGATTAAATTTTCTAACAATGGTATTAAATTCTTCCATCTGATATATATATATAAAGACACGATAAGCAAAAGTGCATATCAAGTTTTTGGCGTCGTTGTCGGGGAAGATAAGGAAAATAATTAAGAAAGTTAAAAAGACATTTTTTACACTTTCAAATAAAATATAATTTATACACTTTTATTTTTTTAAAAAAATATATAAAACATAAAAAATCTGTAAAAAAAAATAAAAATACCAAAAAGATTTTAATTTATTTTGATGCGTAGTTCTGGATCAGAAGGATTATTACCTTTTGATTCTGAATTAGAAAGAACAATTAAATGAATTAAAAAGGAAAAAAAATTCAAAAATATATGGAAATGGCTAACTTACATAACAATAATCAACATCCAATAGAAATCAATGAACAAAATATTTATAAACCATTAAGGAATTATGCAAATCCTACGAGTCGATGAACTTCATATTAGTATTCGAATGTCGGTTGTAGATGCTAATTCTTTTAAGCTTAAACCTTCTATTATTCGAATGGTTGAAAATAATCAATTTGGAGGAACACTCTAATGAGGATCCAAATTTACATCTTGCTAGTTTTTAGAACTTTGTGCTACCTTTAATATAATAATGTTTACGATAATGCTTATTAGGCTTAAACTCTTTCCTTTTTCCTTAAAAGATAAAGCAAGGATGTGGATTAATTCATTAGCAACTTGTTCTATTAAAACTTGGGCAGATATGACACAAAAATTCCTTGCTAAATATTTTCCTCCTTCTAAAACTACTAAATTAAGAAATGATATAACTTCATTTACGCAATTTGATGGAGAAACAATTTATGAAGCTTGGGAAAGATTTAAAGAACTATTAAGAAAATGTCCTCATCATGCTTTACCGGATTGGATAATTATTCAAATATTTTATAAGGGACTTATTGTATCACTTAGATCTATTATAGATGCTGCTGCTGGTGATTTTTTAATGGCTAAGACATTTAAAGAAGCTTATACTTTAATTGAAGAAATGGCTAATAATAATTTTCAATGGCCTTCAGAAAGGGTTAATCCTAAAAGAATGACAAGTATTCAAGATAATGATGCCTTTTCTATCTTAGCTTCACAAGTGGCAGTGATATCTAAGAAATTAGATAATTTTGCTATTAATATATCTCATGTAAGTATTGATAATTCTGCAAATACTGATGATTCTCAAACAATAAAAACTTCGTAAGCTATTGCTAGTAAAACTAATAATCCTTATTCTAATTATTATAATCCTGGTTGGAAAAATCATCCTAATTTTAATTGGAATAATGGACATCAACAATGGAGTAATAATCAAGTTAATCCAAATTGAAATAATAAAGGAAATTCAAACTTTAGACCAACTTACCCTCTTGGTTTTAATAATCAGCAGAAAAAGTTATCTATAGAAGAATTAATCTTGCAACGAAGTAATCAACTACAAAGCCAAAATACTGTTATTCGTAATATTGAGAATCAGATGGGTCAAATTGCTAATTTTATTAATTACACACCACAAGGGACACTACCTAGCAATGTCGAAATTAATCCTAAAGAAACTTGGAAAGAACATGAACAAGAAAAAGCTGTATAACATAGAAGTGGAAAGGAATTAAATAAGAAAATTAGGAATGAAATTGAAAAAGAGAGAGAGGTAGAAGAAATTGAAAAAGAGAGAGAGGTAGAAGAAATTGAAAAACCTAAAGATACTCTCTCTCCGTGTAAAGATCAGACTGTAATTCCTATTGAAGGGGCAGTTGAAAGACCACCACCACCTTTTCCTCAAAGATTAAAACAACGGAAGCTTGACCATCGATTTTCTAAGTTCTTTGAGATTTTTAAGAAACTTACCATCAACATTCCTTTTGCTTTGAAGCTTTGGAATAAATGCCGAGCTATGCAAAGTTTATGAAGGATATTTTAAGCAAGAAAAGAACATTTAAAGCTTATGAAACTGTTACATTAAGTGAAGAATGTAGTGCAATAAATAAGAAGAAATTACCTCAGAAACTTAAAGATCCTGGAAGTTTCACTATACCATATGCTACTAGAGAAAAATTTTGTGGAAAAGCCTTATGTGATTTAGGAGCAAGTATTAATCTGATGCAATTTTCAATGTTTTGAAGGTTACATTTAGGAGAAACTTCTCCCACCACTGTAACCCTTTAGTTAGCTGATCAATCTATTACTTATTTTAAAGGGGTTATAGAGGATGTTCTTGTTAAGGTAGATAAATTTATCTTTCCTGTGGATTTCATCGCACTAGATATGGAAGAAGATAAAGAAAAACCTATTATTTTAGGGAGTCCTTTTCTAGCTACTGGACGTGCTATGATTGACATGCAAAAAGGAGAATTAACGATGAGAGTTAATGATCAAGAAATAACATTTAATGTTCTGAAATTAACGAGGTATCCTGATAAAGAAAAATGCTATTTGATGGATATATTTAATTATATAATTAAAAAGCATTGTCAAGAAAAATGTAAAGTCATTTCTGAAGAAAAAGATGTTGAATTTGTGATATATAATAATTCATTAGCTGAAGAAATTGAAAAAGAAAATGAAGAAAAATTATCTAAAGAAACTCATTATATTCATGAAAACTGAGAAATTTTAGACACAAATAAAAATGATATACTTTTACCCTCAATTGCAAAACCCCTGAACAAGAATTAAAAATGTTACCTGCACATTTAAAGCATGCATTTCTTAGAAATTCATTAACTTTACATGTTATTATATCTTCAGAATTAAGCAAAGATCAAGAAGAAAAATTAATAGTAGTTCTAAAGAACTATAAGAAAGCTTTTTGTTAGACTATTGCAGATATAAAAGGAATAAGCCCTTCAATCTGTATGCATAGGATTTTAATGGAATAAAATTGTAAACCCACTATTAAACCTCAAAGAAGATTAAACCCAATTATGAAAGAGGTTGTTAAGAAAGAGATTTTGAAATGGTTAGATGTTGCAATTATTTATCCTATTTCAGATAGCTTGATAGGTAAGTCTATTCATTGTATTCAGAAGAAAGGAGGTGTAATCGTCATTGTTAAAAAAAATGAATTAATCCCGACAAGACGAGATTCTTGGATGGCGAATATGCATTGATTATCGAAAATTAAACAATGCCACTATAAAGGATCATTTTCCTTTACCTTTCTTAGATCAGATGTTGGATAAATTAGCTGGACACTCATATTTCTATTTTTTGGATGGATATTCTGGTTATCATCAATTACCTATTGTTCTTGAGGACCAAGAGAAAATAATATTTACAAGTCCTTATGGAACATTTGCTTTTAAAATAATGTCTTTCGCTTTATGCAATGCGCCTGCAACTTTTCAAAGATGTATGATGTCAATATTCTGTGATTTAATTGATAAAGGAATTGAAGTATTTATGGATGATTTTTCAGTATTTGGAACTTTTTCTGAGTCTTGCTTGGAAAATATAACAAATGTTTTAAAGAGATGTGAAGAAACAAATTTGGTTCTAAACGGGGAAAAATGTCAATTTATGGTCACGGAAGGAATTGTACTTGGACATAAAATTTCATAAATAGGTATGGAAGTTGATCAAGCAAAAGAGAAAATTATTTCTGAACTTCAACCACCTACTATCGTTACTGATGTAAGAAGTTTTCTAGGTCATGCTGGATTTTATAGGAGATATATAAAGGATTTTTTTAAAATTGGTAAACCTCTTTGCCATTTATTGGAAAAAGAAGCTAAATTTAAATTTATTGAAGATTGTCTGAATGCGTTCAATGTTTTAAAAGAAAAATTAATCACACTTACTTTGTTATTGTTGCACTCGATTGGAGTAAACCTTTTGAATTAATGTGTGATGCAAGTGATTATGCAATTGGAGCTGTATTGGGACAAAAATATGAGAAATTTTTCAAAGTTATATATTATGCTAGCAAAACTCTTAATGAAACTCAAAGAAATTACACTACTACTGAAAAAGAGCTTTTAGCAATAGTATATGGCTTTGATAAATTTAGACCAAATCTTCTTGGAACGAAATGTATCGTGCATACTGATCATTCTACTATTAAGAATTTAATGTCTAAAAAGGATGCTAAACCTAGATTGATCAGATGGGTTTTACTTTTACAAGAATTTGATTTTGAAATAGTGAACAGAAAAGGAACTGACAACCAAATTGTTGATCATTTATCAAGAATGAAAAATAAGAAAGAAGATTTATGAAGAAAATATAAATGAGAAATTTCCTGATGAACAGTTATATGTTATTCAAGGACTACAAATGCCTTGCTATGCTGATATAGTTAACTATTTGGTTAGCAATATTTTACCATATTAGTTGAATAACAAATATATTAAGAAATTCAAGAATGATTGTAAATCATATATTTGAGAAGATCCTCATTTATTTAAAATAGGAAGAGATTCTGTGATTCAAAGATGTGTACCTTATGAAGAGACTTTTGCAATTATTCAAAAATGTCACGATTCTGAATTTAGAGGACACTTTGGAGTGGATAAAACTACGTTTAAAATTTTAAATTCTGGATTCTATTGGCCTACATTATTTAAAGATGTTCGACATTATGTGAAAACTTGTGATCGATGTCAAAGAATGGGAAATATATCTAGAAAATATGAAATGTCTCTAAACTATATATTAGAAACTGAAATTTTTGATGTATGGGGTTTAGAATTTATGGGACCTTTCGTACCATCATCTGGAAAGATTTATATTTTATTAGCAGTTAATTATGTTTTGAAGTAGATCGAAGCTGTAGCTCTACCTAACTGTGATTCCAAAAGTGTTTCAAAATTTTCAAAGAAATTGATTTTTATAAGAATTGGAATGCCTAGGGTAATTATCACAAATGGGGGAAGTCATTTCAGAAATATAAGAATTCAATCATTATTGGAAAAATTGAAAATTAAACATAGAATTGCAAATGCTTATCACCCGCAAACAAGTGGAATGGCTTAAGTATCAAACAGAGAAATTAAAAGAATCTTGGAGAAGATTGTTAATCCTAAAAGAGCTGAGATAGACTTAATTCTGCATTATGGGCTTATAGAACAGCTTATAAGACACCTATCGGAATGTCACCTTATCGGTTAGTTTATGGTAAACATTGTCACTTACTTCTTGAACTGGAACATAAAGCTTAATGGGCGATAAAGGAGTTAAATTATGATTTGAATGCTGCATGAGAGAAATGATTATTACAACTGAATGAAATGGAAGAGATAAGAATGAGTCCTATGAAAATGCAATGATTTATAAGGAAAGAATGAAGAAATTGCATGACAAAAAGATTTCAAGGAAATATTTGAGCCTGGGCAAGAAATGTTATTATTTAATGCTCGTTTAGAACTTTTTCTTGAAAAATTAAGATCTAAATGGATGGGACCATTTATAATTGAGAAAGTATACCCTTATGGAGCTGTGGATATTAAAGATCCCAAAACTAGAAAAGTAGTTAAAGTTAACGGATTAAGATTGAAGCCTTGAATGGGAGAAATTAAACCAAATTACAAAGAGGCTTACGAACTGAGTCTACCTGATTAATTCAATTGATTAGGTTGGGCTGACGAAGTTAAACTAAGCTCTTCGTGGAAGGAACCCCATTTATTATCAGTGTGATTGTTTGTGATTTGAATTTATCATAATTGTGTTTGTATGTGGATCACACCATTTTATTAAACCTACTTTTAAGGCCGAAACTTTATAAATTTGACGATAGACGAATCAGAGGCGATCGAGGTTCCAGGGCCTAGGTGCCAAAAGTTAACCTAAGCGCCAGAATAGCCTGCGCGTATCGATGATCCGGTGCCTAAGCGCCACAGTTACAGTTCGTGTAAAAACTGAAAATCTTCAGTTATTCACATGAAATCTCCTTATATTGCCCTATCTCCGTCCCCAATCACCTAGAAACCTTAATTTCAACTAGAGAAATCCATTTTGGAGGAGTTAAGAGGAGTTTGGAAGCAATGGATAGAGAAAATCATGGAAATGAGGTAAGAGACAAATCCCCTAAAGATCCTCAACCATATTTTAATGGTTTTATTGCTGTTAGTATGGAGAGATTGTTTAGTTGTTTGGAAAAAAATGAAGTGAAACCTCAAAGCATTGAGAATCATTTGCATGAAATGTATCATCAAATTGAGCACATGGAATGGCAAACAAAACTTCAATTTGATCATATGGCGACCTATCAAGATGCTCAAGTAGCAATGTACGCGAAGAACAAGTGCATCGATGAAAAGACGGCTTTAGAATTTTCAAGGGTGTTGGTTTTGTATCTAAAGAGATGGAAATTGAAGATCGGTGTTGAATAGATCTCTTATGTGTTCTAGGTGTGATTGAGTCAAATTCTAGTGTGTCGATTATCTAGTTTATGTGTTTGCTTAATTGTTTAATATGTGTTGTTGGATTGGACATTTGCATTGAATTTTTGTTGTTTGTGTTGTTTATAGAATGATGGACCTTGTTATAGTCTTGTTCTGGAATTTATTGAGTTTGGAATGAAAATTATGAATTGGAATTGAAGAGTTTAGTTATATTTTGTTTTTGAAATGTGGATCTAAGTTATCATTTTTAATTGATTTTGGAAATGTTTAGAGGATATAAATTAGATTAATACTCTTATAAGAGTAATTAAGAGTCGAATTTGATAAGTTTTGGTGGAAAATATAAAATTTAAATCAAATTTTTGGAAAGGAGAGTCTGGCGCCTAAGTGCCAGTTCGGCCTGAACCCGATACTTCATCTTCTTAAACACCCCCACGCCATTTTTGACGACTAAGCTTCCCTTTCCTTTGGTTTTCACGAAAATAGATCCTGGAGATCCCATTTGAGGCCAGATTTTCAAGTTTTTGAGCTTGAAATCACTCGATTTCTTCATCCCAAAGTCAGATTTACATTCCAAACTAATTATTTTCGATTTTCACCATGGATTTTGCTCTCTTTGAAAAAAACCAAAATTTTGAGAAAATTTTTTGATTTTAGAGTTAAATCCTTGGATTTTTAATCTCTTTCAAGTTTGAAAAGCTTAAATTAATTTATTTTCTTTGATCCTATGAATTTATTTTGCGTTTTTATTTCACGTTTAGATGGCACCCAAATCTATGCGAGGAAAGCAATGAGAAAATTTTTATCATAGCAAGTTTGTCACTGCTGTTGCACATTTCTGGTACAATGATTTTTCTTTGACTCGAAAGTTTATCTCGGAACAAAGTTTTTACAATCCAGAAGGAAGGATTGAGGATACAATCGCTGCACTCAACTGGCAACGATTCTGCTATTTTACTGTCGTGGCTATTATCCCTGTCACTAGGGAGTTTTATGTCAATTTCGTGGATGCTGAAGAGTACGAGATTTTTGTTAGAGGAGTTGGAGTAGGATTCACTACAGAGCGTATCAACATTATCTATGGCCTACCGCCGAACATCGAGTGTTATTACATCAGATTATCATCATCTGAGGGAGATTTAGATATGATTATTGCTTACCTGACTGATGGTACTGGAGCTTGGATGATCCAGAACGGAAAAAGGGTAAATTTTTCATATTCTAAGCTTAATGGTGTTTCAAAGGCATGACACTACTTTATTTCTGCTCGTCGTCTTCCATCTAATCATTTGAGCGAGGTTACTAAGGACAGAGCTATCCTTAACTATTGCATACAAGAGAGGAAGCCAATTGATGTAGGGAGTATCATTTATGATTCTGTAGAGGCTACTGCTCGTTCTAGCACTTCTGTTGGACGTGGGTTTCCATCTTTGATATATTCTCTGTGTGAAAGTGCTGGAGTAGTTGCTGAGATTTCTGAGGAAAAGCTCAAGTCTACAAAGCCCATAGGAAGAGAAAGCATCAGTATTTATTATTGACTTTGAGGTAAGAGTTCTACTGTACCTTCTAGTTCATTACCTGCTTTTGGTAGAGCTTCTGCTTCTAGACCTTCTACTTCTACTGTTGTGCCACCATATAGTTTCTGGGAATCTATGCATGATCAGTTTATGGAGCAGCAGAATGAGTTATTTCTAACCATTGTAGAGTAGATTCAATCGATAAGAGGATCGATCATCTTTCTGAGTATACCCAAAGGAAGAGTGATTCTGATGCTGAGTATTTTGAGTCTTTAGTCAGATTCCTGAGGGGTGAGCATGATGCTCAGTTTCCTACCTGTCCTAGATTTTTACCGTATGTTGATCTAAAGGATATGGAATTTTCTTTTGGTGATGATGATGACAAGGCTACAGACAGTGTTTAGTAGCTTGATTTACCTCTTGTGATATGTGATTCTATTTTTAGTTTATTTATTGTTTTTTTGTACTGATTAGTGTGATTGTATTGTTGTTTGTTAGTGTGGAATTTTGATATTAAGACTATTTTAGAGCATCTGATTTGTTATGTATTTATGACTAAAATATGGATGAATTTTTATATTCTATAATAAATGTTTATTTCTATTTCAGTCTACTGTTTAGTATTCATGAATAGTTAATAATTTTGCATGTTCTAAAAATAAAAATATAAAAAAAATATTTCTTAAATTAACTCCTGCTCTGCAAACTTTTCTATATATGCTTAAATATTTCTGTTATATGCCTATTAAAGCATGTGTAGGATTAGAAATAAGTTTTTCCTTTCTACATTATCACTGTACCTAAGAAATTCCTGTTTATTTCTTTCTTTCATGCTTTAGAAAATTTTATGATTCATTGTTTTTATACTAAAGCTGAAGTTTGGGGGAAGGGAAAACATATTTTAAATTAAAATGTTATTTTTCCTTAATGAACTAATTTTTTTCTTTATAAATATTAACATAACATAAGGAATGAAAAATCTATTTAAGATTACTTAAATTTTTGGAATTTATAAATAATTTAGTAAACTTACTCAAAATTTCTATAATTTTGATTGATTTTAAGAATAGAATTATTTAACTAAAAGAATGATAAGATTAAGAATTTTTCCATTTATAGTAATAGGAATTGTATTTTAGAAATACTAAGGAATCAAGATTATTACTTGAAAAAGAAGAGATTGAAATTATTTTTGAAATATACTTATTAAGAATGTCATATTTATTAACTAAAAAAATGTATAAGTTTTTAAATATAAGTTAAGAATTGTGAAGTTCAAAATCATTAACAGGCTATCCAAAAATAGTAATCCTTACAAATAAAAAAAATTAATAAAAAAAGGAGAGAAAAGGAGGATTGACAAAAATATCTTTAATAAAAAAAGAAAAAAGCATAAAAAAAGAAATGTGAGGAGAAGCTTGACGAAATGTCTAATCAAAAATTGGCTTCACTTGAATTATCTTATAGGAAGAAAACTAATTACCTTTT
The DNA here is from genome assembly GCA_022702705.1 of Papilionanthe hookeriana x Papilionanthe teres. Lineage (NCBI taxonomy): Eukaryota > Viridiplantae > Streptophyta > Magnoliopsida > Asparagales > Orchidaceae > Papilionanthe > Papilionanthe hookeriana x Papilionanthe teres. The sequence continues at coordinate 113,046,429 of CM040427.1, read as the reverse complement.
TAACTTAATTTTTATGTACAAATATTTTTACTAGAAAAATATTTCATGAAAATCTTTTTCTTGTAAATACTCTATGTGACCTTAATATGATAAATTACAATTGTTCTTGAAATAAATGAAAAATTGGAAGTCTTATGATTTAGTAGTTAAATATTCTTTAAATTCTTGAAATTAAACTTAATTAGTGAAATTTGGTTAATGATTTGCTAAAGCTTTTATAAAACCAAAATTTAAAAGAAATCTTAAATATTTAAAACTTCATTCCAAATGCTATATATTTTATATAATTAAAAGGGTAACTTGAGGACAAGTAAGGTTTAAATTTTAGGAAATTTGATCCACTTAAAAAATACCCATTTTTATGCCTTATTTATGATTCAATTCTTAAGGATATTATGCTTTAATGAGAGGTAATTTTATGTTTTATGATGTTGGTGATAAAAAAAGAGTTTAAGAAAGAAAAAGGAGCAAAAAGGAGCAAAAATTGAGTTTAAAGAGAAAAGTTGTCAAAATTGTAGGCCTGGCGCCTAGGCGCCAGATTCCGGCGCCTAAGCGTTAGTTCGATACAGACACAGACAGATTTTTTATGACTTTGGGTAGTTATTTTGACAGTGTTAAGTGGTTATCAGAGGTTTTAAAAGACTGGAAGTTACGCCTAATATATAAGATATGTGATACAATGAATCTGGACACAGGGAAACAGTTTTAATCTCGAAGAGGTGTGATCCAAAGTGAAGAGGTGAGAATACTTGATCCCAGAGTCCGGAGCCTAGGCGCCAGATCCTAGTGCCTAAGTGCGAAAGTTACCTTCTAGAAGATACATTGTATTTGGATGAATTTTGAAGAGGTGCCTTAAGCAACCCCTGGTCAAATTCAGAGCTCTATAAATAGGAGCCCATTCTATAGAGAAATCGCCCCTTTTAGTACCCTGTAGTCCCGAAGCACCATATAGCCATTATACCCCCACCCCATCTAGCATCCAATTATTTTAGGGAGCCACCTTCTTTAGTATTTAGTGAGTTTATTTTTTGTTTATTTTGACTGTTAAGTGTGAGATTATTAGTGTTTTTGCTATTGAAATCTTTCATCATTGCATTGGAGTCAGTAGGAGTCAACGGATCACTTGAAGGAACATTCCAGATAAGTATTTGTAACTTGGTTCAAAATGTTATAAATGTCTTGTTGTGTGAATTCAATGCGTTTTGAGTAGTTAGTTTTCTTTCTCCTTTCAGCTATGAAAAGATAATAAGATAATTAAATTTTGTTGGAGAATTTAACTTAAAATATATATAAAAATTTAGATGATATTAATACCTGATCTTAGTTTACTTTTTAAACAGACCATTTAAATTGTTAAAACTTGTTGAAGAATTTTGAGACCTATCCGAAGATGAGTTTTTAACTAGTAGATATCACATGAATCCTTTGGTAATCGAAGGCTTTATGCGGGTTATTCAAGGTGAAGTGCAAATAAATAGGAAGATATGATTTATTGGGCGCATAATTAATTATTTTTTAGTGTGACAGACTAAATTCTAATAATTTAGTTTATAGAAAGGGAACAGGTCACCGGTAGGCCAACCATAGCCACAATTGGACATCTAGTAGTGTGAGACTAGATTAACCCATTCTACTAATAAAACATCCTGAACCGATCTATTGATTAGTCAATGTTCTTTATGCCTGGACCAAAGGGTAACAAATAAGAATTCTTCTATTTTCCACAATACCATAATCTAAATTCTCCACAAAAGATAATTATTCTAAAAACCTTGGATTAGTTGAAAAGGAGAAAGTTGTTTTATTCATACCTGGATTAATCTTTATTTAATTATTGCTTACTTACATTTAGTATAAATTTTATTAAATTAAAAATCTAAACTTTGAAATGAAATAAAAATAATAATTACTTTTAATTTGAAAAATCTAAAAATATTTCTTATTTTGCTCAAAATCTTCCTTATGGGATCGATAACCAGGACTTCACTAGAGCCCTGCATTACTTGATACGATACTTATACTTGCGTTTGAAATTGTGAATTTTACAATAATTATTATGGAAATCTAAATAGAAATTCATAAATTCTTAAATAAGTAAAAGTCGGGTAACATCAAGTTTTTAACATCGTTTGCCGGGGATTAAATCTTTTAAATGTGGTATCAAATTCTTGCATCTGAAAGTATGTATATAAGACCTAATAGGCAAAAGTCCATATCACTTACTTATCATCATAGAGAAGTTTCTAGAGATAGAGTAATTCTGAATTTTTGTATCCAAAACATTAGAATAGTCGACATTAATAGAGTTATTTATGATAGCATTCTTACCATAGCTAAGAGAGAAACCACTGGAGGATTGAGACTTTTGCCCTGATATATAGATTATGTATATAATCAGGATTTGAGGTTGATATTAGTTAAGAGTTTGTCCACCTTTTGAAGTCTAATAGTAACTCCAACATTCACACTATGAATCTCATATAGGATGGAGATTTGGAGGTAAGAGTAGTGAGATTCCCTCTGCTTGTCATGACATGCCTTCTACCTCCGGGACTCCTACTATTTCTGATGTTATGAAGAAGTTTATGAAACAACAAGGTGATATTACGAGGCTTCATAGCCAAAATTGATTGTTTAGAAGAAAGAAATAACATCAATGATGATTATCAGAGGAGAAGAGTGGAATATGATATTGCTTATCACGATGCTAAGATGTGATTTATGAGGGGAGAAGTTGGTGTGATATTTCCTACTTGACTCCGTTATATTTCATACCAGCCAAGGAAGAAGATGGAACGAGAGAAGAAAGAGAGGATGATTGAAAGTGTAGTATTCCTTTTAGTTTGTTATGCTTAAACCTTTGTGTTTGTTATTTGCTTTTGTGTAGTAGTTTTGTAGTAAATGTATTTTTTTTAGTTAAGTTGTATTGAGACATATGTTTGTTTGTTACAGTTGTAGTAAAATTGTAATGAATGTTGTACAAAGCGTTTAAAGTAGTGTTTTAAATTTTCTTTTCCATGTAAATCTGTAATATATATGTGAACAATGCTTCTAATTATTTTATGCCTATAGTCAAAAAATTTTTTACCACCTGCATGCTTCAGAAGAATCAAAAACCCCAGCACAAAAAAGTTAGTTTGCTTTTTGTTTTTCTCTCTCATTTATTAATTTAGTATGCACTAAAAAATTTTTGTTTGTGGGAGGAAAAATTAACTTTTACTTTTTCTCAATTAAAATGTATTTTTAAAATTATTTTAACATGACTTAGAGTAGTTGAGCTTAACTTTAGATAACTAAATTTCTTATTTCATTTAAAATCATAGTAGATTTGAATGAAAGATTTTAGTAATAAAGGTTAACTTTATGGGGTTAAGATATTTAGTGTAGGAGGATTAGAATATAGTTAACAATTTAAAGTAAAGAAATTGTATTTTTTAAATGTTAAGAGTCTTAGAAGTTTATGTGAGGAGAAAAGATTGGGACTCTATGATGAATCATTTAAAAACTAATAGATATCTATAAAGTAAAGAGGTGTTTTTAAGTTTCAACTTTAGTAAGAGGAGAGTGAAGTTAAAACTTATTAAAGGCTATCTATATATAGTAATCCTCACAAGAAAAGAAAAAGAGAAAAATAAAAAAAAGAGAGGATTGAAAAGCAATCCCAAAAGAAAAAGAAAAAGAAAAATAAATGTGAGGAGAAGCTTAAGAAGAGGCCTAATTGAAAATTGGCTTCACATGAATCAACTTAAAGGAAGAGCTTAATTCCATTTTTGAATTTATAGTTAAATATTAGCATCCTTACTAATAGAGTTCTCATTAACTTCTTTTTCATATGATACTTCAAGCACCCTTAGTGTGAGAAATTATGGTTATTCTTAAAATAAATAGGAAATTAGAACTCTTAGACTTGACTACTAAATGTTCTTATACCTATTTGACCAAGGTTATTGAAATTATTTCTAAATGTCATGCTTCATTTAAATAAAAAATCATAGTAATCACGAAGTAAAGGTCACTTCTAAGAACCATATTTTTACGTAATAAAAGGTTTACTTGAGGATAAGTAATAGTTAAGTTTAGAGTATTTTGATGCACCAAAGAAATATTTGCTTTTTCATATACATTTTGTACTCATTATTGGTGATATTGCACTTTAAATGAAAGTATTATTCATGTTTTGCTGCAGGTATGATGATTTTAGACAAATGGAGCAAAGAGAAGCTAAAAGGAACGAACTTGGAGCCAAAAAAGGTAAAAACCAGGAATTTTAAGTCATGGCACCGACGTCACTTGAATGGGCGCCGAAGGCACATTTTTCTAGAGAGTTCAGAATCAAATTGTGAGATAGGGCGCTGACAAAACCATATTAGGCATTGATGGTGGCCAATGTCGGTGGAGGCCAAATTCAGTGTATATGGACGACTTTTGAGGTATTTCTAAGGCAACTCTTGATTAATTCGTTCCAAGAATATTTTACCTTGTTTTGGGCACCAGAATTAAGGGTTGTGTGTTGATGTAAGTGAAGTAAAGTGTGTGTGAGTTAAGAGGAAGTTTTTAGAGAGAGCTTAGAGTCTAGGGTTTGGTGTTAAGTGTTGTTTTGAGAGAGATTCTTCTCAAAAGAGTTGTACGAGAAGAAGGAAAGTGAGAGATTGCTTCTTCCATATTATTCCAAGAGAAAATTGTGAGTTGTTGTGAAGAGAGAAGGAGATTAAAAGGAGCTTCAAGGGATTTGTTTGGGGAAGAAATTAAGATAAGTTGTATTTACTTATTATTTGTATGACTTTGTTTTTATATATATAATTTTTGTTTTTCCGTATCTTCCTCATGCATTCTGAGTAGATTTTTGTCTTTCTCCTTGCAATGATAAATGGTGAAGAAATGGTTTAGATTCCATGTGCCATATGTAAGATAAGACATTATGATGATTTTTCCCTTTGTTCTTCATTTACTTTTTGATCTGGCCATTTGAATTGTTAAAATATGTGCTGAAACATAAGATCCAAAAGGGATATGCTTTATACAATAAAAGTGGAGATTACATTCAATGTCCACAAATGAGTGTAGTAGTTGATGGGGGTTGGGTGCAAATAAATAGAGAAATATGGTTGGTTGGGCGTAGAATTAGAGATAATAGGGTGGCAGACTAAAATCTCCAATTTGGTCCTAGTTTTTGGAAACTAAAGAGAGAGGTAGCCTTCCAGCGAGGGGAAGTTGGAGCTCTGGAGTGAGAGCCAGTATCCTCCCAGCCTAACCACGGAATTAGGGACTAAACCTAGGATTAGTCAATGTTCTTCATAGTACTTGGACGAGGGTAAAGAATAGGTATGCTCCTATTTGGCATAATACAATAATTATACTAATCTATATCATTCACTCACCATAATATCATTGTAAGAGGGAGGACACTTTTTCCAAATTTGAAACATACATTACAAAACTTAATGTAGTAGTAGTTAACTTTAATTTGAAGTATAGAAAGTACTTTAGCAATTTTAAATTCTCTAGAATCTTTAAAATTTAGTAACTTTAATATTTATTTTTGGTGTTTTGCAAATTTGAATAATGGATTTTTGTACTATGCCTTAAAGTTTGCTTCCTCTCTGTGGGGTCGATAACCAGGACTCCACTAGAGCCCTGTATTACTTAAGCGATAAATATACTTGCATATATATTGGCTTCTTTCTTATTGAACTAGTTATACTTGGTAACTAAATTAAAATACTTCTGAAATATTACTTTAAGTCAACAAGTCGTGGTCACCCTTATGCTTTTTCAACCTGATCGACCAAACAAACATTTTATAGTTAGTCTAGAACGTTTAGGGTGTTAGAGGCTGCCCCGACTAAGACAGAGAGTAAGTCTTTAGTTGGGAGCCCTTTTTTAGCTTTCTAGCTAAACCTCTATTTCTCTTTATTTCCAACGACATCATTGCTACTTTTGCGGACAAAAGTCACACCTCTTGGAGCTCCACATTATAGTCATATGATAGAGTTTTGTTCATTTGGACTTGAGGCTATCAAGGTCCCCATGGATGATGTAATTAACAAATTGCTGACTAGACATATTTGAACGTGATAGGTCGACTAACTTCAGAATCAGGTGAACTTAGAGTCTTAGTAGCTTGGGTTGATGGTTCCGTGGTACCCTGACCTAACTACATCTACTTTTTTAGAGATTACTTCTCCCTTCTTTTGACTAACCCTAATGAGGTATGTCGCACCCTTACCCCTTCGTTGATGTTGTTTGCCGGGCCTCACTTAGCTGACAAGTCATTGCATATTTGAGATACGTCAATTTGTCCTCTGCCCTTACGAACCAGTTCAGTCTCATAGTGGTGGGATATTTCCTCCAAGATGACCTGGTTATTTCAGAGGCTCTGGTCACTAATAAAGTGTTACCCATTTCGGATCGTGAGAGATTGATTCTTTGTCCTATGACTTAGCGAGAGCTCAGAAGGCATCCAGATGCTCATGTGAGATAACCATCTTTTATGACAGCCTCTTGCTAGGCGTTAATTTAAATGTAAACACAACTCCATAGATCGATAGTATTCTTGAGCATCTCTCAAGTTGTAATTAACCAAGCAAGATACATCCCCTTGGGAGTAATCTTTATCACATAACAAACACACTTGAATCTCTAGTTATGATTACTCTATGTAAACATTCTTTCATGGATATTTGATTCAAGGTGTTCCCATCTGATTTTTGTTTGAGTGAACACACCTGACCAATCACACGAAGTTTATCACATGCAATCTCTTCTTGTTTTCTTTCTTTTGTTTGACTTCTTTTTTTTATGTTCTTGCCTTTTCAATTCCTTTCTTCTTTGGATCATTCATGGGATTTGGAAAAGAGATTTACTCAGAGAATGGAAGTATACGAGGACAGATAAGTTGACGATTCCTTCAAAAACCCAAAAAGAGAATATATATATATATATATATATATATATATATATATATATATTAAAAAACTTGAAACTTTGTTACTATCGAAATTGGGGTACAAAAATGGGTAAGGGGGAGCTCCATCCCTCACAATCCCAAAACAAAAGCAAAGCCGACTAACTAGCTAACTAACGGAAGGTCCATGAAAAATCAAAAACAAAACAGACTGCAATCGGGCACAAAACAATAGTTTAAATGCTTGAAAAGATGAGGGTGAGGTGTGGAGAAGAGAGAGGACCCACCGGACCCCGAGTTAGTGAAGAATTCTTATATGAGGGACCTTAAGGATGTCACTACCAATGAGCAAGGATAGCTGGGGTGGGGGGCATGAGATAGGACCACCTCACCAGAATTAGCTCCCAATTTGGCTAACCAGTCAGCTGGCTGGTTACTCTCTCTGTAGAAGAAGGAGAACTGAGGTTGGATCAGAGATCAAATTGCATGAATTCTTTTTACCCAGTAGAGATGAAGCCAGGGAAGAGGGGCAGGGAGCTCAGTTTCCTTACTTCTCATGATGGCCAGTTCAGAATCACTTTCTACCTCAATATGATGCCAATTAAAATTCCTTGCAATGTTTAGAGCCCAGTAAATAGCAATAAGCTCAGCTTCCATGGAATCAGTGGCTTGCACAGGAGCATGGAAGAAAAGTCTGCATTTACCACCACTTGTTTCGAAAAGACAACCAATGCCGAGTAGAATCGGGGCGATGGCTGCCATCACGAGTTAACTTTGAGGTAATGGGGGAGACGAGATACGGACCAATCTTGAAGGAAGGGAGGCGGTTTGAAAGTTCCAGGCGAGAAAATATTAGGAAATTTAGTGTATCTGATGAGTTTCTGGATGTAAGAAAGGCACATTTTGGTAACTTGTAGCTCGCTTGGTATAGTTCCATCATAGTTTGCTTTGTTTCTCTCCATCCAAATAAACCAGGCAATGATAAATGGGATAGCTCCTATACCAATCACATTCCAGCTTGGCCAGCTGGAGGAAAGGAGATCCCAGGTCAAATTTTGAGTGTTTAAGTGGAACTGCTGGGTGTGTTTTCTCCAAACAGATTGGGAGAAAGTGCATCTGAAAAATAAATGTTGAATGGATTCTTCCTCTTTCCAGCAAAGCTTACACCATGAGTGGCCTCTAATTCCTTTCAATTTGAGGATATCATCAGTGGGAAGCAGCTTCAAGAAGGTTCTCCAAGAGAAAAAGCACATGGAAGGAGAGAGGTATTTGTTCCAAGGCGCCTCTCCCCACTGCACAGTGTTCCAATAGTAAAGTTTGGAGTAGATGGCTTTAGAAAGGCTGTGGGAGAGGTGTGATTGCCAGCTGATGGAGTCTTTCTCTTTATTATTGAATTTGATTGTAGCCACTTGATCGGCGGAATCTTTACTCGACACCTTAAGCGAGGATGGAATAGAGCGGTTGTCCCCATTCCAGGTAGTCGGCAACTTTAAGTTTAGGATCGGGTGAGGTAGGGAAGGGATGGAGCCGATCGGTTGGGCACCGATGATCCGACGAGAAAGACGGATCACCATGTCCTAAGTTCCAAATGTACATATTCTCGGCATGGGTTTTATTTTTCACCATGGCTCTCCGGATTTTAGAGTCACCGGTTTGCTTAGTTGCTTGGGAAGGGTGAGTGTGCCTGCAGTATTTTCCAGAGAAGTATTGAGCCCAAAGGAAGGTTTGGGATCTGAATTTGAGCCAAAGTTTGCAAATGTTAATTTAGGAGATCTGCTGAAGGGTTTTGAAGCCCATCCCACCTACCTAAATAGGTTTAGCAACTTTATGCCAGGTGTCGGCATATTTTTAGGTTGTGTGTTTTATTTTGAAAAGGGGTCGCCTAACAGAAGTTGTCGGCGAATTTTTAATTTAGTTTAAATAAATAATTTTGAAAATAATTTTAAATTTGAAGGTTTTAAGATATGAGATGAAACCGATCTCACATCCCAAATAGTTTATATAAACGAACACCACACCACAAACCGTGTATCTATCCCTAAGGATAGACACACTGCTTAATGGTGGGGCTCGATTAAATAAACTAGAAGATTTGTGACATCCGTTTGGTCTGCGAACCAATTTTATAAGCCGACAAATTCCCACGCTTAACATGAAAGCATTAAACGGGGTTTATATTACACAGGTTCTTTAAAATTCCCTATAAGGGCAAGCCCGCATAGTTAATTACATCTTAAGTGACGGGAATCACCTAAGAAAACTCTCGATAATAATCAATAATTCTGCTCTCAAGGATTTCAAAGTTTAAGTTTTCAAGGGATCGAATTCTGGAATTTCAATAAGGAATGGATCAAGTTTGGAACATTTTATTTTGGGAATTCAAAGGAAGAAAAGTAGGAGAAATTACAGACTCGAAGTGAACTTCGGTAATTTTCCGACTATCCTATTGTTTGACTTAGATTTAGGAAAGTCCTAATGTTTATTTAATGTTTTAATCTTGCCAATTTTAATTAATTAGGGCTTATATTTATTTGGCAGAATCATACAAACAGCCTCGAAGATGTGAGGGTTTATGTCGTATCAGAAGACTACCTTGGAATCCTAAGACCGGTTAGGGCTCAAGTTGCAATGCAAATGCCTAACGAAGAGTTGAGGATTTATGTTGCACTAGGCAAACTACCTCGAAGTCCTATGGCTTTGTTATTTAATTCTAGGAAAGTTTTGCTGAAGTAGACTCAGGTTTTGTTGATGACGATGGTCGTGCTGCCCACCATGCTCCGAGCTCCTTGTTGTTTCAGAGGTTTAGTTTTAGAAGTCATAAATCAGGGGATGAGAAAAGTGTTTTGGTTTAGAGAAAATCTTAATTTCCAAGTGTTTTTTATGTTTTAATTAAAACAAATCTTAAAGTTGATTATAACGACACCGGTTAAGATCTCACGGTTCCATCCTTCGGCATCATTATTTTTATCGGATTCACTTAGTCCGGATGAATTTGCTAAACTCAATCGAATGAGTTCCACACTTTCATTTAGACCAGTGGGAAATCCGGTTAGCAACACGTAGGTTACATCATCCGAGGTATTCCCGATCATCCAACGGGACGTTTTAATTTAATTGTAATTGTAGTTTTGTGTTATGTTTGTGATTAAATTTTGAGTTGTTTTATATTTTGAAATGTTGTGGCGGTGAATTTTATCTTGCAATAACTTTTAACTTAGTTTTGGTTTCAGTTTTAGGGACTATCCTAAAGGTGTGTGTTTTTCATGCAACAATTGTTTATCATGCAGGAAAAGTAAGTGCAATGCAGTTAAATAAATTACAATAATGTAAATTGCAAGAAAGTAAATTGCAATAAAATAAAAGCGTACCTGGAGGGTCTTCGCGTCATCCCAAGCTGCACTTAAAACACAATTAGAATATTTAAGCAAGTTCCTAGGTAAAGCTAAGGTAAGGGTTATGGTTTTCTACCAAATTCCTAATCCTATAGCTAGTCATTTCCTATGACGTCTAGGTTCCTTGTGTTTTTGTTTGAAGACAATTTTCTTCATCGAAGAACAATTAAGTTCGATTGTTCTTATAAATATCCTATCATATTGAGGAAGTGCTTAAGAAGAATCATAAACATCTTTTCAATATTTCTAGGATTGTTTTAAGTCCAAATGAATTCAATTACACGAATGAATTAATCGTCCGAGGTTTAGTTAAGTTTTGTTATTATCTTACTCGGTGAACTAGGATGTTTGAATGTCCTATAAGTGAAGTAACATTTCATTTAATATTCCGTTTAGGAGTTATGATAACTAAAGCTTTCGAGGGTAAATTGGTGTTCAAATGGTTTGTGATTTAGTTTAATTTCAATTAATGGGTTTAAATTTGGAATAGTGTTCAAGTTATTTTAGATTTATTTTGAATTCTTTATGTCTTTGGTGATATTATATTTAATTCAACTTAATTTAATTTAATTTAATTTAATTCTATTCAATTTAGTTTGGTTTGATGTTAACTTAATTTAGTTTGATTTGATTTAATTTTAATTTAATTTGATTTAATTTAATTTAATTTAATTTAATTTAATTTAATTTAATTTAATTTTATTTTATTTTATTTTATTTAATTTGTTCATTTAATTTAATCTTTAATTTGATTTAACTTAATTTAATTTGATTTTATTTATTTAATTTAATTTAATTTAATTCAGTTTAATTTACTTAATTTAATTTAATTTTTAATTTAATTTTAATTGAAATTTTAAAAGAGTTTAATAATTTAACTTTAGTTTAATGATTAAGTTTTTTTAATATTTTAAATTTGAGTTATCATTTTAATTAAGAATTGAATATTAATGAGATAATTAATTTAGGGATTTTTAAATTAAAGAATAAATCTCTTCCTAATAATATCCTTATTTAATAATTCCAATTTCATTATTCTTCCAAATTTAATCAATTATTTAATTAAGGTTTAATTATTTTAAATTGCTTAATGGGTTTCTACCCTTTAATTATTTAAATTTCAATCATCCAAATCAGATTAGGATCAAATAGTTTACTTATTAATTTTTTTTATTAAACCTAAAGTTTTAATTAAGGATTAAAATTTTAATTACCACTTTACCCTTTAAGCTTAATAATTTCATAACTCACTAAATTGAACTCAAATGAACTTGAAATTTTTATGTGACTTCACTCACATGTCACTAAAGACATGAGAGGAGAAAATGTGATTTTTCTGTATTTAATTTATTTATATAATTATTTTTGGTAGAAAATAGAGATTTCCAAGGAAAATTTAATAACATGACCAAGGGAAAGTTTTTGTCCTTAAGAAAATTTGGGAACATTCCTAATGACTAGAGGACCACTTGGACCAATTTTGGTGATTTTTTGAATTATATTATTTTTATTATAATTATTTTAAGTTTTGGAGTGTTAATTAATTTAAAAATAAAATAAATGTTAAAAAGTGAATTTTATATTTTTCAAAAATCTCTCTGATATCAAGGAAATTAGAGAATCAAATTTTGTAATTTTCTGATTTTTCTATGATTTATTATAATTATTTTAGTGAAAATGCTAGAAAATTCATTTTTTTAATTTTAAAATTACCCTAGAGCTTTAAAATTTAATATCTCACTAAATAGACCTAAGAAAAATATGGGGTTTGTTCCTAAGTGATTAAAATTCAAAATGTGACATTTTGGTGAATTTTATTATTTTTGTGATTTTTATTATTTTTTAATTATTAAAAATATTAAAATAATATTAAAAATCAACTTTTTTAGAAAATTGAAATTTTAATTTTCTTAAATTCCCCTAATATCAGAGAGGCTCCAAAACTAATTTGGTGAATTTTTGAAAGATATTTTGAAAGTTATGAATTTTTAAAGTTTAAAATGACTAAGTGGCTTAATCAACCCATTTAGTAGGGCTAACCAAGTCCAATTGACCTCAAATTTTTATGGTGGGTTCCTCTGATCCTAAAGGTCAGTGGAGAATTAATTTCAAGTCAATTTGATGTATGGTTAGCTCTAATTAATTAGAGATCCATTTTGGGTGTTTAAGCCAATTTGGGTTGTTTTAAATGAACTAACTCAAAACCTATTTTTCCGAGGGTCCTCTGGTCATAGGGAACATCACCAAATTTTCCTAGAATTTATTTCACAACATGCTAATTATTGGAATTAAAATACTCAAAACAGTAACATGAATTTGAAAAATCAATAACTTTTCATAGGGATGGTCTCTCACTTTGGAAAATTCAGGGAATGTTCCCAAATTCAGAGGCTTCAAAAGCCCTATGGTCTCATGCCATGGTGAATTGTATACATGCATGGAGAATTAAACATATGCAGAGAGTAAATAAATTATTAAAAATAAAATACTTGATAAAATTAAATAATTTCTTTTCCACATTATTCTCCTTTGTTCACTGAGCAAGAGGGTATTTTTATTTTATTTTTATGGTTTTCCTACACAAAGTTATGAATTTTTGAAGTTTAGGGAATTAAATAAATAGAAAATACCCCTAATTTTCTATTTATCCACGCGGCGCCGCGTCATCCTCGGCATCTCCGAACGCACACGTGTCGCGCTCCCATTCGACGCTGCAGCTTGAGTCAGCAGCCCGGGCCCCGCGGTTCTCGTACCGTCTCTCGGTCCGACGCCATCCGAGCCGTCCGTCCGCGCGTGTATTGAATGGACGGCATCCGTTCATCGTCCCCGAGCGTCCTCACCGAGAGCCGTCCACACTAAATCCCTAAGATCTCACTCGATACTCGATAGATTTTCATGTTCTTATGCTCTATGGATTCGTCTTGAGAAGACGAACACATCCATACGGTTTATGTGGGATGAAATTTACGCAATAGAAATGGAGAATGTTCGGAAGCTCGGGAAGAAGAGTGAGGCCATACCTTTGCTCGGAGAAGTGTGGCTTCGATGCGAGGGTTGTTGCACCTTCGATTGGATCCTAGCAAGCTCCGGATGAAGTCTCTGCAGTCGCAGTGAATTGCTCAGAGTAGGATTTCGACCACAGCCGATCACAAAGCTTGGAGGCTGGAGCAAGCTCAGGTGGCACTGGAGATGGGGCTTTTGCTGGTGGACACCTTCTCTTGGTACGAGTGAAGGTGTAGAACCAATCGATTTGGGGATTGGCTCATTGTGGAGAAGTGTCCTGGTTTTGGGCTTGGATTTCAACTGCGAAATTGAGCTCGCGGAGAAGAAATGGCGGGGGATTTCGGTGGGGATCAAGTGCTCTGTGTATGGGGAGTAGTCTTGAACAATTTTGGCAGAGTTTCCCTAAGGTTTTGTTTCAGCACCTCAAATGGCCGAGTGGGGTGGTGTTTAAATAGGAGAGGATGGAGGGCCTCCCAGGGAGAGTTAGGGCTTGGGATCAGCTGCTCTTGGCAAGAGAAGAACAGCTACAATGGCCAGCGGGGATGGGGCGGCTCAGCGAGGGAGAATTCCAAAGTTGGCTCACATGTGAGCTCTCGGCCATGGTGTTTTCCTGCGGCCTAATGGCGGGCGGCCAGGCATGGGTCACCCTCGAGGTCGGGTGGGTCGGGGCGGGATTTGGTGCGAGCAATTGGCAATTGCCATGTGTAAAGAGCTTGGATTGAAATGGAATGGGGGAGAGGCCACATTGGCTTGATTTGGGTCAACCCATCCTTTTGGGCTAGGTGCACCACCCGAGGCCTGGTTTTGGGCTAGAAAGAGTCACTTAGGTCGATTGCCATGGAGTGGTGAAGTCTCCATCCATGGTGAGGTGGCTAAGCATGGTTTAGTGTGTGACATGCTTATGGTTAAAAAGGCTTAATGGAGGATTAGGAAAGGGGCCCTCCTTTTGCCATTAATGGCTTGATCACATGTCGAAGCCTTCCATGGCTTCATGTGGCTTGTCCATGGCTTGCATGGCTCACCTTTGGCTTGGGAAAAGTGGAGTCGATTTCATGGAAATAGATTTTAGGAATTTTTTGGTAATTTGATGGAAATTTGTATGAAACTTGATTTGGACTGATTTGATGATGAATTTAGGACTTAGGGAATGGCTTTTATTAAGTGGATGGCAAGTGGAGATGTCATGTGGGCTTTAGAGTAGATTTTGGGCTTTTTGAAATGGTTTTAGATGGGCTTTTAAGATGGTTTAGGAAAGTGGGCTTTTGAATTTTAAAATGGATTTTGGGATGAAATTTTAGTAAAGGCTTGGGCTAAATAATTGTTGGGTTTAGCTCATGGATGTGTCATGAGTGACTTGAAGCAAATTGGGGGTGCTTTGGGTTTGAATTGGGTTGAATTTGGGTTCTTTTGGTGAATGGGCCAATATAGGTCCAAGTGGGCCAAGTTGGGCCAATGTTGGGCTAGGGTTGAAATTGATGTAAAATTAATGTTGAGAAATGTTCATGGGAGTGTTTCAAAGAGGTTTTGACTTTGGTTAGGCTTTGATTTTGGGGTTTGGGCTCATTTGGGTTAGGTTTGGGTTTAGGTCAAAATTGGGCTTTTTAGCTTTGGGTTGAATTTGAGTGGGGTTTGGGTCCAAATTTTGAGCAAATCATGTTAGTGTTTTTCTTGTGGGGATGCTAAGGAAGATTTAGAAAAGATTTGGGGTTGATTGGAGTTGAATTGGGTGAGTTTGGGTTAGGTTTGGGTCATGGGTCCAAATTGGGTTTTAAGGCCAAAAGTGAAATTGGATCCAAATGTCAATCAAATTGGACTTGGATTTGGGCTAGATTGGTATTGGGAATGTTGAATTGAAGTTTAGAATTGAATTGGACCAGAATTTGGGTCAATTGGGTAGGTTTGGTTTGACATTGGGTTCACTTTGGGTTAAAATGTGTCAAATTGGGGGTTTTGACAAAAGTAGGGTTAATTGACAAAATTGGCCCATGGTGTAGTTGAACAAACTGAAATCGGGAATATTTGGGATTTTCTGGAATTTTCTGGGAATTTTCTGAATTTTTGGGATTTTTGGTCAAGAGGGGTATTTTGGGTATTTGGAGGGTATTGGGAGGTATTTTTGGAATTTTTGGTATTTTTGGGTATGGATGATCAATTTGAGTAATGTGGGAATGCTTGGGATTGATTTTGAGGAATTTTGGGTAATTTAGGTGATTTTGCAAATTTTGGGTAGTTTCAAGGGCTTTGGGTAAGTTAGGCGGGTGTAGGGTCCAGGGGGTCAAAAATTGAAAATTTGGAAAATTGAAGATTGGGTAAATTTGAGTGGAATGAAATCATTTTGGTTGAGCCATGAAGTCACATCAAGCCCACATGAGCCATGAAGGGACTCATTTGAGGCATTCATCTATATTGTTCCTAACCCTCTTAGCGCGAGGGCTTAGGGGTTAAGGACCATCCATGTGAATCACCTACATGAGTCGGGAGGTCAAGTTAGGTATGGGTGTGGTTTTAGGAGGTGTGTGAAAGTGTAGTGTATGAGTGTAGTGTATGTGTAAGTCGGCCCTTCACCGGACCGGGCCACCGAGGCGGTCTAAGGCCAAAAGTCTATAGGAACTCATCCTTTAAACTTCCACATTTGATTTCAACCCTCTAGGTGATTAGGAGTCTACAGTCATGTTTGTGGAGTTTGAAGGAAGTTAATAAGTGGTTTGAAATTCTAGAAGGTGGATCCCAATTCTAGTCCTCTAAGATAGTCAAAGGAAAAGCCTAAGGCTAGATCCTAAGTACTAAAAAGAAGAAGAGAAGACCTCATCAAAAATGAGGTCAACACCGAGATGACCGGAGAAGTCTGCTTCCTTTGTGCGGCACATAAGAACTGATTGAAAGCTCTTTCAAATAGGTATTGTGTACCTTTATTCATACCAGTTTGTTTGGAGAGCATAGGCTGGGAGAGTTGTGAGGATGCTCCTGAGAATGGTTATTCTACCCCCATTGGAGAGGTATTTGTGAGTCCAATTAGCCAGGTAAGAGCTAATCTTGTTCAAGGCTTCATCAAATTATCTTTGCTGAGCTTTGCCTAGATTAAGTTGGGCCCCAAGGTAATTTATAGCTAGAGTGGTGCTAGAAAACCCAGTGAAGGAAGTGATCCAGTGTTTGGTATCAGCAGTAATTTTGTGGGGGAAAATCAGGTAGCTTTTGGAAGGGTTGAATTCCATCCCAGAACACAGTTGAAATGAATGCAGGCATTTCATGGTTTGCTTAACATCAATTTTAGAAGCGTTGGAAAATATCATGACATCATCAGCATATATCAGATGGGAGATGGTAATATTTGATTTATGGTGATACCTGGTGGAACAATGCATGGTGGCAGTGTGGTTAAGGAGCCTAGAAAGATAATCCATAGCCAAGATGAAAAGAGTAGGGGATAGAGGGTCCCCTTGTTTGAGTCCCGTGGTGGCAGCAAAGTATCCCCAACTGGAACCATTTAGAATTATGGAATGAGCATTTTCTTTTAACCATCTTTTGATAAGGTTGCGAAATTGTTCCGAAATCCCCAACGACAAGAGTCTCCAACGGAAAGTTCCAATTGATGGTGTCATAGGCCTTCTTGATGTCCAACTTATAGATTACGTTTCCACTTCTACACTTTTATTAAGGTCTAACAACAATTCTTGTGCCGGCAAGATGTTGTCCGATATGGATCTTCCCTTTACAAATGCGAGTTTGGTTGGGGCGATGAGATGATCCAATAGGGGTTGCAATCTGTTAACAATAATCTCGCTAATTAGTTTGCTGATAACAGAAGTAAGGGATATAGGTCTGTAGTGGTCCCAAGTGGTCTGCATACTGCCTTTGGGAATTATCACAAAGTTAGAGTTGTAGAAGTATTGGGGAATGTCTCCACCTTGGAAGAAATTAGCAAAAGTTCAATAATGTCATTTTTTGATGATTGTCCAAGCCTTTTTATAGAAATCAGATGTGTAGCCATCTGGGCCAGCTGTTTTGGATGGATCAATGGATGAGAGGGCCTGCCAAATTTAAGTTTCAGAAGGGGGAAAATTGAGAACTTTCCCAGTTAGGAGGGGCTGCTGATCCCTGAAGCGAGCAAATAAGATTGGGTTTCTGTCCATGTATGGCTGACGGAGCAGCTTGCTGAAATGTTGAGTGGCACTCCAGCCAATATCCAGATGATGGGAGACCCATTGCCCAGACTCCTTTTTTATTTGATGAATATAGCTGCATTTTCTTCTATACTGTAAGTAGGCATGAAAGTAGGCTATATTCCTATCTCCCTCAACCAAGTGCTTGATGGATGCCTTCTACTTCAAATACATATCTTGGGAGTCAATGGATTTCAATAATTTAGCTTCAGCTGCTAGCAGAAGGGGGTTTAGATCATTGTTATGTTGGGTCTTCTCCTCCAATGACAAAACTTCTTGTTCAGCCTGTTCAACTGCAGAAAATACATTGCCAAATTGCTGCCACCCCCACTTATTCAGCTGGGGACTCAGGTTATGATGTAAAGAGCATAATCTGATCCAGGGGTCCTGCTGAGTAGGAGCTTTCCAGTGGTTCTTGACAAAGTGCAAAAATTCAGGATTAGAAGACCAGAAATTCTGATATCTGAAAGGGGGTTTAGATTGCTGATTAGGAGGGATAGTTAGGGAGATCAAAATAGGGCTATGATCTAAACAAGTAAGAGCCAGGTGGGTAATTTGGGTATGGAGGAAATGGGATTACCGAGCTCATTGGACAATATTCTATCAAGCCTTTCTGAACTTGATTCCTCTTCCATGTGAAAAGGGGCCCTTGAACCCCAAATCAAAGAGCCCACCAGCTAGTATGTTATCCCTGAAGTTGCACATGGTCCTAACATTAGGCCTTCTGCCACCTAATTTTTCAGCTGGTTGCCTTGAACCCCAAAAGTTTGAATTTGATGTATTTCATTGCGATAGGGAAAGGATCCTAAAGCAATGTAGTCTCAGATGTAAAAATCCTCAACCCCAAGAATTTGATTTTGATGTATTTCATTGAAATAGGGAAAGAATCCTAAAGCAATGCAGTCTCGGATGTAAAATCCTCGACCCCAAGAATTTTGAATTTGATGTATTTCATTGCGATAGGGAAAAGATCCTAAAACGATGCGGTCTCGGATGTAAAATCCTCAACTCCAAAAAGTTTGAATTTGATGTATTTCATTGCGATAGGGAAAAGATCCTAAAGCGATGCGAGTCTCCGATGTAAAATCCTCGACTCCAAAAAGTTTGAATTTGATGTATTTCATTGCGATAGGGAAAAGATCCTAAAGCAATGCAGTCTCGGATGTAAAATCCTCAACCCCAAGAATTTTGAATTTGATGTATTTCATTGCTATAGGGAAAGAATCCTAAAGCAATGCAGTCTCGGATGTAAAATCCTCAACCCCAAGAATTTTGAATTTGATGTATTTCGTTGGAATAGGGAAAGAATCCTAAAGCAATGCAGTCTCGGATGTAAAATCCTCAACCCCAAGAATTTTGAATTTGATGTATTTGATCTTGTAAAGATCCGTAGTGTTGATTTGAAAAGTGTGGAATTTTGGTGTTTCGAGAATTTCATAAAAGTTGTAAAAGACTTTCATGGAAAGAAATGGATTAGGAGGGAATATGTAGATGTTACATACCCAGTCCAAAAGAGTTGATCGGAAGTTCTTTGGTTTGGATTGGATATAATTCCTTGCCATCAGATTCGATCCATGTCAATGGAATCAACCGCTTCCATCCCAGACAAAGGGGAAGAGTAGAACGAATTGGATTTCAGATTTGGGAGATTGAATTTGAGATTGATTGAAATTTGATTTGAAATTTGATTTGAAATTTGATTTGAAATTTGGAAAGCTTGAATTCGAAATTTGATTTAGATTTGATTTGAAATTTGGAAGATCAAATTTGAAATTTGATCGAGATTGGATTTGAAATTTGATTGAGAATTTGATTTGAGATTTGAGTTGATTGAATTTGAAATTTGGAAGGATGAGTTTAAACTCGATTGAAATTTGATTTAAGATTTGATTTGAAATTTATGTTCATTATGTTTGTCTTTTATTGATTCAAATTTTATTTTATCATTTATTTAATGTTCATGTGAATTTGGTGTTCGTCATTTTTAGCTTTTTTAAGGAAAGTTTTCTTTTATTTTTTCTTTTATTTCTTTTCTGTTCTTTGTTCGAAGTTCATTTAACTTTAATGGCGTTTCCCAGTCAATTTGCACAAAAGAGGTGAAGGCCAAAAATGTGACATGGTCACTTTCATTCCAATCATGTCGAAGATACATCATACAACTTGATGCGGGATATATTTCATACAATCCATGTAGACTCAAAACGGATATGTATGATCTTTGTCGATCCATCAAAAGAAGCATCTGTCAAAAATCCATGTACGAATAGTGGGGTACATGGTCAATAACATCACCTTCCAAGCCATCCTTGGCAAGGATGCCGATTGGATGTACGTTGGAGGTGTGATATCTCCCATGTAACTCACGGCTCGTAAGGCGGAGGCTCTCTAGCTCCGAGTGCAGGTGGAAATGGTAAGGTATCTTCCTGTCGTCCATCCTCCGAAAGTAGCTGAGATCCGCTTTAGTGGTACTCACGGTATGCAATGCTTAGCGATATCTGCTCCGTTGCCCTTCGGTATCATGACGGAACCTACCGGTAAAGGTATCTTCAGCGGCCCTCGGAACTCACACAGGCCCGCTATCCGGAGGTCGGATCCGAACATGATGTTACACTCGTTTAGGAAAGAGAGCGTGCGAAAGGTCGACAAAGTCGTGGTGATCTATGTGTGGGGGTATGCGGTCACCTACCTTGTAGATGTTAATAATGCAGCTATTCGGTATGCAATCTGCTGGCAGTACCCTCCATGTTATAAATCTCTTTACCATTCTCTTGATGACTAATGGCATCGGATCCACTTGCCCATGACGGAGTATTCCTGGTGAGTTTCCCTTCCTTTCCTCCGCAAAGTTGTAACAGCATCCACATTGTATTGTGATTCTTCCCTTCCCTGGCATCCATCTCGGGGTTACGAGTATGTGTTTTCCCTTAGGCGGCTGCTCGGCCAATTCTTTCAAATCCGGATGCAATCCACGATTTGCTTGTTGTTCATACTACGAGAATACGTCCGTATGTAGCTCGAGGCCCTCTAGTATATTGATTCTTACGCCTCTAATTCTCTCGAAGTATTCGAAGGTTTTCTTTTCGACATTATGCATTCTCTCCGGCTCGTATTCCGGAATGATCGCGGATGGCGAGGCACGGTGACATATTGTGGGATATACGGTTCGATCCCTTCACGTTCTCCTGCATACTTCGGCTCCTCGGGGATGATGTACGTTGGGACATCCCCGGGGTTGCTACACGATAAGGTCATGCATTGCGGTGGTTCTATACGAGTAGCGTGGTAGCCTTCTTTCTTCGATCTTTGTGAGGTTTCCACTGGTCCTTTACGTTATCCTAGGAGTTGGCTTCCTTTCTTTAGGTTCTCGGTGAACCGGTGTCCTTGAAGTGTATGTGCTTGGCATTAGCAAGCTTGTCTCGTCGCGGCTGGTCCGCGGCTAGTTTTGTTAACATCTTACGGATACGGCGATTCTTATTTCTTCGTTGCGTTGTTGTGAGAGTAGCTCTTCGAACTTCTTGAATCTACTGTGGGCGCGGCGGCGGCAAGCTCGCCCTCTGTTGTAGCGACTACGGACTTCATTTTCTTGTCTTCTTCGGTGTTTGCCTTTCTTTTCTTGCTTTGTTGGATTGGTGGCTTGGGCCACCCACTTTCATCCTTGTCTGCCGGGCGGTTCTTCTCGGTCGGCCGGGACCCGGTCACTTTCCTCGTGCTGTAGGCTGCTTCGGTGCGAAATCCGAGTCGAGCTCGATTATCGCTCCATCTTTCACCCTCTTTTCATCGAGTGCGAGGCTTACGCCATTCTTAAAGTTCGGGACCAACCGCCTGTTCGACATTTCCACAGTGAAAAGACAAGGAAAAGGATCGAGGGCTGTACTAAGAACAAGAACATTAAGAAAATGTTTATTAAAGACACATTTTTTTTATATATATATTTTTTTATATATATTTTCAAATTTAACGAGAATGAAGTAGGATAAGATCGGGGAAGAGATTTTGATTTGGAAAAGAAAACAAGGAAAACTTAATTATCATGACTTTATTTATTTTAACACATTTTATTATTTTTGGGTTCGACCCGATCATAAGTAATTACTTTGCCCGTGTATCTTAGGGATGAAGAATTCATTCCTTCGAAACATCGGGTAGCGTAATACTTTTTCAAGTATCGTCCGTTGATCGGAAGCATATGTCGTTCTCCACGGCGATTCACTAGGCTGGTAGGAACCTCCGAGTATCTTGCTTCAACCACGAACGGTCCTTCCCGAGTGGGTTCGAATTTCCCTCTATCTTGCGATGTGCAGAATAGGTCTCTTGAGAACGAGAACTAAGTCACCAACTTTGAAGGTTCTTGGGCGGACCGGTTTGTCATGGGCTTGAACCATCTTAGCTTGGTATAGTTCTAAATTTTGTTGCGGCTGCAAGTCTTTTCCCTTCCAAGCTTTCTAATTTTTCTAGTCGTAATTTGGCGTTCTCTTCAGTCATGATCTTGTTTGCAAGCTGCAATTCGAGTGAAGGAAGGCTGAACCTCTAAAGGTAACACTTGCCTCGGACCCATACACCAGAGCGTAAGGTGTAGCTTGAGTAGGAGTTCTGAAGGTTGTCCGGTAGGCCCATAAGGCTTCTAACAACTTTTCGTGCCAATTTCTCTTATTATCATCCAAAGTTTTCTTTAAGATTTGAACAAGAGTTTTATTAAAAGCCTCAGCGAGGCCGTTTGCTCTTGGGTAGTAAATTGTTGAGTATCGCCAGTCGATTCCGTGTCTCACGACAAAATTATTGATTTGCGTGCTTCGAATGCGACCGATTATACGAGATGATCTGTGCGGCACTCCGAAATGGTAAACAACTTGGTTCTTGAAAAGCGTAGCACGTGGTGTGCTTTCACTTCTCTAAGCGGAGCCGCCTCGCCACTTGGAAAAGTAATCCGTAGCCGCAAGAATGAAACTATGCCCTTTTGAAGATGGTGGTTCTATCGGACCTACTATATCGTGCCCCAACATTCAAATGGCCACGACGCAATTGTCGGATGTAGCACATTTGGAGGTTGGTGTAGAACTCACTCCGTGTACTTGGCATTGGTGACGGCTCTTGGCGATTTTCATGCGGTCGGTCATCATTGAGGGCCGGTAGTACCCTAGTCTTTTAATTTTTATTTTCATCTTCGGACCGGTCGGTGAGCGCCACGGAGTCTGAATGCACCTCTTTAACGATTTCACGGGCCTCGGACCCGCTTAGGCATCTTAGCCGCATTTGATCGAAAGACCTTCGTACGATGTGTTGTTTATTAATGTGTAAGACGAGTTCTTTTCTTGATCGATGGGCCGACGACCTATCATCTAGTAGCTTTCTGTTTGCGGGTAGTCTACTAATGGTTGTCGCTCGATCTTACGTGTTTTACATCACTTTGTTGCAGCTGATTCTTTTTCTTTTTCGATTTGTGTATTGTGTCTATGTCGAGTTGTGATAGGACCGACGTCCGTGAATTGACACTTCCATCGATTTATCTTGCAAACGGAGCAAATTCTTTTGCGAGACGGGCTAAAGCATCTGTTAAAGCATTTTCTTTTACAGGAATTTTGTAGATCGTCACATTTGGAATTTGTTCGAACAACTATATGGCATACTTGGAAGTATTGCTCGAGTCTTGGCTTTAAAATTATGTATTGTCCGGTGATACGTTGAATGATTAGCTGTGAATCCCCGTAGATGTTGATGTACTGTTATCCCCATTTGAATAGTTAATTCCGGTCCCGTTATGAGGGCTTCGTATTACGCTTCGTTGTTTGTACATGGTTACGTTAAGTGGTAGGAGTATCTTAACATCCCCGCTCCGGTGTTATAAAGATTAGCCCGATTCTGCCTTCCGGGCACTATCACTTGCGATTCTTCGTCTTTGTGTGCTTGAAGATGCTCCGTCGAAATATAAATCCCAACGTCGATCATCGGGGTCTTCTAGGCTCATTATTTGTTCATCCGGCAAATCGTCATTGAGAGGAGATTCTGCCGGCAAAGGGTGTCTTTGCGAGAAGTGCTGCTAAGACTTGTCCTTTATGGCACGAAGAGGCACGAAAGTTATATCGAATTGCAATAATATCATTAACCATCGGCAAGTACGCCGGAAAGTGTTGGACGAGTCATCGAAGTATTGCAATGGATTAAATTTCAAGATCGGAGTTGACCTTATGAGAAAGCATGTAGTGCTGAGCTTTTGAGCGGCGAAGATCGGGGCCGAACAATGCTTTTCGATTGCGGGATACCTTACTTCCGTCGGAAGTAAACGACGACTTAAGTAGTAAAGAGCATTTTCTTTACCTTCATCATTAACACAGGCTAACGGGGCTCGAGAGAGTCGTCTAAAGCCGCGGTGTAAAGTATCAGTGATCTACTGAGGCTAGAGGCTGCTAAGACGGGAGGTGTCATTAAATATTGTTTAATGTCCTCGAAGGCCTTACGGCATTTCTCTTCCCGAAATAAATTTGGCGTCCTTTTTAACTAGTGCCGAGAAAGGTTGACACCTACGACAAGTTTGAGATAAAGCGTCGAAGATATGCCGGCTTCCCTTGAAAAGATCGTAGTTGTTTTAAGGTTTTGGGAGGCGGCATTTCTAAGATAGCTTTAATCTTTTCCGGGTCGATTTCAATTCCACGATGTCGGACAACGAATCCTAAGAATTTCTGGAGGTGACGCCGAAGGCTCATTTTAAGGGATTCATCTTAAGGTTAAATTGTCTTAATCGTTCAAAAACAATTCTCGAATCATACGAGTTGGTTTTCCTTTACTTTGCTTTTGATGACCACATCGTCCACGTAGCATTCGACTTGATTATGGATGAGATCATCAAAAATTCTTGTCATTGCTCTACGGTAGGTTGCTCTGCGTTCTTCAGTCCGAATGGCATCACTGTGTAGCAATATACTCCGATCGGCGTTCTAAATGCTGTAAGCTTTTCATCTTTTGGAGCCATTTTTATCTGGTTGTATCCTGAAGATCCATCCATGAATGAGAATATCTCATGCGTTGAAGCAATGTCGATCATTAATTCTGGGATAGGTAGAGGGAATTCATCCTTTGGACACGCCTTGTTTAAATCTCTGAAGTCCACACAAATTCGATCGACCATTCTTCTTTCGGTGGCACCACATTGGCTAACCAAGTCGGGTATTGTTCTTCACGGACAAATTTAGCGTCTATTAGCTTTTTAACTTCGGCTATGACTTGTTGTTCGATTTCTAGACGCATTCTTACGGGACCTTGTACGGCGGGACGAAGTAGGATCCACTCTAGCTTATGGTTGCGACCTGCTGGAGCTAATCACGGCATTTCATCGTAGTTCCAAGCAAAACGGTCTTTAAATTCCATTAATAACTTGATTATTTCTTCGGAGTCTTCTTTATTGAGTAAGGAGCTAACAAAAGGTAGGTCTAGGCTCTTCGCTAGTACCTAAGTTAACTTCAGTTAACTCATCTATTGTAGATTTAATTTCTTCTTCGAATTCTGGTGGAGCGTCTCCAATTTGTACATCTTCGAGTTCGTCTGTAGTTTCCATGCAGTTTTCATTAGACTTGCAAGTGACAACCAAGCAAAATTCAGTATCGTCAACTGATCCTATTGTGCCGAATCCAAGTCCATACTTTGAAATGGGTGGACGACCGGAATTATTCCATAATTTTTCAAAACGTTGTGAATGACCTTTTGTCCATTGTCGAGGTAAGAAACCACGTTGAATTAAATTTTGAACACATGGAGAGTACCACTCGAAAAGGTAATTCCATTAATTCGATGAAGTGACATCTTCGAATTGTACATTATTTTCAGTTTTGGAGGAAGAAGCACCACGGTAGAATTTAATTGGCTTTGCACCGTCGCTATGTACCTCTTTGACCACCATACCCTCGATCTTGTTAAAATGGATCGGGGTTAGGGTCATAGTATGTACGTAGTGGTTAATCTTCTCGTACATTGATTTGTATTCTTCATTCTTTTCATCTTCGAGGGAGATCTTGAATTGCGGCTTCTTGAGCTTATTGCCGCCGCTTCTTGTTTGATTTCTTTTTCTTCTTGAGCTGTCTTCCCGATCAACATTGATGGTTGGTTTCCTACGTCCAGCTGTCCTAGCATCTCTACCATGACCTCGTCCCCGGCCTCGACCTCGGATGCGAGTTGTGGAGAAACCTTCACCATCTCGCCGGAAGGGAGTGGTGAGTGACTGTTGGACTAGAACTTCAGGTTCTTCGTTGTCCCGAACTTTCTTTGCTTCATTTGTTACGGTATCTCTGGAGAAGATTGTTTTCTTCGGTGGTGCATAATAAGTTGCGTCTTCATGGATTCCAATCTCATGTACGGAGAATGGTTGCAAGTCACCTTTGATGCCTTTGTTCCCCTCCATCATAGTATTTGATGCAGCGATGTAGAGATGATGGTACCATCCTGTTTTCATGTATCCATGGTCGGCCCGATAGAGCGTTGAACGACGTTTCGAATCGATTATGTGAAATTTTGCGGTTGTCTTTGCTAAGTCACCGGTCTTCATTAGTAGCGTTATTGACTCGAGGGCTCTTTCTCCTTTACGGTTGAATCCTCTTAATAACATTTTGTCGGCCTCGAGCTCGCGAGCATCGATTTCCAAGTATGCTTAGTGTTCGGAGACTCATTATATTAATTGATGCTCCTGGATCCACCAATACTGCGGAGAGCGTAAACTTCCCGATTGTAAGCCGAAATGTACAACGGTCGGTTGTGATCTGCTGTCCCCAGTAGTAGGTCATTGTCCACTGAAGGTAACACCTCGCTTGTTCCTTTAACGAACAAACCTCATCTAAGGAATCTCCGGCCATTTGAGCTAAGCAAATTTCCGGATCAAGTAAGGCCTTGATCAGAGCTTCTCTCATCTCCTTTGATAAGATGAGAGCGTCGTAAATGCTCAGTTTGGCCGGTAGTTTCCTAAGATGGGCTAGCACGTTGTAGTCCACTTTATTTCCATGTGTCTCGGCTTCTTCTCGAATGGGTATTTCTTCTGCTGGGGTTAGTTCTGCTTGAACAACCACCTACTTTCCTTTGTCTTTTGGACCCATTCTTGGAGGTAGAACTCTTCCACTTCTCAAGTTGACTTCTGTAATTTCTTCTGAATCTAGTGTTGAGCTTGCCGGTGTCTCCTCCTGAATCGGAATGACAGGTTCTTCCGGATTAGCTTCGAGTACGAAGGCTCTAACTCTGTGTATTTGGAGCTCCTCGAAACTCGCGGATAGATTCGTTGCTTGTTGAACTCTCGTAGCCTCCTTAATGGATGTCTTCTTCGTCATTTTGATCGTCGAGATTGTGTATGATTTGAGAATTGTCGTTGGTATCGAAATCGATGTCTGGATTGTCGCTAGTTACGTACTCGTTAGAAACAGTCAAAACGTAGCCAACGCCATCACCCTTATCATTATATGATCCCACCGAAGTGAGCGGATAATCATACAAAGTCGGAGGTTCGAGGGATTTCTCCCCGAATCGAAACAACTATCCTAGGATAAGCGACCCCTAGTCTAGCCTTAGGAGCCTCGGTCCTCTCTTCTTCGTCGATTTTCTTCTTCTCTTCGATCGTCTCTGTTGAGGTGGTTCTTCCATCGCGAGTGATAGTGCCGACTTGGTAGGTTTCGAACTACGAATTGAAGCTTGCACCGAAGCGGTTTGGATCTTTGTCTAAAATCTTTTTCGAAGACCTTGTCCAAGCGGTAGTCCATCCATCGTCGGTCGTATAGGGATCTATCGGAATGATGGGATCGGTTGAGATAACATTGAAGGAACCTCCTTTACGGGGTTCCTTCATGTACTCCTTCGGGATTGTTATATTTCCTTTACGAAGGTTGTCATTGAGCCAACTTTTGAAGGTAACGCAATCTTCTATCTTGTGCCCGAGCATCCGGTGGTAGGGGCGAAAGTTGGGATCACCTTTCTTGTTGACTTCCTACGGTCTTTTAAGCTGCGGCGAGTGGAAATGCTGGAGTCTTCATCGGACTACGGAACATTTTCGGCCTTCGCTTCATTCTTGAACGGATATTCCACTGCTCGAAGCTCCCTTAATGTACGTTGCGGACGAGGCGGTTGTTCACCTGTGTGGAGATGGCTGATAGTTGGGTCGGGGTTGCTTGGTAATTACGTTAAGGTTCTTGCGGCCGTTCGGACGATATTTGTATCGGTTGCTTGCCTTTGTCGACTGCTGCAATGATCCTGGATTTCTTTTCGAAAGTCTTCACAGGCTTTTGCTTGTCCGTCTTGTCGGCGAAACTTAATTGCTTCGCCTCCTCTTGAAAGCTCTCGGCCTTGCTTAACAACTTCTCGAAAGTCTTAATAGTGAATCCTTTGAGGAGAAGTGCTATCGGGCCGTGAATGCTTTTAAGTAAAGTGCCGACTGCATGTTGTTCTTGTAGTTGTGGTTCACACTTCATGCTTAAGTTCCTCCATCGAAGTATGTAATCCACCAAAGTTTCGTTCGGCTTCGTTTCTCTACCACTAAATCACCTATAGTGATGTGGTGCTGAGCTCCGGCGAATCGCTTGATGAAGAGGTTCTCTAGTTCGAGAACGTCTTCACAGAACCATTTAGTAATTCCGCATACCGGTCGAAGGCGATCCCTGACAAACAGCTGACGAACTGTCGGAAGAGTAATGCATCGCTCCCGCCGGCATTGCAACAACTGGCACGAAAGTGTGCAACATGTTGTCGGGGGTTCCCAGTTCCGTCGAAGGTCTTGAACAGAGGTGGTATGAAGTCTTTCGGGTATTGGACAGCGTCGAATTCTTCCGGGTAAGGTATACCCGTCCGAATGGATGTCTCGCTCTTTGATTGTGCTAAGGCTTCTCGCATTTCTTTGTTCCACCAAGCTATTGATATCCTTTTCGGGGATCATACTTTGTGTTGTATCCTTTTCGGTGATCATCCCAGTTGACGGATGTAATCTCCTTTCCTCCGTCTCTGATGTGAATGACCTGCGGGGTGTCTCTCTTTGTGGTTTCACTTGACTGCGGAAGTGGCTAGAGCTACGGCCATCTCTTCCATCCTTTTCGTCATTTGGGCGATCGTGTCTCTTTCTCTTGAGGTTGCCTTCTCATCACTTCGGCACCTCTCTTCTCGCGAGTGCGGGAGCACCTTGTGAAGGCGATGAAGCTCGTGTTTCGACCATGTTGATTTACGCATATTCGTCGTCCATGAATTCCGATGAATCAATCTCGTCTCCGAATTTCTCTTCTCTTTCTTTTGCTAATCGTCGGATATCAGTTCTCAACTTTTCCATGGCATCTTCTAGCAGTCTTTTCTGTGCATCTTCACAGTTGTCGTGTGATAGCTGTCGGGTTCCTTTCTCGCGAGTCCCCTTTATTGCAGTAGCACTTTCTTCAGATTCAAGTCTCTGGCGAGACTTTCTTTCTCGAGTTGTTGTTTCGATCTCGAGTTGTCCGGTAGTGGGACGCCATACCATCCTTCTAGCGACGGAAGGTGCTAGGACCGGATGGTGCAGTCGGCCGAATCTTTGGAAGGTGGTATCCTCCCTAATACTGTAATCCGAGACGACGACGGGCGGACTAGCCCTCATCCTTTTACTTGGCTTTTACATCGCGATGGCGGGTTCTACTCGGGGCCTAAGACGGGATTTGGCTAGCACCCGCCCCATCCTTCTTAAAATTTCCGATACGGGGCACTTTTCCTTCTTTGCTAACTTCTCATCAAAGTTTGCGGTCGAGCAAACTGGCGTAGTTCTAGTCCTTTCCTTGCGGTATAGTTGTAATATGCGGGGTGAGGCAATGCGGCGGCAATCTTGCGAACATTTTCTTCATCTTCTGCGGCGGAGAGGGGATGGAACCTGCTTCCTCCCAAAAGTGGTATGTATTCGGGTAGCGGTGTATATTCGGGCGGCGGTGTATATTCGGGCGATTCGGGATTTCCTCCGGGAAAGCGATTTCGGCGGCTACGGCTTCTCAGCGATCCTTCTACTTCGTTTCTTCTTTGGGTCCTTGTCGATGATGGAATTCTTGAGATTGGACCCGATTTGAAAACGGAAGGTCTCGCGAGAAGATTTGTACCCTCCACGGTAACGGGTTCACCATAATTACGGATTTCTTTCCCCTTTAATTTGGCGAAGTCGGGGTAGGTGCGGAAACAACTAGACCGGTGGGGGTAGTAAGAACGGTCCTCTGCGGACGGCGGTACTCCACTCGGTCGGGATCTTTTGCGGGGAGGAAACTCTTAGGTCGACCTAAGGTTGAACTCGATCGGCGGCTTCTTAGCTTCGGATACTTTGTTTGTCGGTGCGAAAAGGGAAACGTCGGTGATCTTGACATTCGTGTTTTCAAATCCTTGTCCAAGCCGGATGATCCCATCGTCGGGCGGCTCATCCTTATAGACGGCGAAGTCCGGTCCATTGGTGAAGGAGAAAATCAGCTTTGGGGCTTCCATTTATGCGGGGTAGATTCCGGTTGTCGGTCCCAAGTTATGCTTCTTTTCTTTAGGATGAAAAGAAAGGAATTGAAAGAGTCCGAACACATTCTTGTTCATGTATTTATAAGAAGGAATCATTTGTTAAAAGAATCATTTATTAAAGGATTTGTTTATTTAGAACGGAATGTTCGAAAGGTGTAGAGAAGGTAAGGAATCGATTCGAGTTGGAAAGGAAAAGAAAGTCTTATGCAAGACTTCTTGACTCGAAGGATCACTCCTAAGCTAACACTTATTGGGGGTCCGCCCCACCTCGAAAATGAGGTAAAAGGATCTCGGAACCTCTCTGTTTAGGGGTGTCTAAACAGTGGCTCCTAAATCCGAGAGAATGTTGGTTATACTTGTTCAAGGTAGAAATGAACATAGCATCCCAACGGAAAGAAGAGTAGTTTGACCCATTAAGGACATGGATACTCTACCGATTTTTGAAAGCAGAATTATTTGATTAAAATAGAGAGAGGAATTTTCCCCAGCGGAGTCGCCAGAAGTTGTCGGCATATTTTTAGGTTGTGTGTTTTATTTTGAAAAGGGGTCGCCTAACAGAAGTTGTCGGCGAATTTTTAATTTAGTTTAAATAAATAATTTTGAAAAGTAGTATTTGATTTTGAAAATAATTTTAAATTTGAAGGTTTTAAGATATGAGATGAAACCGATCGCACATCCCAAATAGTTTATATAAACGAACACCACACCACAAACCGTGTATCTATCCCTAAGGATAGACACACTGCTTAATGGTGGGGCTCGATTAAATAAACTAGAAGATTTGTGACATCCGTTTGGTCTGCAAACCAATTTTATAAGCCGACAAATTCCCCTGCTTAACATGAAAGCATTAAACAGGGTTTATATTACCTGGGTTCTTTAAAATTCCTTATAATGGCAAGCCCCTGTTGACCTCATTTTTGGTGAGGTCTTCTCTTCTCTCTTTAGTACTTAGGATCTAGCCTTAGGCTTTTCCTTTGACTATCTTAGAGGACTAGAATTGGGACCCACCTTTTAGAAATTCAAACTACTTCTAAAATCCCTGCAAACTCCACAAACTTGATCGTAGACCCCTAATCACCTAGAGGGTTGAAATCAAATGTGGAAGTTTAAAGGATGAGTTCCTATAGGACTCTTTGGCCTTAGGACGCCTCACAGGTGGCACAGTGCAGTGAAGGGGCTGACTTACACACACACTACACTTATACACTACACTTTCACACACTTCCTAAAACCACAACCATACCCAACTTGACCTCCTAACTCATGTAGGTGATTCACATGGATGGTCCTTAACCCCTAAGTCCTTGGCTAAGAGGGTTAGGAACAACATAGTGAGTGCCTAAAATGAATCCCTTCATGGCTCATGTGGGCTTGATATGGCTTCATGGCTCAACCAAAATGATTTCATTCCACTCAAATTTACCCAATCTTCAATTTTCCAAATTTTCAATTTTTGACCCCCGGGACCCCGGACCCGCCTAACCTACCCAAAACTCTTGAAATTACCCAAATTTTTGCAAAATTTCCAAATTACCCAAAATTCTCCAAAATCATTCCCAAACATTTCCACATCACTCAAATTGATCATCCATACCCAAAAATACCCAAAATTCCAAAAATACCTCCCAATACCCTCCAAATACCCAAAATTCTGGTCCAATTCAGATCTAAACTTCAATTCAACATTCCCAATACCAATCTAGACCAAATCCAACTTCAATTTGATTGACATTTGGATCCAATTTCACTTTTGGCCTTAAAGCCCAATTTGGACCTATGACCCAAAACCTAACCCAAACTCATCCAATTCGACTCCAATTAACCCCAAATCTTTTCTAAATCTTCCTTAGCATCCCCACGAAGCAAAACACTAACATGATTTGCCCAAAATTTAGACCCAAACCCCACTCAAATTTAACCCAAAGCTAAAAGGCCCATTTTTTACCTAAACCCAAACCTAACCCGAATGAGCCCAAACCCCAAAATCAAAGCCCAACCAAAGTCAAAACCTCTTTGAAACACTCCCATAAATATTTCTCAACATTAATTTTACATCAATTTCAACTCTAGCCCAACATTGGCCCATGTTGGCCCAATTTGACCTACATAGGCCCACTTACCAAATAAACCCAAATTCGAACCAATTCGACCCCAAATCACACCAAATTGACTCCAAGCCCTTCATAGAACACCCACTAAACCAATTATAACACTTATTTGACAAGGTCCTTCACAAAATCTTCACCCAAATGCCCATCCTAAAATCAAAAGGCCCATTTCCCTTAAACTCCCCTAAAAGCCCACTTCCTTCGAATTCAAAAGCCCAAATTCATCTAAAGCCCACATGGCACTTCCCCTCATCATCCATTTAATCAAAATTGCCCCTAAGTTTCAAAGTCATCAATTAAACAATTCCAAATCAAGCCCCATACAAATTCCCATCAAAATATCAAAATTTTCTTAAATCCCTTTTTATGAAATTGACCCAAGCTTTTCCCAAGCCAAATGGAGCCAAGGATGAGCCATTCACAAGCCATATGGAGCCATGAAAGTTTGGCATGTGACCATGTCATTAAGGGTAAAAGGAGGGGCTCCTTTCCTAATCTTTCATTAAGCTTTTTTAACCTTATCCATGACACACTCTAAACCATGTTTAGCCACCTCATCATGGATAGAGACCACACCATTCTCTCTTGGGCGACCCAAGCTGATCCTCTCGGCCCAAAATCGAGGCCATGGGGAGGTGCACCCAACCCAAACCAATGGGTTGACCAAATTGAAGCCAAAATGACCCCTTCCCCATTCCATTTTAATTCAAAGCCTTTACACATGTCAAACTCCGATTGACTTCACCAACTTCGAGCCCTGGACTCCACGACCACGAAGGTGACCCATGCCTGCCGGCCGGCCGCTCGGATCGCCGGAAAACACCATGGCCGAGACATGGGGAGGAGTCGAATTTTGGAATTCCACCTTGCTTGAGCTGCCCCATGCCCAATGGCCACCATGGTTGTTCTTCCCATGACCGGAGCGGCTGATCCCGACCCTTGGCCATCCACGTGAGGCTCTCCAGCCACCTCTATTTAAACCAGACCCCCTCGCGGCCATGAGAGGAGAGTTGCACAAACCTTGCCGAAACTGCGCCAAAATTGTTCCAAACCCTTCTCCACCCTTAGAGCGGTTGATCCCCGGTGTCGATTTGCCACTAATCTCCGCGACATAACTCGATTTCTCAGTCGAAATTCCACCCAAAACCAAGACACTTCTCCACGGTGAGCCAATCCCCAAATTGATTGGTTCTACACCTTCTCCAGACCAAGGGAAGGTGTCCACCAGCAAAATCCCCATCTCCAGGCCACCCAGTTGCTCCAGCCTCCAAGCTTTGTGATCAGGCTTAGTCGAAATCCCACCTAGACAATTCACCAGACCAGGAGACTTCATCTGGAGCTTGCTAGGATCCTATCGAAGGTGCAACAACTCTCAGATCGAAGCCACACTTCTCTGAGCAAAGGTATGAGCTAATTCTTCATCCCGAGCTTCTGGAGATTTTCCATTTCAAATGCTTTAATTTCAATGCATGATAACTGTATAGATGTGTTCGTCTCTTCAAGACGAATCCATAGAGCATAAGAACATGAAAATCCATTGAGTATCGAGTGAGATATTAGGGATTTAGTGTGGACGGCTCTTGGGTGACGACACTTGGGGACGATGAACGGATGCCGTCCATTCAATACACGCGCGGACGGATGGCCAGGATCGCGTCGGATTAGAAGACGGAACGATACGGCGAGGCCCGGGAGCGGCCGAGTCGGATGGCGGCGTCGAATGGGAGCGCGCCACGCGGCGTTTCGGAGGCTGCCGAGGTTGACGCGGCGCCGCGTGGATAAATAGAAAATTAGGGATTTTTCGATTTATTTAATTCCCTAAACTTCGAAAATTCATAACTTTGTGTAGAAAAATCGGAAAAATAAAATAAAAATACCCTCTTGCTCAGGTGAACGAGAGGAGAATAATGTGGAAAAGAAATCATTTAATTTCATCAAGTATTTTATTTTTTATAATTTATTTACTCTCTGCATACATTTAATTATCCATGCATGTATACAATTCACCATGGCATGAGACCATAGGGCTTTTGAAGCCTATGAATTTGGGAACATTCCCTAAATTTTCCAAAGTCAGAAGCCATCCCTATGAAGAGTTATTGATTTTTCAAGTTCATGTTGCTGTTTTGAGTATTTTAATTCCAATAAATAGCATGTTGTGAAATAAATTCTAGGAAAATTTGATGATGTTCCTTGTGACCAGAGGACCCTAGGAAAAATAGGTTTTGAGTTAGTTCATTTAAAACAACCCTAATTGGCTTAAACACTCAAAATAGGTCTCTAATTAATTAGAGCTAACCATACATTAAATTGACTTCAAATCAATTCTCCATTAATCTTTAGGATCGGAGGAACCTACCATAAAAATTTGAGGTCGATTGGACTTGGTTAGCCTCTATTAATTGGGTTGATTAAGCAGCTTAGTCATTTTAAACTTTAAAAATTCATAACTTTCAAAATATCTTTCAAAAATTCACCAAATTGGTTTTGGAGCCTCTCTGATATTAGGGGAATCTAAGAAAATTAAAATTTCAATTTTCTAAAAAAGTTGATTTTTAATATTATTTTAATATTTTAATAATTAAAAAATAATAAAAATCACAAAAATAATAAAATTCACCAAAATGTCACATTTTGAATTTTAATCACTTAGGAACAAACCCCATATTTTTCTTAGGTCTATTTAGTGAGATATTAAATTTTAAAGCTCTAGGGTAATTTTAAAATTAAAAAAATATATTTTCTAGCATTTTCATTAAAATAATTATAATAAATCATAGAAAAGGCACAAAATTGTAAAATTTGCTTCTCTGATTTCCTTGATATCAGAGAGATTTTTGAAAAATATAAAATTCATTTTTCAACATTTATTTTATTTTTAAATTAATTAACACTCTACAATTTAAAATAATTATAATAAAAATAATATAATTCAAAAAATCACCAAAATTGGTCCAAGTGGTACTCTGGTCATTAGGAATGTCCCCTAATTTTCTTAAGGACAGAAACTTTCCCTTGGTCATGTTATTAAATTTTCCTTGAAAATCTCTATTTTCTACCAAAAATAATTATATAAATAAATTAAATACTGAAAAATCACATTTTCTCCTCTCATGTCTTTAATGACATATGAGTGAAGTCATATAAAAATTTCAAGTTCATTTGAGTTCAATTTAGTGAGTTATGAAATTATTAAGTTTAAAGGGTAAAAATGGTAATTAAAAATCTTAGTCCTTAATTAAAACTTTAGGTTTAATAAAAATTAACAAGTAAAATATTTGATCCTAATTTGATTTGGGTTATTGAAATTTAAATAATTAAAGGGTAGAAACCCATTAAGAAATTTAAAATGATTAAACTTTAATTAAATAATTGATTAAATTTGGAAGAATAATAAGATAGGAATTATTAAAATAGGGATATTATTAGGAAGAGATTTATTCTTTAATTTAAAAATCCCTAAATTAATCATCTCATCAATATTCAATTCATAATTAAAATGATAACTCAAATTCAAAACATTAAAAGACTTAATCATTAAACTAAAATTAAATTATTAAACTCTTTTAAAATTTCAATTAAAATTAAATAAATTAAACTAAATTAAAATTAAATTAAATTAAATAAATTAAATTAAATTAAAATTAAATTAAATTAAGTAAATTAAATTGAATTAAATTAAATTAAATTAAATTAAAATTAAAAGTTAAATTAAATTAAATGAATTAAACTAAATTAAATTAAATCAAATTAAATTAAATTAAATTAAATTAAATCAAATTAAATTAAATTAAATTAAATCAAATTAAATTAAATTAAATTAGATCAAATTAAATTAAAATTAAATCAAATCAAACTAAATTAAGTTAACATCAAACCAAATTAAACTAAATTAAATTAAATTAAATTAAATTAAATTAAGTTGAATTAAATATAAGATCACCAAAGACATAAAGAATTCAAAATAAATCTAAAGCAACTTGAACACTATTCCAAATTTAAACCCATTAACTTAAATTAAATCATTTGAATACCAACTTGCCCTCGAAAGTTTTAGTTATCATAACTCCTAAACAGAACATTAAATGAAATGTTACTTCATTTATAGGATATTCAAATGTCCTAATTCACTGAGCAAGTTAACAAAACTTGAATCCCTGGACGATTAATTCATTTATATAATTAAATTCATTTGGACTTAAAACAATCCTAGAAATATTGAAAAGATGTTTAAGATTCTTCTTAAGCACTTCCTCGATATGATAAGACATTTATAAGAACGATTGAACTTAATTGTTCTTTGATGAAGAAAATCGTCTTCAAACCAAAAACACGAGGAACCTAGACGTCATAGGAAATGACTAGTTATAGGATTAGGAATTTGGTAGAAAACCATAACCCTTACCTTAGCTTTACCTAGGAACTTGCTTAAATATTCTAATTGTGTTTTAAGTGCGGCTTGGAATGACGGGAAGACCCTCCGGGTACGCTTTTATTTTATTGCATTTTACTTTCCTGCAATTTACTTTCTTGCAATTTACTTTATTACAATTTATTTAACTGCGATTGCACTTACTTTTCTTACATGATAAACAATCGTTGCATGAAAACCCACACCTTTAGGATAGTCCCTAAAAGCTGAAACCAAAACTAAACTAAAAGGCATTGCAAGATAAAATTCACCGCCACAACATTTCAAAATATAAAACAACTCAAAATTTAATCACAAACGAGAACACAAAACTACAATTACAACTAAATTAAAACGTCTCGTTGGATGATCGGGAATACCTCGGATGATGTAACCTACGTGTTGCTAACGGGATTTCACACGGTCTAAATGAAAGTGTGGAACTCATTCGGTCGAGTTTAGCAAATTCATACTGGACTAAGTGAATCCGATAAAAATAATGATGCCGGAAGGATGGAACCGTGGGATCTTAACCGGTGTCGTTATAATCAACTTTAAGATTTGTTTTAATTAAAATATTGAAAACACTTGGAAATTAAGATTTTCTCTAAACCAAAACACTTTTCTCATCCCCTGATTTATTATTTCTAAAACTAAACCTCTGCAACAACAAGGAGCTCGGAGCATGGTGGGCAACACGGCCATCGTCATCAGCAAAACCTGAGTCTACTTCAGCAAAACTTTTCCTAGAATTGAATAACAAAGCCATAGGACTTCGAGGTAGTTTGCACTAGTGCAACATAAATCCTCGATTCTTCGTTAGGCATTTGCATTGCAAATTAAGCTCTAACCGGTCTTAGGATTCCGAGGTAGTCGTCCGATACGACAATAAACCCTCGCATCTTCGAAGTTTATTTGTATGATTCTGTTATATAAATATAGGCCCTAATTAATTAAAATTTACAAAATCAAAACATTAAATAGACATTAGGACTTTCCTAAATTCAAGCCAAACAATAGGATAGTTGGGAAATTACCGAAGTTCGCTTCGGATCCGTAATTTCCCCTACCTTTCTTCCTTTGAATTCTCAAAACAAAATGTTCCAAATTTGATCCATTACCTATTGAAATTCCAAAATTCAATCCTTTGAAAACTTAAACTTTGAAATTCTTGAGAGCGGAATTATTGATTATTATCGAGAGTTTTCTTAGGTGATTCCCATCACTTAAGATGTAATTAACTATAGGGGCTTGCCCTTATAGGGAATTTTAAAGAACCCGGGTAATATAAACCCTGTTTAATGCTTTCATATTAAGCAGGGGAATTTGTCGGCTTAAAAAAATTGGTTCGCAGACCAAGCGGATGTCACAAATCTTCTAGTTTATTTAATCGAGCCTCATCGTCAAGCAGTGTGTCTATCCTTAGGGATAGATACACGGTTTGTGGTGCGGTGCTCGTTTATATAAACTATTTGGGATGTGAGATCGGTTTAATCTCATACCTTAAAATCCTCAAATTTAAAATTATTTTCAAAATCAAATACTACTTTTCAAATTATTTATTTAAATTAAATTAAAAATTCGCCGACAATTTCTGTAGGCGACCCCTTTTCAAAAATACAACACAACCTAAAAAAATAAGCCATACAAATTCTGGCGACTCCGCTGGGGAGTATTCCTCTCTCCATTTTAATCAAATAATTCTTCTTTCAAAAATCGGTAGTGTATCCATGTCCCTAATGGATCGAACTACCCTTCTTTCCGTTGGGATACTATGTTCATTTCTACCTTGAACAAGTATAGCCAACATTCTCTCGGATTTAGGAGCCACTGTTTAGACACCCCTAAACGAGAGAGGTTCGAGATCCTTTACCTCGTTTTTGAGGTGGGGTGGACCCCCGATAGGTGTTAGTTTAGGAATGATCCTTTGAGTCGAGAAGTACGGCATAAGACTTTCTTTTCCTTTCCGACTCCGAATCGGATTCCTTACCTTCTCTACACCTTTGAACATCCCGTTCTAAATAAACAAACCCTCTAATAAGTGTTTCTTTTAATAAGTGATTCCTTCTTATAAATACATGAACAAGAATGTGTTCGGACTCTTTTCAATTCCTTTCTTTTCGTCCTAAAGAAAAGAAGCATAACTTAGGATCGACAACCGGAATCTACCTGCGAAATGGAAGCCCCAAAGCTGATTTTCTCCTTCACCGATGGATCGAACTTCGGCATGCATGAGGATGAGCTGCCCGACAATGGGATCATCCGATTTGGACAAGGATTTGAAAACACGAATGTCGAGATCACCGACGTCTCCCTCTTTGCTGCGACGAACAAGGTATCCGAAGCTGAGGAGCCGCTGCTGGAGTTCGACCTTAGGTCGACCCGAGAGTTTCCTCCCTGCAAAGGATCCCGACTAAGAGGATGCTGCTTGTCCGCGGGAGGATCATTCTTACTACTCCCATTGGTCTAGTTGTTTCGCACCTACCCGACTTACGCCGAATCGAAGAGGAAAGAAATCCGGAATTATGGTAAACACTGTTACCGTGGAGGGTACGGATCTTCTGTAAGACCTTCGTTTTCGAAATCGGGTCCGGTTCGAAGATTCCAGTCAGCGACGAGGACCCAAGAAGAAACGAAGTAGAAGGATCGCTAGAGAAGCCAGAGCTGCTGAAATTGCTTTCCTAGAGGAAATTCCAGAGCTGCTGGAATATACACATTGCCGAGAATATACACCATTGCTCGAATACATACCACTCTTGGGAGGAAGCGAGTTCCATCCCTCTCCGCCGCGAGAGGATGAGGAGAATGTTCGCAAGATTCTTTGTCGCATTGCCTCGGCCCGCATATTACAACGATAGCCGCAAGAAAAGAACTAGAACTACGCCGTTTGCTCGATTGTAAACTTTAGTAGAAAAGTTAGCAAAGAAGGAAAAGCTGCCCGTATCGGAAATTCTACGAAGGATAGGGCGGGTGCCGGTCAAATCCCGTCATGGGCCCCGAGTAGAACCCGCCATCATGACGAGAAAAGCCGAATAAAAGAATGAAGGCTAGTCCGCCCGTTGTTGTCTCGGGATTACGGATTAGGGTGGATACCACCTTCCGGCATTTGGCCGAGCGGACCATACGGTCCTGGACCTTCTGCTTGCTAGAAGGATGGTATGGCGTCCCACTGCGGGCGATTGAGATTGAAACGACGGCCCGAGAAAGAAAGTCTCGCCGGGGAGACTTGAATGCGAAGAAAGTGCTACTTGCGATAAAGGGGACTCGTGAAAAGGGGACCGGCGGTATCGCACGACAACCGCAAAGACACGCAGAAAGCCCCGCTAGAAGATGCCATGGAAAAATTGAGAACCGATATCCGACGGTTGGCAAAAGAAAGAGAAGAAAAGTTCGGAGATGAAATTGATTCATCGGAATTCATGGACGACGAATATGCAGAAATCAACATTGTTGAGACACGAAGCTTCATCGGCTTCGCAAGGTGCTCCTACGGCCGCGAGAAGAGAGGAGCCGGGCGATGAGAAGGCGGCTTCGGGAAAAAGACGACACGATCGCTCGAATGGCGAAAAGGATGGAAGAGATGGCCGTAGCTACGGCCACTCTCCATAGTCGAGTACAACCACAAAGAGAGACACCCCCGAGAGGTCATTCACATTGTAGACGGAGGAAAGGAGATTACATCCGTCGATGGGGATGATCGGTGAAAAAGGATACAACACAAAGTATGATCCACGAAAAGGATATCAAGAACTTAGTGGAACGGCGGAGTGCGAGAAGCCTTAGCACAATCGAAGAGCGGGACATCCATTCGGACGGGTAGACCTTACCCGGAAGAATTCGACGCCGTCCGATACCCGAAAGGCTTCGTACCACCTCGTTCGAAGACCATCGACGAGCCAGGAACCCCAGACGGCATGTTGCACACTTTCGTGCCGGTTGTTGTAATGCCGGCGGGAGCGATGCATTACTCTTCCGACGGTTCGTCGGCGGTCCGTCGGGAATCGCCTTCGGCGAGTATGCGGAATTACCAAATGGTTCGGTGAAGACATTCTCGGAGCTAGAGAACCTCTTCATCGAGCGATTCGGCGGAGCACGGCACCACATCACTATAGGTGATTTAGTGGTAGAGAAACAAAGGCCGAACGAAACTTTGGTGGATTACATACTTCGATGGAGGAACTTAAGCATGAAGTGTGAACCACGACTACAAGAACAACATGCGGTCGGTATTTTACTTAAAAGCATTCACGGCCGATAGCACTTCTCCTCGAGGGATTCACTTATTAAGACTTTTGAGAAGTTGTTAAGCAAGGCCGGAAGCTTGCAAGAAGAGGTGAAGCAATTAAGTTTCGCCGACAAGACGGACAAGCGAAGCCGGTGAAGACCTTCGAAAAGAAATCCGCGATCGTTGCGGCGAGTTGACAAAGGAAAGCAGCCGATGCAAATACCACCGGAACGGCCGCGGCAACCACAACGAATTACCGGCAACCCCGGTCCGAGCTATCGGTCGTCTCCGCGGTATGAACAACCGTCTCATCCGCAACGTACATTAAGGGAGCTTCGAGCGAGAGAATATCCGTTCAAGAATGAAGCGATGCCGAAAATGTTCCGTAGTCGATGAAGACTCCGGATTTCCAGTGCCGAGCCTAAAAGACCGAGAGGAAGTCAACAAGAAAGGTGATCCCAACTTTTGCCCCTACCACCGGATGC
This sequence comes from Papilionanthe hookeriana x Papilionanthe teres, assembly GCA_022702705.1. NCBI lineage: Eukaryota > Viridiplantae > Streptophyta > Magnoliopsida > Asparagales > Orchidaceae > Papilionanthe > Papilionanthe hookeriana x Papilionanthe teres. The sequence goes on along the minus strand of CM040427.1, from coordinate 113,005,282 downwards.
TTGGGCACAAGATAGAAGATTGCATTACCTTTAAAAGTTGGCTCAACGACAACCTTCGGAAAGGGAATATAACGATCCCGAAGGAGTACATGAAGGAACCCCAGAAAGGAGGTTCCATCAATGTTATCTCAGCTGATCCCATCATTCGATAGATCCCTACACGACTGACGATGGATGGACTACCGCCTGGACGAGGTCTTCGAAAAAGATTTTAGACGGCATCCGAACCGCCTCGGTGCGAGCTTCAATTCGGAGTTCGAGACACTGTTAAGCCGGTACTATCACTTGCGATAGAAGAACCACCTCGACGAGGAGACGATTGAAGAGAAGAAGAAAATCGACGAAGAAGAGAGGAGCCGAGACTCCTAAGGCTAGACTAGGAGCTGCTTATCCTAGGATAGTTGTTTCCGATTCGGGGGAGAAATCCCTCGAACCTCGATTTTGTATGATTATCTGCTCACTTCGGTGGGATCATATAATGATAAGGGTGATGGCATTGGCTACGTTTTGATTGTTTCTAACGATTACGTAACTAGCGACAATCCGGATATCGATTTCGACACCAACGACAATTCTCGAATCATACACGATCTCGACGAGCAAAATAACGAAGAAGACATCCATCGAGGAGGCTACGAGAGTTCAACAAGCAACGAATCTATCTGCGAGTTTCGAGGAGCTCCGATCACAATAGAGTTAGAGCCTTCGATTTTGAAGCTAATCCGGAAGAGCCTGTCATTCCGATTCGGGAGGAGACACCGGCAAGCTCGACAATAGATTCGGAAGAAATTACGAAGTCAACTTAAGAAGTGGAAGAGTTCTACCTCCGAGAATGGGTCCAAAAGACAAAGGAAAGCGGTGGTTGTTCAAGAAGAACCAACCCGGCAGAAGAAATACCCGTTCGAGAAGAAGCGAGACACATGGAAATAAAGTGGACTACGACGTGCTAGCCCATCTTAGGAAACTACCGGCCAAGCGAGCATTTACGATGCTCTCATCTTATCAAAGGAGATGAGAGAAGCTCGATCGAGGCCTTACTTGATCCGGAAATTTGCTTAGCTCAAATGGCCGGAGATTCCTTAGATGAGGTTTGCTCGTTAAAGGAACGACGAGGTGTTACCTTCACGGACAATGACCTACTACTTGGGACGGCAGATCACGACCGACCGTTGTACATTTCGGTTATAATCGGGAAGTTTACGCTCTCCGGAGTATTGGTGGATCCGGGAGCATCAATCAATATAATGAGTCTTCGAACACTAGCATATTTGGAAATTGATGCTCGCGAGCTCGAAGCGGACAAAATGTTATTAAGAGGATTCAACCAGAAAGGAGAAAGAGCCCTCGGGTCAATAACGCTACTAATGAAGACCGGTGACTTAGCAAAGACAACCACAAAATTTCACATAATTGATTCAGAAACATCGTTCAACGCTCTGCTGGGCCGACCGTGGATACATGAAAATAGGATGGTACCATCATCTCTGCATCAGTGCATCAAATACTACGATGGAGGGGAACAGTGCATCAAAGGCGACTTACAACCATTCTCCGTACATGAAATTGGAAACCATGAAGATGCAGCTTATTATGCACCACCGAAGAAAACGATCTTCTCCGGGGATACGCGTAACAAATGAAGCAAAGAAAGTTCGGGACAACGAAGAACACGAAGTTCTAGTCCAACGAGTCACTCACCACTCCCTTACGGCGAGATGGTGAAGGTTTCTCCACGACTCGCATCCGAGGTCGAGGCCGGGGACGAGGTCGTGGTAGAGACGCTAGGACAGTTGGACGGAGGAAACCAGCCATCAATGTTGATTGGGAAGATAGTTCGAAGAAGAAAAAGAAATCGAACAAGAAGCGGCGACAATAAGTCGGAAGAAGCCGCAATTCGAGATCTCCTCGAAGATGAAAAGAATGAAGAATATAAATCGATGTACGAGAAGATTAACCACTACGTACATACTATGACCCTAACCCCGATCCATTCTAATAAGATCGAGGGTATGGTGGTCAAAGAGGTACGTAACGACGGTGCGAGAGCCGATCAAATTCTACCGTGGTGCTTCTTCCTCCAAAAGCGAAAATAATGTACAATTCGAAGATGTCACTTCATCAGAATTAATGGAATTACCTTTTGAGTTGTACTCTCCCTGTGTTCAAAATTTAATTCAGCGTGGTTTCTTACCTCGACAATGGACAAAAGGCCAATCATAACATTTTGACAAGTTATGGAACAACTCCGGTCGTCCACCCAATTCAAAGCATGGTCTCGGATTCGGCACAATAGGATCAGTTGACGATACTGAATTTTGCTTGGTTGTCACTTGCAAATCTAATGAAAGCGCATGGAAACTACGGACGAACTCGAAGATGTACAAATTGGAGACGCTCCACCGAATTCGAAGAAGAAATCAAATCTACGATAGATGAGTTAACGGAAGTTAACTTAGGTACTAGCGAAGAGCCTAGACCTACCTTTGTTAGCTCCTTACTCAATAAAGAAGACTTCGAAGAAATAATCAAATTATTAATGGAATTTAAAGACTGTTTTGCTTGGAACTATGACGAGATGCCAGGATTAGCTCCGGAGGTTGCAGTCCATAAGCTAGGAGTGGATCCTACTTCCGTCCGAGTCGGACAAGGTCCCGAGAAGAATGCGTCTAGAAATCGAACAACAAGTCATAGCCGAAGTTAAAAAGCTAATAGACGCTGAATTTGTCCGTGAAGAACAATACCCGACTTGGTTAGCCAATGTAGTGCCGATCGAAAGAAGAATGGTCAGATCAGAATTTGTGTGGATTTCAGAGATTTAAACAAGGCATGTCCAAAGGATGAATTCCCTCTACCGATCCCGGAACTGATGATCGACATTGCTTCGACACATGAGATATTCTCATTCATGGATGGATCTTCAGGATACAACCAGATAAAAATGGCTCCGAGAAGATGAAAAGCTTACGGCATTCGAACGCCGATCGGAGTATTTTGCTACACGGTGATGCCATTCGGGCCGAAGAACGCAGGAGCAACCTACCGAAGAGCAATGACAAGAATTTTTGATGATCTCATCCACAATCAAGTCGAATGCTACGTGGACGATGTGGTCATCAAAAGCAAAGTAAAGGAAAACCACCTGTATGATTTGAGAATTGTTTTGGAACGATTAAGACAATTTAACCTTAAGATGAATCCCTTAAAATGCGCCTTCGGCGTCACCTCCGGGAAATTCTTAGGATTCGTTGTCCGACATCGTGGAATTGAAATCGACCCGGAAAAGATTAAAGCTATCTTAGAAATGCCGCCTCCCAAAACCTTAAAACAACTACGATCTTTTCAAGGAAAGCTGGCATATCTTCGACGCTTTATCTCGAACTTGTCGAGTAGGTGTCGGCCTTTCTCGGCACTAGTTAAAAAGGACGCCAAATTTATTTGGGAAGAGAAATACCGAGAAGGCCTTCGAGGACATTAAGCAATATTTAATGACACCTCCTGTCTTAGCGGCCCGAGTCTCGGGTAGACCGGCGATACTTTACACCGCGACTTTAGACGACTCTCTCGGAGCCACGTTAGCAGGGTCGATGATGAGGGTAAAGAAAACGCTCTTTACTTACTTAAGCCGTCGTTTACTTCCGACGGAAGTAAGGTATCCCGCAATTGAAAAGCATTATTTGGCCACGATCTTCGCCGCTCGAAAGCTCGGGCACTACATGCTTTCTCATAAGGTCAACCTAATCTCGAAGTTTAATCCATTGCAATACTTGATGACTCGTCCGACACTTTCCGGCAGACTTGCCAGATGGTCAATGATATTATTGAAGTTCGATATAACTTTCGTGCCTCTGCGTGCCGTATAGGGACAAGTCTTAGCAGACTTTCTCGCAGCACACCCTTTGCCGGCAAAATCTTCTCTCAATGACGATTTGCCAGATGAACAAATAATGAATCTAGAAGACCCTGATGATCGACGTTGGGAAATATATTTCGATGGAGCATCTTCAGCACACAAAGACGAAGAATCGCAAGTGATAGTGCCGGTAAGGCGGGAATCGGGCTAATCTTTATAACACCGGAGCGGGGGATGTTAAGATACTCCTACCACTTAACGGAACCGTGTACAAACAATGAAGCGAATATGAAGCCCTCATAACGGGATTGGAATTAAGCTGATTCGAATGGGGATAACGGACATCGACATCTACGGGGATTCACGGTTAATCATTCAACGGATCATCGGACGATACAAAATTTTAAAGCCGAGACTCGAACAATACTTCCGGTATGCCATACGGTTGTTGGAACAGATTCCAAATGTAACGATCTACAAAATTCCCGAACGAGAAAATGCTTTAGCGAGATGCTTTAGCTCGTCTCGCAAAAGAATTTGCATGTTTGCAAGATGAATCGAGTGGAAGTGTCGGTTCACGGACGTCGGGTCCTATCACGGCTCGGACATAGACACAATACACAAATCGAGAAAAGAAAAAGAATTAGTTGCGGCGGTGACGGAAAACACGGAAGATTGGCGACGGCCATTGATGAACTACCGCAAACGGGAAAGCTACCGGACGATAGGTCGTTAGCTCATCGGATCAAGAAAAGAACTTCTGTCTTACGCATTAATAAACAACACATTGTACGGAAGGTCTTTTGATCGAAATGTGGCTAAGGTGCCTAAGCGGGTCCGAGGCCCGTGAAATTGTTAAGGAGGTGCATTCGGGACTCTGTGGCGCTCACCGGTCGGGTCGAAGATGAAAATGAAAATTAAAAGACTAGGGTACTACGGCCCTCGATGATGACCGATCGCATGAAAATCGCCGAGAGTCGTCACCGATGCCAAGTGCACGGAGTGGTTCTGCACCAACCTCCAAATGTGCTACATCCGACAATTGCGTCGTGGCCATTTGAATGTTGGGGCACGGATATAGTGGGTCCGATAGAACCACCATCTTCGAAAGGACATCGCTTCATTCTTGCGGCTACTGATTACTTTTCCAAGTGGGCGAGGCGGTTCCACTTAGAGAAGTGAAAGCACACCACGTGCTACGGTTTTCAAGAACCAAGTTGTCTACCGTTTCGGAGTGCCGCGCGAGATTATCTCGGATAATGGGTCGGCATTCGAAGCACACAAATCAACAATATTGTCGGGAGACACGGAATCGGCGGCGATACTCAACAATTTACTACCCGAGAGCAAACGGCCTCGGCGAGGCTTTTAATAAAACTCTCGTTCGAATCTTAAAGAAAACTTTGGACGATAATAAGAGGAATTGGCACGAGAAGTTGTTAGAAGCCTTATGGGCCTACGGACAACCTTCGAACTCTTACTCGAAGCTACACCTTACGCTCGGTGTATGGGTCCGAGGCGAGTGTTACCTTTAGAGGTGCGGCTTCCTTCACTCGGAATCGCGAGTTGCAAACAAGATCACGACGGAAGAGAACGCCAAATTACGACTTGATGAATTAGAAAGCCTGGAAGGGAAAAGACTTGCGGCGCAACGGAATTTAGAACTATACCGAAGCTAAAATGGTTCGAGCCCATGACAAGCTGGTCCGCCCGAGAACCTTCAAAGTTGGTGGCTTAGTTCTCGTTCTCGAGAGCCTATTCTTGCACACCGCAAGATAGGAGGAAAATTTGAACCCACTTGGGAAGGACCGTTTGTGGTTGAAGCGGTATACTCGGGAGGTTCCTACCGGTTAGTGAATTGCTGGGGAGAACGACATATGCTTCCGATCAACGGACGATACTTGAAAAAGTATTACGCTACCTGATGTTTTGAAGGAATGAATTCTTCATCCCTAAGAAACACGGGTGAAGTAATTACTTATGATTGAGTCCGAACCCGAAAAATAATAAAATGTGCTAAAATAAGAAAAGTTATGATAATAAAGTTTTCCTTGTTTTCTTTTCCAAATCAAAATCTCTTTCCTGATCTTATCCCGCTTCATTCCTGTTAAATTTTAAAATATAAGAGAAATAAAGAAAAAAATGTCTTTAATAAACGTTTTCTTAATGTTCTTGTTCTTAATACAGCCCCTGATCCTTTTCCTTGTCTTTTTGCAGGGAAATGTCGAACGGGCGGTTGGTCTCGAACTTTAAGAATGGCGTAAGCCTTGCACTCGATGAAAAGAGGGTGAAAGATGGAGCGATAATCGAGATTGACTCGGATTTCGCACCGGCGGGCCTACGATACGAGGAAAGTGGCCCGGGTCCCGGTTAACGAGAAGAACTGCCGGGCGAGACGGTGATGAAAGTAGGCGGCCCAAGACACCAATCCGGCAGCAAGAAAAGAAAGGCAAATGCTGAAGAAGACAAGAAAATGAAATGCGTAGTCGCTACGGCGGAGGGCAGGCTTGTCAGCGCCGCGCCCACAGAGATTCAAGAAGTGCGGATAGCTACTCTCACAGCAACGCAACAGAGAAATAAGAATCGCCGTATCCGTAAGATGTTAACAAAACTAGCTGCGGACCAGCACGACGAGACAGTTACTACTGCCAGTACGTACACTTCAAGGACACCGGTTCACCAGGAACCTGAAGAAAGGAGGCCAGCTCCTAGGATAACAGAAAGAACCAGGGAAATCTCACAAAGATCAGAAGAAAGGAGGCTGCCACGCCACCAGATAGAACCACCAGAGATGCATGACCTTGTTGCGGAAGCAACCCGGGGGATGTGCCCGACGGGCATCATCCACGAGGAGCCTAGGTATGCGGCGAGAACGTGAAGGGATTGAACCGTATATCCCACAATATGTCACCGAGGCCTCGCCATCTGCGAGATCATTCCGGAATACGAGGCTGGAGAGAATGCAAAATGTTGAAAAGAAAACCTTTGAATACTTCGAGAGAATTAGAGGCGAAGGATCAACATACTAGAGGGCCTCGAGCTACATACGGACGTATTCTCGGAGTATGAACAACGGCAAATCGTGGATTCTATCCGGGATTTGAAAAGAATGGGCCGAGCGAGGCCGCTGAGGAAAATACCTACTCGGAACCCGGAGATGGATGCCGGGGAAAGGAAGAATCACAATACAATGTGGATGCTGTTACAACTTTGCGGAAGACGGGAAGGGAAACCCTACGGGAATACTCCGTCATGGCCGAGTGGATCCGATGCCATTAGTCATCGAGAGAATGGTAAAGAGATTGATAACATGGAGGGTATTGCCGGCGGATTGCATACCCGATAGTTGCATTATCAACATCTACAAACGGGGTGATTGCATACCCCCACACATAGATCACCACGACTTTGTCGGACCCTTCCGCACGGTCTCTTTCTCGAACGAGTGTAACATCATGTTCGGATCGACCTCCGGATAGCGAGGCTCGGGTGAGTTCGAGGGCCGGTGAAGATACCTTTACCGGTAGGTTCCGTCATGATGCGAAGGGAAACGGAGCGGATATCGCTAAGCATTGCATACCGGGAGTACCGGTGAAGCGGATCTCGGTTACTTTCGGAAGGATGGACGACGGGAAGACACCTTACCATTTCCGGCCCGGACCCGGAGCTAGAGAGCCTCCGGCCTTACGAGTTGTGAGTTACATGGGAGATATCACACCTCCGACGTACATCCAGCTGGCATCCGTGCCGAGGATGGCTTGGAAGGTGATGTTGTTGACCATGTACCCCATTATTCGGACATGGATTTTTGACAGATGCTTCTTTGGATGGATCGACGAAGATCATACATAGTCGATTTTGAGTTTACATGGATTGTATGAGATGTATTCCAGATCAAGTTGTATGATGTATCTTCGACATGATTGGAATGAAAGTGACCATGTCACATTTTTGGCCTTCACCTCTTTTGTGCAAATTGATTGGGAAACGCCATTAAAGTTAAATGAACTTCGAACAAAGAACAGAAAAGAAATAAAAAAAAAGAGAATAAAAGAAAACTTTCTAAAAAAAAATCTAAAAAATGACGAACACCAAATTCACATGAACATTAAATAAACGATAAGATAAAATTTGAATCATTAAAAGATAAACGAAATCAACAAAAATGTTAAATCAAATTCTCAATCAAATATCAAATCCAATCCTGATCAAATTTCAAATGTGATCTTCCAAATTTCAAATCAAATCTTAAATCAAAATTTCAACCGAGTTCAAACTCATCCTTCCAAATTTCAAATTCAATCTTTCCAGACTCCAAATCTAAATCAAATTTCAAATTCAATCTTTCCAGACTCCAAATCTAAATCAAATTTCAAATTCAATCTTTCCAGATTTCAAATCTCAATCAAATTCAAACTTTTGGGTCGAGGATTTTACATCCAAGACCTGCCTTCTAGGATTCTTTCCTATTGCATCTGAAATACATCAAATTCAAACTTTTGGGTCGAGGATTTTACATCCAATACTGTACTTCTTTAGGATTCTTTCCCTATTGCATCTGAAATACATCAAATTCAAACTTTTGGGTCGAGGATTTTACATCAAGACTGCCTTTGCTTTAGGATTCTTTCCCTGTGCCTTTGAAATACATCAAATTCAAATTTTTGGGTCGAGGATTTTACATCCAAGACTGCCTTTGCTTTAGGATTCTTTCCTGTTGCACTTGAAATACATCGAATTCAAACTTTTGGGTCGAGGATTTTACATCAGGACTTGCCTTGCTTTAGGATTCTTTCCTATTGCCTTTGAAATACATCAAATTCAAACTTTTGGGTCGAGGATTTTACATCCAAGTACCTTCGCTTTAGGATTCTTTCCCTATTGCACGTGAAATACATCAAATTCGAATTTTTGGGTCGAGGATATTACATCCAAGTGCCTTTGCTTTAGGATTCTTTCCTATTGCACTGAAATACATCAAAATCAAACTTTTGGGTCGAGGATTTTACATCCAAGACTGCACTTGCTTAGGACTCTTTCCTATTGCATTGAAATACATCAAATTCAAATTTTTGGGTCGAGGATTTTACATCCAAGTACCTATTGCTTTAGGATTCTTTCCTATTGCCTTTGAAATACATCAAATTCAAACTTTTGGGTCGAGGATTTTACATCCAAGACTGCACACTTTTAGGATTCTTTCCCTATTGCACGTGAAATACATCAAATTCAAACTTTTGGGTCGAGGATTTTACATCCAAGACTGCCTTGCTTTAGGACTCTTTCCTATTGCCTTTGAAATACATCAAATTCAAATTTTTGGGTCGAGGATTTTACATCCAAGTACGCATTGCTTTAGGATTCTTTCCTATCGCAACTGAAATACATCAAATTCAAACTTTTGGGTCGAGGATTTTACATCCAAGACCGCATTGCTTTAGCATTCTTTCCCTATCGCGATCGAAATACATCAAAATCAAACTCTTGAGATTAAGGATTTTACATCAATACCGCATTGCTGCGAGATCTCTCCTCATTGCATGATCGATCTGATCAATTCAATTTTCTTTCGAGGTTGAAGATGTTACATCTAAAACCTCAAAATTCCAATTTTCATTTCAAATCAAATCCCTCAAATCAATTTTAACAAAACTTCAATCGAAATTAAAACTCCAAACTAAAATCTGAGCTCACACATCAAAACTTAAACTGAAACAAAATAAAATCTAAATTGAAATTCCCCAGGTCATGTGATTTGGAATTCACCTCCTTTTCTTTTCCCCAGCGAAAGTTCAGGTATCTCCAGTTTTGGGAACATACCCGATAGTCCCCAACGGAAATTCTTTTGCTTTGTCCTAAGTTTGTCACTTGGACGTTTGTGTTGGTTTTGTTGATCGCTTCGGTCAACACCAATACGCGCGGTGTGCTCCGTCAGCACACCACACCAATTGGGGGTCCATTTGTTGACCTCATTTTTGGTGAGGTCTTCTCTTCTCTCTTTAGTACTTAGGATCTAGCCTTAGGCTTTTCCTTTGACTATCTTAGAGGACTAGAATTGGGACCCACCTTTTAGAAATTCAAACTACTTCTAAACTCCCTGCAAACTCCACAAACTTGACTGTAGACCCCTAATCACCTAGAGGGTTGAAATCAAATGTGGAAGTTTAAAGGATGAGTTCCTATAGGACTCTTTGGCCTTAGGGCCCTCACTGGTGGCTCAGTGCAGTGAAGGGGCTGACTTACACACACACTACACTTATACACTACACTTTCACACACTTTCTAAAACCACAACCATACCCAACTTGACCTCCTGACTCATGTAGGTGATTCACATGGATGGTCCTTAACGACTAAGCCCTTGGCTAAGAGGGTTAGGAACAACATAGTGAGTGCCTCAAATGAGTCCCTTCATGGCTCATGTGGGCTTGATATGGCTTCATGGCTCAACCAAAATGATTTCATTCCACTCAAATTTACCCAATCTTCAATTTTCCAAATTTTCAATTTTCCAAATTTTCAATTTTCCAAATTTTCAATTTTCCAAATTTTCAATTTTTGACCCCCGGGACCCCGGACCCGCCTAACCTACCCAAAACTCTTGAAATTACCCAAATTTTTGTAAAATTTCCAAATTACCCAAAATTCTCCAAAATCATTCCCAAACATTTTCACATCACTCAAATTGATCATCCATACCTAAAAATACCCAAAATTCCAAAAATACCTCCCAATACCCTCAAAATACCCAAAATACCCCTCTTGACCCAAAAATCCGAAAATTCAGAAAATTCCCAAAAAATTCCAGAAAATCCCAAATATTTCCAATTTCATTTTGTCCAACTACACCATGGACCAATTTTGTCAATTTACCCTACTTTTGTCAAAACCCCCAATTTGACCCATTTTAACCCTAAGTGAACCCAATGTTAAACCAAACCTACCCAATTGACCTAAATTCTGGTCCAATTCAGTTCTAAACTTCAATTAAACATTTCCAATACCAATCTAGACCAAATCCAAGTTCAATTTGATTGATATTTGGATCCAATTTCACTTTTGGCCTTAAAGCCCAATTTGGACCCATGACCCAAACCTAACCCAAACTCACCCAATTCAACTCCAATTAACCCCAAACCTTTTCTAAATCTTCCTTAGCATCCCCAAAAGCAAGACACTAACATGATTTGCCCAAAATTTAGACCCAAACCCCACTCAAATTTAACCCAAAGCTAAAAGGCCCATTTTTGACCTAAACCCAAACCTAACCCAAATGAGCCCAAACCCCAAAATCAAAGCCCAACCAAAGTCAAAACCTCTTTGAAACACTCCCATAAATATTTCTCAACATTAATTTTACATCAATTTCAACCCTAGCCCAACATTGGCCCAAGTTAGCCCAATTTGACCTACATAGGCCCACTTACCAAATAAACCCAAATTCAAACCAATTCAACCCCAAATCACACCAAATTGACTCCAAGCCCTTCATAGAACACCCTTAAACCAATTATAACACTTATTTGACAAGGTCCTTCACAAAATCTTCACCCAAATGCCCATCCTAAAATCAAAAGGCCCATTTCCCTTAAACTCCCCTAAAAGCCCACTTCCTTCAAATTCAAAAGCCCAAATTCATCTAAAGCCCACATGGCACTTCCCCTCATCATCCATTTAATCAAAATTGCCCCTAAGTTTCAAAGTCATCAATTAAACAATTCCAAATCAAGCCCCATACAAATTCCCATCAAAATATCAAAATTTTCTTAAATCCCTTTTTATGAAATTGACCCAAGCTTTTCCCGAAGCCAAATGGAGCCAAGGATGAGCCATTCACAAGCCATATGGAGCCATGAAAGTTTGGCATGTGACCATGCCATTAAGGGTAAAAGGAGGGGCTCCTTTCCTAATCTTTCATTAAGCTTTTTAACCTTATCCATGACACACTCTAAACCATGTTTAGCCACCTCATCATGGATAGAGACCACACCATTCTCTCTTGGGCGACCCAGTGATCCTCTCGGCCCAAAATCAGAGCCATGGGGAGGTGCACCCAACCCAAACCAATGGGTTGACCAAATTGAAGCCAAAATATCCCTTCCCCATTCCATTTTAATTCAAAGCCTTTACACATGTCAAACTCCGATTGACTTCACCAACTTTAAGCCATGGACTCCACGACCACGAAGGTGACCCATGCTGCCGGCCAGCCGCCTGGATCGCCGGAAAACACCATGGCCGAGACATGGGGAGGAGTCGAATTTTGGAATTCCACCTTGTTCGAGTTGCCCCATGCCCAGTGGCCACCATGACTGTTCTTCCCACGACCAGGCAGGCTGATCCCGACCCTTGGCCATCCACGTGAGGCTCTCCGGCCACCTCTATTTAAACCCGACCCCCTCACGGCCATGAGAGGAGAGTTGCACAAACCTTGTCGAAACTGCGCCAAAATTGTTCCGAACCCTTCTCCACCCTTAGAGCGAGTTGATCCCCAGTGTCGATTTGCCACTAATCCCCACTGACATAACTCGATTTCTCAGTCGAAATTCCACCCAAAACCAGGACACTTCTCCACGGTGAGCCAATCCCTAAATTGATTGGTTCTACACCTTCACCGGACCAAGGGAAGGTGTCCACCGACAAAAGCCCCATCTCCGGGTCACCCGGTTGCTCCGGCCTCCCAAGCTTTGTGATCGGGCTTGGTCGAAATCCCACCTAGACAATTCACCGGACCCGGGAGACTTCATGCGGAGCTTGCTAGGATCCAATCGGAGGTGCAACAACTCTCGGATCGAAGCCACACTTCTCCGAGCAAGGTATGAGCTAATTCTTCATCCCGAGCTTCGGAGATTCTCCATTTCAAATGCTTTAATTTCAATGCATTATAACCATATAGATGTGTTCGTCTCTTCAAGACGAATCCATGAAGCATAAGAACATGAAAATCCACTGAGTATCGAGTGAGATATTAGGGATTTAGTGTGGACGGCTCTCGGGTGAGGACACTTGGGGACGATGAACGGATGTCGTCCATTCAATACATGCGCGGACGGACGGCCAGGATCGCGTCGGATCAGAAGACGGAAGGATACAGCGGGCCCCGGGAGCGCTAAGTCAGATGGCGGCGTCGAATGGGAGCGCGCCACGCGGCGTTTCGGAGCTGCCGAGGTTGACGCGGCGCCGCGTGGATAAATAGAAAATTAGAGATTTTTTTGATTTATTTAATTCCCTAAACTTCAAAAATTCATAACTTTGTGTAGAAAAATCAGAAAAATAAAATAAAAATAACCTCTTGCTCGGTGAACGAGAGGAGAATAATGTGGAAAAGAAATCATTTAATTTCATCAAGTATTTTATTTTTTATAATTTATTTACTCTCTGCATACATTTAATTCTCCATGCATGTATACAATTCACCATGGCATGAGACCATAGGGCTTTTGAAGCTCTGAATTTGGGAACATTCCCTGAATTTTCCAAAGTCAGAGGCCATCGCTATGAAGAGTTATTGATTTTTCAAGTTCATGTTGCTGCTTTGAGTATTTTAATTCCAATAAATAGCATGTTGTGAAATAAATTCTAGGAAAATTTGATGATGTTCCTTGTGACCAGAGGACCCTAGGAAAAATAGGTTTTGAGTTAGTTCATTTAAAACAACCCTAATTGGCTTAAACACTCAAAATAGGTCTCTAATTAATTAGAGCTAACCATACATTAAATTGACTTCAAATCAATTCTCCATTAACCTTTAGGATCAGAGGAACCTACCATAAAAATTTGAGGTCAATTGGACTTGGTTAGCCGTATTAATTGGGTTGATTAAGCCACTTAGTCATTTTAAACTTTAAAAATTCATAACTTTCAAAATATCTTTCAAAAATTCACCAAATTGGTTTTGGAGCCTCTCTGATATTAGGGAAATCTAAGAAAATTAAAATTTCAATTTTCTAAAAAAGTTGATTTTTAATATTATTTTAATATTTTAATAATTAAAAAATAATAAAAATCACAAAAATAATAAAATTCCCCAAAATGTCACATTTTGAATTTTAATCACTTAGGAACAAACCCCATATTTTTCTTAGGTCTATTTAGTGAGATATTAAATTTTAAAGCTCTAGGGTAATTTTAAAATTAAAAAATATATATTTTCTAGCATTTTCATTAAAATAATTATAATAAATCATACAAAAATCAGAAAATTGCAAAATTTGCTTCTCTGATTTCCTTGATATAAGAGAGATTTTTGAAAAATATAAAATTCATTTTTCAACATTTATTTTATTTTTAAATTAATTAACACTCTAAAATTTAAAATAATTATAATAAAAATAATATAATTCAAAAAATCACCAAAATTGGTCCAAGTGGTCCTCTGGTAATTAGGAATGTCCCCTAATTTTCTTAAGGACAGAAACTTTCCAAATTTCTAAAGCAACTTGAACACTATTCCAAATTTAAACTCATTAACTTAAATTAAATCATTTGAATACCAACTTGCCCTCGAAAGTTTTAGTTATCATAACTCCTAAACAGAACATTAAATGAAATGTTACTTCATTTATATGATATTCAAATGTCCTAATTCACCGAGCAAGTTAACAAAACTTGAATCCTCGGACGATTAATTCATTTATATAATTAAATTCATTTGGACTTAAAACAATCCTAGAAATATTGAAAAGATGTTTAAGATTCTTCTTAAGCACTTCCTCAATATGATAAGACATTTATAAGAACAATTGAACTTAATTGTTCTTTGATGAAGAAAATCGTCTTCAAACCAAAAACACAAGGAACCTGGACGTCATAGGAAATGACTAGCTATAGGATTAGGAATTTGGTAGAAAACCATAACCCTTACCTTAGCTTTACTACAGGAACTTGCTTAAATATTCTAATTGTGTTTTAAGTGCAGCTTGGAATGACGGGAAGACCCTCCAGGTACGCTTTTATTTTATTGCATTTTACTTTCCTGCAATTTACTTTCTTGCAATTTACTTTATTACAATTTATTTAACTGCAGTGCACTTACTTTTCTTACATGATAAACAACTGTTGCATGAAAACCCACACCTTTAGGATAGTCCCTAAAACTGAAACCAAAACTAAACTAAAAGGCATTGCAAGATAAAATTCACCGCCACAACATTTCAAAATATAAAACAACTCAAAATTTAATCACAAACAGAACACAAAATTACAATTACAACTAAATTAAAACGTCTCGTTGGATGATCGGGAATACCTCGGATGATGTAACCTACGTGTTGCTAACGGGATTTCCCACGGTCTAAATGAAAGTGTGGAACTCATTCGAGTCGAGTTTAGCAAATTCATCCGGACTAAGTGAATCCGATAAAAATAATGATGCCGGAAGGATGGAACCGTAGGATCTTAACCGGTGTCGTTATAATCAACTTTAAGATTTGTTTTAATTAAAATATTGAAAACACTTGGAAATTAAGATTTTCTCTAAACCAAAACACTTTTCTCATCCCCTGATTTTTTATTTCTAAAACTAAACCTCTACAACAACAAGGAGCTCGGAGCATGGTGGGCAACACGGCCATCGTCATCAGCAAAACCTGAGTCTACTTCAGCAAAACTTTTCCTAGAATTGAATAACAAAGCCATAGGACTTCGAGGTAGTTTGCCTAGTGCAACATAAATCCTCAATTCTTCGTTAGGCATTTGCATTGCAAATTAAGCTCTAACCGGTCTTAGGATTCCGAGGTAGTCGTCTGATACGACAATAAACCCTCAGATCTTCGAGGCTATTTGTATGATTATGTTATATAAATATAGGCCCTAATTAATTAAAATTTACAAAATCAAAACATTAAATAGACATTAGGACTTTCCTAAATTCAAGCCAAACAATAGGATAGTCGGGAAATTACCGAAGTTCGCTTCGGATCCGTAATTTCCCCTACCTTTCTTCCTTTGAATTCTCAAAATAAAATGTTCCAAATTTGATCCATTCCCTATTGAAATTCCAAAATTCAATCCTTTGAAAACTTAAACTTTGAAATTCTTGAGAGCAGAATTATTGATTATTATCGAGAGTTTTCTTAGGTGATTCCCATCACTTAAGATGTAATTAACTATAGGGGCTTGCCCTTATAGGGAATTTTAAAGAACCCGAGTAATATAAACCCTGTTTAATGCTTTCATATTAAGCGAGGGAATTTGTCGGCTTAAAAAAATTGGTTCGTGGACCAAATGGATGTCACGAAATCTTCTAGTTTATTTAATCGAGCCCCACAGTCAAGCGGTGTGTCTATCCTTAGGGATAGATACACGGTTTGTGGTGCGGTGCTCGTTTATATAAACTATTTGGGATGTGAGATCGGTTTAATCTCATACCTTAAAATCCTCAAAATTAAAATTATTTTCAAAATCAAATACTACTTTTCAAATTATTTATTTAAATTAAATTAAAAATTCACCGACAATTTCTGTAGGCGACCCCTTTTCAAAAATACAACACAACCTAAAAAAATAAGCCGTACAGCCCCTATAGTTAAGTGACGGGAATCACCTAAGAAAACTCTCGATAAAAATCAATAATTCTGCTCTCAAGGATTTCAAAGTTTAAGTTTTCAAGGGATCGAATTCTGGAATTTCAATAGGGAATGGATCAAGTTTGGAACATTTTATTTTGGGAATTCAAAGGAAGAAAAGTAGGAGAAATTACAGACTCGAAGTGAACTTCGGTAATTTCCCGACTATCCTATTGTTTGTCTTAGATTTAGGAAAGTCCTAATGTTTATTTAATGTTTTAATCTTGCCAATTTTAATTAATTAGGGCTTATATTTATATGACAGAATCATACGAAACGACCTCGAAGATGTGAGTGTTTATGTCGTATCAGACGACTACCTCGGAATCCTAAGACCGGTTAGGGCTCAAGTTGCAATGCAAATGCCTAACGAAGAGTTGAGGATTTATGTTGCACTAGGAAAACTACCTCGAAGTCCTATGGATTTGTTATTTAATTCTAGGAAAGTTTTGCTGAAGTAGACTCAGGTTTTGCTGATGACGATGGCGTGCCGCTCACCATGCTCCGAGCTCCTTGTTGTTGCGGAGGTTTAGTTTTAGAAGTCATAAATCAGGGGATGAGAAAAGTGTTTTGGTTTAGAGAAAATCTTAATTTCCAAGTGTTTTTTATGTTTTAATTAAAACAAATCTTAAAGTTGATTATAATGACACCGGTTAAGATCCCAAGCTTCCATCCTTCCGGCATCATTATTTTTATCAGATTCACTTAGTCCAAATGAATTTGCTAAACTCAACTGAATGAGTTCCACACTTTCATTTAGACCGTGGGAAATCCCGTTAGCAACACGTAGGTTACATCATCCGAGGTATTCCCGATCATCCAACGGGACGTTTTAATTTAATTGTAATTGTAGTTTTGTGTTCGTTTGTGATTAAATTTTGAGTTGTTTTATATTTTGAAATGTTGTGGCGGTGAATTTTATCTTGCAATAACTTTTAACATAGTTTTGGTTTCAGTTTTAGGGACTATCCTAAAGGTGTGGGTTTTTCATGCAACAATTGTTTATCATGCAGGAAAAGTAAGTGCAATGCAGTTAAATAAATTACAATAATGTAAATTGCAAGAAAGTAAATTGCAATAAAATAAAAGCGTACTGGAGGGTCTTCCCGTCATCCTAAGCTGCACTTAAAACACAATTAGAATATTTAAGCAAGTTCCTAGGTAAAGCTAAGGTAAGGGTTATGGTTTTCTACCAAATTCCTAATCCTATAGCTAGTCATTTCCTATGACGTCTAGGTTCCTTGTGTTTTTGTTTGGAGACGATTTTCTTCATCAAAGAACAATTAAGTTCAATTGTTCTTATAAATATCCTATCATATTGAGGAAGTGCTTAAGAAGAATCATAAACATCTTTTCAATATTTCTAGGATTGTTTTAAGTCCAAATGAATTCAATTACACAAATGAATTAATCGTTCGAGGTTTAGTTAAGTTTTGTTATTATCTTACTCAGTGAACTAGGACGTTTGAATGTCCTATAAGTGAAGTAACATTTCATTTAATATTTTGTTTAGGAGTTATGATAACTAAAGCTTTCGAGGGTAAATTGGTGTTCAAATGGTTTGTGATTTAGTTTAATTTCAATTAATGGGTTTAAATTTGGAATAGTGTTCAAGTTATTTTAGATTTATTTTGAATTCTTTATGTCTTTGGTGATATTATATTTAATTCAACTTAGTTTAATTTAATTTAATTTAATTTAATTTAATTCTATTCAATTTAGTTTGGTTTGATGTTAACTTAATTTAGTTTGATTTGATTTAATTTTAATTTAATTTGATTTAATTTAATTTAATTTAATTTAATTTAATTTAATTTAATTTAATTTAATTTAATTTAATTTAATTTAATTTAATTTTATTTAATTTGTTCATTTAATTTAATCTTTAATTTGATTTAACTTAATTTAATTTGATTTTATTTATTTAATTTAATTTAATTTAATTCAATTTAATTTACTTAATTTAATTTAATTTTTAATTTAATTTTATTTTTAATTTTAATTGAAATTTTAAAAGAGTTTAATAATTTAACTTTAGTTTAATGATTAAGTTTTTTTAATATTTTAAATTTGAGTTATGATTTTAATTAAGAATTGAATATTAATGAGATAATTAATTTAGGGATTTTTAAATTAAAGAATAAATCTCTTCCTAATAATATCCCTATTTAATAATTCCAATTTCATTATTCTTCCAAATTTAATCAATTATTTAATTAAGGTTTAATTATTTTAAATTGCTTAATGGGTTTCTACCCTTTAATTATTTAAATTTCAATCATCCAAATCAGATTAGGATCAAATAGTTTACTTATTAATTTTTTTATTAAACCTAAAGTTTTAATTAAGGATTAAAATTTTAATTACCACTTTACCCTTTAAGCTTAATAATTTCATAACTCACTAAATTGAACTCAAATGAACTTGAAATTTTTATGTGACTTCACTCACATGTCACTAAAGACATGAGAGGAGAAAATGTGATTTTTCTGTATTTAATTTATTTATATAATTATTTTCTGTAGAAAATAGAGATTTCTAAGGAAAATTTAATAACATGACCAAGGGAAAGTTTTTGTCCTTAAGAAAATTAGGGAACATTCCTAATGACCAGAGGACCACTTGGACCAATTTTGGTGATTTTTTGAATTATATTATTTTTATTATAATTATTTTAAGTTTTGGAGTGTTAATTAATTTAAAAATAAAATAAATGTTGAAAAGTAAATTTTATATTTTTCAAAAATCTCTCTAATATCAAGGAAATCAGAGAATCAAATTTTGCAATTTTCTGATTTTTCTATGATTTATTATAATTATTTTAGTGAAAATGCTAGAAAATACATTTTTTAAATTTTAAAATTACCCTAGAGCTTTAAAATTTAATATCTCACTAAATAGACCTAAGAAAAATATGGGGTTTATTCCTAAGTGATTAAAATTCAAAATGTGATATTTTGGTGAATTTTATTATTTTTGTGATTTTTATTATTTTTTAATTATTAAAAATATTAAAATAATATTAAAAATCAACTTTTTTAGAAAATTGAAATTTTAAATTTCTTAAATTCCCCTAATATCAGAGAGGCTCCAAAACCAATTTGGTGAATTTTTGAAAGATATTTTGAAACTTAAGAATTTTTAAAGTTTAAAATGAGTAAGTGGCTTAATCAACCCATTTAGTAGGGCTAACCGAAGTCCGATTGACCTCAAATTTTTATGGTGGGTTCCTCTGATCCTAAAGGTCAGTAGAGAATTGATTTCAAGTCAATTTGATGTATGGTTAGCTCTAATTAATTAGAGATCCATTTTAGGTGTTTAAGCCAATTAGGGTTGTTTTAAATGAACTAACTCAAAACCTATTTTTCCGAGGGTCCTCTGGTCATAGGGAACATGAACAAATTTTCCTAGAATTTATTTCACAACATGCTAATTATTGGAATTAAAATACTCAAAACAGTAACATGAATTTGAAAAATCAATAACTTTTCATAGGGATGGTCTCTGACTTTAGAAAATTCGGGGAATGTTCCCAAATTCGGAGGCTTAAAAGCTACATGGTCTCATGCCATGGTGAATTGTATACATGCATGGAGAATTAAAAATATGCAGAGAGTAAATAAATTATTAAAAATAAAATACTTGATGAAATTAAATAATTTCTTTTCCACATTATTCTCCTCCGTTCACCGAGCGAGAGGGTATTTTTATTTTATTTTTATGGTTTTCCTACACAAAGTTATGAATTTTTGAAGTTTAGGGAATTAAATAAATATAAAATACCCCTAATTTTCTATTTATCCACGCGGCGCTGCGTCATCCTTGGCATCTCCGAACGCACACGCGTCGCGTTCCCATTCGACGCCGCCGCTTGAGTCGGCGGCCGGGCCCCGCGGTTCTCGTACCGTCTCTCCGGTTCGACGCCATCCGAGCCGTCCGTCTGCGCGTGTATTGAATTGACGGCATCCGTTCATCGTCCCCGAGCGTCCTCGCCGAGAGCCGTCCACACTAAATCCCTAAGATCTCGCTCGATACTCGATGGATTTTCATGTTCTTATGCTCTATGGATTCGTCTTAAGAAGACGAACACATCCATACGGTTTATGTGGGATGAAATTTATGCGATAGAAATGGAGAATGTTCGAAGCTCGGGAAGAAGAGTGAGGCCATACCTTTGCTCGGAGAAGTGTGGCTTCGATGCGAGGGTTGTTGCACCTTCGATTGGATCCCGACAAGCTCCGGATGAAGTCTCTCGGTCTAATGAATTGCACTAGGTAGGATTTCGACCACGGCTCGATCACAAAGCTTGGAGGCTGGAGCAAGCCGGGTGGCTCTGGAGATGGGGCTTTTGCTGGTGGGCACCTTCCCTTGGTGCAGTGAAGGTGTAGAACCAATCGATTTGGGGATTGGCTCACTGTGGAGAAGTGTCCTGGTTTTGGGCTTGGATTTCAACTGCGAAATTGAGCTCGCGGAGAAGAAATGGCAAGGGGATTTTAGTGGGGATCAAGTGCTCGTGTATGGGGAGTAGTACGGAACAATTTTGGCGAGTTTCCTTAAGGTTTTCTTTCGGCACCTCGAATGGCCGAGAGGGGTGGTGTTTAAATAGGAGAGGGTGGAGGGCCTCCCAGGGAGAGTTAGGGCTTAGGATCAGCTGCTCTTGGCAAGAGAAGAACAGCTACAATGGCCACTGAGGATGGGGCAGCTCAGCAAGGGAGAATTCCAAAGTTGGCTCACATGTGAGTTCTCGGCCATGGTGTTTTCCGGCGGCCTAATGGCCAGCCGGCCAGGCATGGGTCACCCTAAAGGTTAGGTGGGTCAGGGCTGGGATTTGGTGCAAGCAATTGGCAATTTCCATGTGTAAAGAGCTTGGATTGAAATGGAAGGGGGGAGAGGCCACTTTGGCTTGATTTGGGTCAACCCATCCTTTTGGGCTAGGTGCACCACCCAAGGCCTGGTTTTTGGCTGAAAAGAGTCACTTAGGTCAGCTGCCATGGAGTGGTGAAGTCTCCATCCATGGTGAGGTGGCTAAGCATGGTTTAGTGTGTGACATGCTTATGGTTAAAAAGGCTTAATGGAGGATTAGGAAAGGGGGCCCTCCTTTTGCCATTAATGGCTTGATCACATGTCGAAGCCTTCCATGGCTTCATGTGGCTTGTCCATGGCTTGCATGGCTCACCTTTGGCTTGGGAAAAGTGGAGTCAATTTCATGGAAATAGATTTTAGGAATTTTTTTTGTAATTTGATGGAAATTTGTATGAAACTTGATTTGGAATGATTTGATGATGAATTTAGGACTTAGGGAATGGCTTTTATTAAGTGGATGGCAAGTGGAGATGTCATGTGGGCTTTAGAGTAGATTTTGGGCTTTTTGAAATGGTTTTAGATGGGCTTTTAAGATGGTTTAGGAAAGTGGGATTTTGAATTTTAAAATGGATTTTGGGATGAAATTTTAGTAAAGGATTGGGCTAAATAATTGTTGGGTTTAGCTCATGGATGTGTCATGAGTGACTTGAAGCAAATTGGGGGTGATTTGGGTTTGAATTGGGTTGAATTTGGGTTCTTTTGGTGAATGGGCCAATATAGGTCCAAGTGGGCCAAGTTGGGCAAATGTTGGGCTAGGGTTGAAATTGATATAAAATTAATGTTGAGAAATGTTCATGGGAGTGTTTCAAAGAGGTTTTGACTTTGGTTAGGCTTTGATTTTGGGGTTTGGGCTCATTTGGGTTAGGTTTGGGTTTAGGTAAAAATTGGGCTTTTTAGCTTTGGGTTGAATTTAAGTGGGGTTTGGGTCCAAATTTTGAGCAATTCATGTTAGTGTTTTGCTTGTGGGGATGCTAAGGAAGATTTAGAAAAGATTTGGGGTTGATTGGAGTTGAATTGGGTGAGTTTGGGTTAGGTTTGGGTCATGGGTCCAAATTGGGTTTTAAGGCCAAAAGTGAAATTGGATCCAAATTTCAATCAAATTGGACTTGGATTTGGTCTAGATTGGTATTGGGAATGTTGAATTGAAGTTTAGAATTGAATTGGACCAGAATTTGGGTCAATTGGGTAGGTTTGGTTTGACATTGGGTTCACTTTGGGTTAAAATGGGTCAAATTGGGGGTTTTAACAAAAGTAGGGTAAATTGACAAAATTGGCCCATGGTGTAGTTGAACAAAATGAAATTGGGAATATTTGGGATTTTCTGGAATTTTCTGGGAATTTTCTGAATTTTTGGGATTTTGGGTCAAGAGGGGTATTTTGGGTATTTGGAGGGTATTGGGAGGTATTTTTGAAATTTTTGGTATTTTTGGGTATGGATGATAAATTTGAGTAATGTGGGAATGCTTGGGATTTATTTTGAGGAATTTTGGGTAATTTAGGTGATTTTGCAAATTTTGGGTAGTTTCAAGGGCTTTGGGTAAGTTAGGCGGGTGTAGGGTCCTGGGGGGTCAAAAATTGAAAATTTGGAAAATTGAAGATTGGGTAAATTTGAGTGGAATGAAATAATTTTGGTTGAGCCATGAAGCCACATCAAGCCCACATGAGCCATTAAGGGACTCATTTGAGGCATTCACTATGTTGTTTCTAATCCTCTTAGCCAAGGGCTTAGGGGTTAAGGACCATCCATGTGAATCACCTACATGAGTCAGGAGGTCAAGTTAGGTATGGGTGTGGTTTTAGGAGGTGTGTGAAAGTGTAGTGTATGAGTGTAGTGTATGTGTAAGTCAGCCCTTCACCAGACCAGGCCACCCAGGGCAGTCCTAAGGCCAAAAAGTCCTATAGGAACTCATCCTTTAAACTTCCACATTTGATTTCAACCCTCTAGGTGATTAGGGGTCTACAGTCAAGTTTGTAGAGTTTGAAGGGAGTTAAGAAGTGGTTTGAAATTCTAGAAGGTGGATCCAAATTCTAGTCCTCTAAGATAGTCAAAGGAAAAGCCTAAGGCTAGATCCTAAGTACTAAAAAGAAGAAGAGAAGACCTCATCAAAAATGAGGTCAACACCAGGATGACCAGAGAAGCTGCTTCCTTTGTGCAGTCCATAAGAACTGATTGAAAGCTCTTTCAAATAGGTATTGTGTACCTTTATTCATACCAGCTGTTTGGAGAGCATAGGCTGGGAGAGTTGTGAGGATGCTCCTGAGAATGGTTATTCTACCCCCATTGGAGAGGTATTTGTGAGTCCAATTAGCCAGGTAAGAGCTAATCTTGTTCAAGGCTTCATCAAATTATCTTTGCTGAGCTTTTCCTAGATTAAGTTGGGCCCCAAGGTAATTTATAGGTAGAGTGGTGCTAGAAAACCCAGTGAAGGAAGTGATCCAGTGTTTGGTATCAGCAGTAATTTTGTGGGGGAAAATCAGGTAGCTTTTGGAAGGGTTGAATTCCATCCCAGAACACAGTTGAAATGAATGCAGGCATTTCATGGTTTGCTTAACATCAATTTTAGAAGCGTTGGAAAATATCATGACATCATCAGCATATATCAGATGGGAGATGGTAATATTTGATTTATGGTGATACCTGGTGGAACCATGCATGGTGGCAGTGTGGTTAAGGAGCCTAGAAAGATAATCCATAGCCAAGATGAAAAGAGTAGGGGATAGAGGGTCCCCTTGTTTGAGTCCCGTGGTGGCAGCAAAGTATCCCCAACTGGAACCATTTAGAATTATGGAATGAGCATTTTCTTTTAACCATCTTTTGATAAGGTTGCAGAAATTGTTACGAAATCCCGCAAGACAAGAGTCTCCAACGAAAAGTTCCGATTGATGGTGTCATAGGCCTTCTTGATGTCCAACTTATAGATTACGTTTCCACTTCTACACTTTTTATTAAGGTCTAACGACAATTCTTGTGCCGGCAAGATGTTGTCCGATATGGATCTTCCCTTTACAAATGCGAGTTTGGTTGGGTCGATGAGATGATCCAATAGGGGTTGCAATGCGTTAACAATAATCTTGCTAATTAGTTTGCGATAACAGAAGTAAGGGATATAGGTCTGTAGTGGTCCCAAGTGGTCTGCATACTGCCTTTGGGAATTATCACAAAGTTAGAGTTGTAGAAGTATTGGGGAATGTCTCCACCTTGGAAGAAATTAGCAATAGTTCAATAATGTCATTTTTTGATGATTGTCCAAGCCTCTTTATAGAAATCAGATGTGTAGCCATCTGGGCCAGCTGTTTTGGATGGATCAATGGATGAGAGGGCCTGTCAAATTTAAGTTTCAGAAGGGGGAAAATTGAGAACTTTCCCGATTAGGAGGAGCTGCTCGATCCCCGAAGAGAGCAAATAAGATTGGGGTTTTGTCCATGTATGGTCGATGGAGCGACTTGCTTGAAATGTTGAGTGGCACTGCGGCAATATCCGGATGATGGGAGACCCATTGCCCAGACTCCTTTTTTATTTGATGAATATAGCTGCATTTTCTTCTATACTGTAAGTAGGCATGAAAGTAGGCTATATTCCTATCTCCCTCAACAAAGTGCTTGATGGATGCCTTCTACTTCAAATACATATCTTGGGTGTCAATGGATTTCAATAATTTAGCTTCAGCAGCTAGCAGAAGGGGGTTTAGATCATTGTTATGTTGGGTCTTCTCCTCCAATGACAAAACTTCTTGTTCAGCCTGTTCAACTGCAGAAAATACATTGCCAAATTGCTGCCACCCCCACTTATTCAGCTGGGGACTCAGGTTATGATGTAAAGAGCATAATCTGATCCAGGGGTCCTGCTGAGTAGGAGCTTTCCAGTGGTTCTTGACAAAGTGCAAAAATTCAGGATGAGAAGACCAAAAATTCTGATATCTGAAAGGGGGTTTAGATTGCTGATTAGGAGGGATAGTTAGGGAGATCAAAATAGGCCTATGATCTAAACAAGTAAGAGCCAGGTGGGTAATTTGGGTATGGAGGAAATGGGATTGCCAGAGCTCATTGGACAATATTCTATCAAGCCTTTCCTGAACTTGATTCCTCTTCCATGTGAAAAGGGGGCCCTTGAACCCCAAATCAAAGAGCCCACCAGCTAGTATGTTATCCCTGAAGTTGCACATGGTCCTAACATTAGGCCTTCTGCCATCTAATTTTTCAGCTTGTGTAGATATGCAGTTAAAATCCCCACCCACAATCCAGGGGGAATTAATATGGGTGCTAAATGCATGAATTTGCTCCCAAAGTTGAGATCTGTCAATGCTCCTGCAGCCAGCATAGACAAAGGAGGCAAAAATGGAATGGCCAACAAATTGGAGAGATAGATGAACTATTTGGGGGTGATCCAGAAGGACAGTCCAGGAGATTTCTTTTCTACAAAGAATCCAAATTTTGTTGTTGGAATTGGCAAACTGGGAAAAACGAGGAAACTTTTTAAGGATTTTGGAAGGAGCTTGGTGAACAAGGGGTTCAAGGATGGAAAGGCACCAAATAGAGTGTTTTTTGGTAAGGTAAATGAGTCTTTTAAGAGAAGAGGGTTGGGCCACACCTCTAATGTTCCAACAAAGGAAATTAATCATGGGTTAGGTGGAGAAGTGGAAGGGGGATGAGATTTAGATCTGGTTCTGCCCCTAGTAGAAGGGGGGGCAGGGCTGGAAGGGGTCTTGGATGAGGAGGGGAGGTTACTAGTAGGGTCTGATTTGGTTTTTTTCTTTTTTTTTAGAGGTCTGAACTTCCCAAGCTTGTTCCAATGAATCTTGAAACTCTCCAACAGGAAGGGCCAGAGGTAAAACAAATGGAGAAACAGCAGCTAGCTCAGTGGGAGGGGGGAGGTGAGGGGAGAGGAGGTGGGGGAATGATAGGAGAAGTGGGATTGGCACTGTGAAGGAGGAACTGCTGGGGTTGAAATGGATGGGTGTTCCAATGGAGAGGTTGTCACGAGAAGGGTTGAAAGTGTGAATAAGATCCGTGGGGACGGGGATGTAGGGTGAGCCGGGTTGTTAGCATTGGTGGAAGGGGATATTGGTAAATGGTTTGTAAGTGGATTCGTGGTAGGGGCAGGTCTCCCTGTTGTAGTGGAGTTGGATTTCTTAGAAGTTGGTCGGAGCCTGAAACACCTTTCGACTGTATGCCCAAACATTTTGCAGTGGTTGCAATAGTAGGGCTTTTGCTGCATTATAACCTCCTGCCAGTAGCCATCAGAGGTTGACTCTACCAAAATCTTCTTGATCTCAGGCAAAGAGATGTCTCTTTCAATTTGAATTCTGGCAGCATCAGGCATCCCCCTAGTGAAAGTAGCTACATCCATCCTTTGGGGAGTGCCAATACCCCTAGCAATTTGGAAAAGAGTGTTATGGTTGAAGTATCTATAGGGTAGTTTTAGGAACTTGAACCAAATGGGGACAATAAGGGGTTCTTTACTTAGGTCAAAGTCTGGTGTCCATTTAAGTAGCTTCATGTCCATGCCAGATATTGTAACCATTTGCTTAGCAAATAGCCTAGCATAGTCCTCTTCTGTGGATAGATGAATAAGAAGATGTCTCCCATCTCGGAGACCCATTTTCCAGCTGCCAATAAATGCCAGAGAGTTAAAGAAAGCTCTAACTAGTTCCATTTTGGGGTGGCCAAGAGTGAATTTTCCAATAAGGGTTAGTTTGACTTCCTCATTTAAAGCTTCCAATTCAGCATCAGAGAAAAAAATGGTCTAGCAACCCTCCTTTTCACCAACAGGGTGGATGAAGGGGCATTGGGTTTTACCAGCAGCAGCTTCATGAAACAATTGGTGAAAAACCAGCTTGCCGGAAGGTAGAGAGGGGGAGTGGCTACCACTCCAGCATATGAAGTCTTAGACCAGTCCAATCTGGTAGGAGGGTAAATTAGATTATCCATTCAGGGCACAGCACAGAGTTCCAAAAACAAAACAGGTACAGGTATTGCTGAAAATCCAGAGACACAGCCCCAGGCAATCTAGCAAGATAAAAAATAGAAGGGATGCAAAAGGCACAGCCAAGATCAGTGATATTCGGGAAGGAGTTTGAAAAATGGGTGCCCGGGAAGGATGAACCCCAGGCGCCACACCCCAGGTAACCCCAGAGAGGGGATAGGGAAAGGAGAGGGATGACCACTCCTCCTCCAAAAAGAAAAAGCAAAGCAAGAAGAACCAATGGAATAGTAAAGTTCAAATTTATGGAGCCCGGGAAGAGTGAAACAACCAAAGTAGAAGAGTAGAGCCAAACCACACCAAGAACCTCCTCCACCACAGCAAGAGAGCCACCCCACCTTACCTAAGCCACCACCTAAGAAGCCGCCGCCGGCGAGATCGTATATATATATATATATATATATATATATACATATAAAGAAAAAGGATTAACTAAGTCTCCCTACATGTTAAGTGAAAGATGGTTACAATAGAAAAATAGGGGAGGAGATCCCCACAAAATAAAAATAGAAAAGAAATGGAGTCAAAAAGAGAAGTAGCAGATCCAACACCTACTTTTAAAATATCAAAAAAGTATATATATATATATATATATATATATATATATATATATATATATATATATATATTAAGAGTATAATTTAATGGCGAGTTGGTTTGGAGGGAAGTGCTCTGCTAGGGTTTCCATGGAGGTAACTCGGTAAGGTGAGCGGTCGTGTTGGTGCGGGGTGGAGAAAGGTGGTTGGTAAGAAGCTGGAAGCCTACTCAGCTCTTTTCTTCCTTTGGTTTTGGGTGAGGGCGATTTTCTCTCCCTTCCCGGGCTCTTTATTTTTTGAATTTTTGTTGTGGTACTGTTACATTGACAATGGCACATGATCTCACTCGGGCTGATCCCCACTTTGTTGGAAGGGGTACTTTTGCTGAAGTTATAGTGAGGAAAGATGGTGGAATCACTCTTGGAGATAAACTGGTGTTCCCTCGATTATTTCATGATGCAATGGATGGGAAAGCAGAGTGCGAGTTTATTAGGAAATGTACTAGGAAGGTCGGGAAGCCGGCTCGATTTTCACCGAGGAGGAGATTCTAAAGCTGTCGGAACCCTATAAGTTTACCTTGGTAGGGAAATTCCAGTTTGGCCATCCTAAATCGGATATCTTGAGAAAAGTTCGTTGATGATTTCAAGTCGGTGGGCGAGTTGGAAATTAGGGGTTTTTGACAGTAGACACATTATGTTACAGCTTGCTAAGGAGGAGGATTATGCACAGGTTTTTTCTAAAAAAGTTATAATAATAGATGGGAAACCTATGAAGCTCCTTAAGTGGACATTGGACTTTGATCCAACTAAAGAACCACCTATAGTTCCAGTGTGGTTCAGTCTTCCTCACTTAAAACTTCCATTTAACAATCATAGAATCATCTATGATATAGTCGATGCTATGGGAAGGCCACTTAAACTTGATATCCCCTCTGCTAATGTTACCAGGATTTCCAATGCAAGATTTCTAGTAGAAAGGGATATTACACAACCTTATTTGGATGGGGTTTGGCTAGGTACTGCTAATAATGGATACTGGCAACCCATTATTATGGAATATCAACCATTGTACTGCAAGCATTGTCACCTATTTGGACACACCATGGAACAATGCTTTAAACTTCACCCTAAATTAAGACCTTATAATGTCAATAATAAGGTTACTAAGAAGACTGACAATCCCTCTATATCTCCAGAGATTCCAGTTGGCGCTGTACCAGCTACTACCCAAGATTTGAATAATGCAGATCAAATTGGGCGAGCGGCTATTGGGAAATATGCGGATATACCAATAGAGATTAGAGACAATGTTATGAATAATGCTACATTTATTATCGAAGCCGATGATGTGAGTTCAGATAATTCTGATGCAGAAGGGGCCTGGTCTCAACAAGGAAGTAGGAGGAGGAGGACAAAGAATTTACAACAAAAGGAGCCTACAGCTGCCACCACACCTAGGATCACAAGTGCTATATAGGGAGTTGATGCTACTAAGGATGTGATCCCAGATTACTCTCATGCAGGTGCCACTTTTATAACCCCCTTAAGTCCCATAATTGGGGAATCTACCCAAATTATTCTTGAGAATTTAGCAACTACTGCTGATGGTGCTTGGTCTCAACAGAAAAGTAGAAGGAGGAGAAAAGATATTATGGAGCTGCAAAATTTATCTAAGTCTAATATTATTGGTGTGGATCACTCTGATGCAACACCCCCTAGAATTACTAGGGCTGGTAAGGCATTACACCATGATTAACCTGATTTGTTGGAATGTTAGGGGTGTGGCAAGTCCTGGCACCCTTAATAGATTACTACATCTTAACAGGACTTTTAAACCTTGGATTATAGCCTTACTTGAACCTATGGTGCATACCGACATCTCTAAATTCACTAAAAGATTTCCTGGTTTCCTTTTTCACTCCAACTGCAACAATAAGATCTGGATTTTTACAAGAAAGGAGCTAAACTGCAATGTTCAACTTGATAATTATCAATTTCTCCATTTACGAGTTTGGAATGGATTCTTTCCGGGCGAGTGTTACTATCATTTATGCTTGGGTGTACTCCTATGGATAGAGATTCTCTTTGGAAAGAGCTGTGGCGAGATCGGTACTAATAACCCTTCAAATTGGATTGTCAGTGGGGATTTTAACTGCATTAAAGATCCCAGTGAGAAAAAGGGGGGAAGAACTCCTGATCTTAATACCATGTTACAATTTTCTCAGAATATCACTAATGCGGGATTATTTGATCTAGGCTACATTGGTACCCCTTTCACATGGAAGAGAGGTAATTTACTTGAGAGAATTGATAGAGTTTTAGCTAATGACCTATGGCTCAACACCTTTCCCATAACTCAAGTGCAGCATTTACACAGAGCAACCTCTGACCACTCCCCACTACTAATCCAGATTTCTTTCAGTTCTTACAAAGGGTACTCCCAGTTTAGATTTCTCAATGTTTGGTGCACTCATAATAGCTTTTTAGCTGAAGTACACAGAGCCTGGAATATCTCTGATCACACTAGCTGTAGTCCTCTTGTCAGACTGTGGAGATTGCAAAAGAATGTAGCTTTTAAACTAAGACTGTGGAATAAGACTCAGTTTGGAAATGTTTTTCAACAAGTTAAAGATGCAGAAGCTAAAGTCCATTTGTTGGAAACTGCTAATGATTTGGGAGGGGATCAGGCACATGAACTTGCAAATGCCCAGTCAATTTTTTTCCAAGCACTGGAAAGGGAAGAGGCTTTTCTACAACAAAAAACTGCTGTGAACAAGTACCTTTATGGGGACAAGAATTCTAAGTATTTTCATGCAGTCATTAAACACAGAAGAAAATAAATGCTATACTTAAAATCAAAGATGAGGCTGGCAATTGGGTTACTGACCAATCTTCCATTGCATAAAGTGTTGTATTACATTTTCAGAACTTGTTTGCTGAACAGCCTATATCCTCTACCTCATTTGCTGCTGAGATGTTTTCTGATCATCAAGCTTATGTGAACCAGCTTAATTTAACTTTCCTACCAGATAAACGAGGAGATAATGCAGGCTTTGAATAGCATTGATGGTAATAAAACAGCGAGGTCTCGATGGGTTCACTTCAACATTTTATATTAAAGCTTGGGATATTGTGGGTGCTGATCTTATTCAGGCAGTTCATTCCTTCTTTCTTGGATCTGATCTTCCTAAATACTTTGGAGCAGCCAGCATTGCTCTTATTCCCAAAGGAACTCAAAAAACTCAGTTGACTGATTTCAGACCTATTAGTCTTACTACTACTTTTTCTAAAATAATTAGTAAAATTCTTGTGGGGAGACTACAACCCTATCTTAACCAATTGATCGGCTCTAACCAATCTGCTTTTGTGCGAGGCGTAACTATTGTTGATGATTATCTCTTGGCTCAGGAACTGTTACTTTATATTGATAAGAAATGTAGGGGACACAATTTACTTCTCAAGTTGGATCTTAAAAAGGCTTATGATTCTATCAGTTGGAAATTTATTGATCTAGTTCTTAAAGCTAGGGGTTTCCATCCTGATTTTTGTACTTTAATTCAAAGATGGCTGTCCAATGCCTATTACAGTGTCCTGGTTAATGGCTGTAGCTGTGGTTTCTTCAAAGCCGGGAGGGGCTGAAACAAGGAGACCCACTGTCTCCAACCATCTTCATCTTGGCTTTTGATTACTTCTCCAGAACTCTGAATGCTGCTCAAACACTCTATCCTTATCTTCATTTTAAGCATGGTTCTTCGCGAGATGATAAGTCATTTGGCATATGCTGATGATGTTATCATTTTCACCAATGGAAGTAAGCTTGTTGTAAAGAAAACCTTGCAACTGACTGATCACGTAGCCTTGGTTGCAGGTCTGGAATTAAACCAAAGGAAGTGTCAATTTTTGGCTGGCAAAGGGTTGGCAAAGGGTTCAAATATCAACAGTGGGTGAAAGAGTACACAGGGTTTTCAGCTGCTGATCTCCCCTTGAAATATTTAGGAGTGCAGTTAATTAAAGGAACGAGGAAGCAATCTCAGTATGATGAAGTTGTCAGGAAGATTACATCAACTTTAAAGCTATTTGGACTAATACCTTTCTATCTAATGGTGGAAGATTAACTTTACTTAAGAGTATAGTCTCAACCTTTCCCCTTTATCGATTACAAATAGTTAGAATGAAAAAGAGCACCCAGAAAATGATAGAAACAATGTTTAATAAATTTCTCTGGGAGGGCCAAACCAAACAATATCATTGGGCTATATGGAACAAGGTTTGTAAACCAACCAAGGCTGGGGGACTAGGGCTGAGAAATTTCCAACAGATGAGCCATTTGTTCTACTGTAAGCAGTGGATTAAATTCAGAAGGAAAGATACCATGTGGGCAAAATTCTTATTTGACAAGTATTGCTTGGAAAGATCACCCAAATTCAGTTGTGCCAAGACAAGGGGATTCTAAGCCTTCGGAGAAGTTTGTTGAAAGTTAGGGATATGGCCAACCAGATATTTCTGCCGGGAAGTGGGCGAGGGGAAGGTGAATTTTTATTATGACAACTGGATTGGAGATGGTACTTTAAATTTTACTGCAGATTTCAATCACCAACTAACTATTGCAGATTTTTGGGTGGAGGATCACTGGAATGTCAACAGGCTGAATGAAATATTGGATGGGGAGAGCATACAACAGATTATTCAAATCCCTATTAATCCAACTAAACCTGATAGAATCCTATTGAAGCAGTCTAATAAAAAATCTTTCAATCAAATGATTCATAGCTCTCTTCAACTTTGGCCTGGTACTTCTTGGGGGGAGAAAATCTGGACCAGGCTTTTATCCCCCTCTATGTCTTACTTCTGCTGGCGAATGTTCCATCATTACCGTCCATTAGATGATATTTTAAAACTCAAAGGCCTAAGACTTGCTTCTAGATGTTGGCTCTGTCAAGCTCAGGAAGAATCACTTTCCCACCTCTTTCTCCATTGCACTGTCACTAAACAGGTGTGGATTACTGTTTTAAAACAATTCCATCTTAATCACCTTATTCACAATTGGCTCAATTGGGAGGCTTGCTGGGAGGACTGGAAAAATGAAGAATGGTTCCATTTACCTTTAGTTATCTGTTGGTTTGTTTGGATGCATAGGAATCAAGTGAAGTTTGACAACAGAACTTGCAATATTAATCATATGGTGGCTAACTGCTGCAGGTTTTCGAGTAAGAAGCCACCGTTGGAGCCCACAAATAAAAGAAAACCTACTTTGCTGAAGTGGTCCCTTCCACCTCCACCATGGATAAAAATAAATATAGATGGGAGTTTCACTAACTCGCTGCTGGAATTAGGGCGGTTGTAGAAATTACGGACGTAAGTTACCGTGGTATTTCCAAGTACCTATCATTTCACCGTCGGCTCTCCACTCTGAACTCCAAGCTCGCTTATTGGGCCCTGATTACTGCTAAAGCTTTGAATTACCAATTTGTCTGGATTGAATCTGACTCTCAGCAGCTTGTTAATATAATACAAGGATTATCCCCTCCTCCATGGAATTTGGTATACCCTTACAGAACATTGCTCTCTACCTTTGGCTCTCTCACACTCAAGTGGTCTCATATCTTTAGAGAAGGTAGCCAACCTGCTAGCTGGTTGGCCAAACGTGCTACTGCAGCTCAAAGGATAATTTTTATCGTTAAACCTGATGATCCTTTAAAGCTTTTACTTTTTGGGGATTTAGTGATATTCCCTATATTAGATGTATGTAAACTTTGTTGACTTTTCGCTGAATGAATTTTTCCTTTTCTTAATATATATATATATATATATATATATATATATATATATATATATATATAAGTGTGTATATATATGTAGGTACCCAAAGGCACTAATCTTCCATAATTCTGAAATGGGGGCCTGAAACAGATCAGCCTCCAACAGGAGTAGCAGCTGTGGAGGAGCTGAGGAAGAAACAAAAACTTCCTGAGAAGCTAGAACACTTCTTGCAAGCCAATTGGACGGCCTCTTCCCTTCCCTGAAAAGAAAAGAAAAGTGAATTTGCTAGTTGTGTATCAGTGTCTTGATTCTATGTACTGAGTGGGAATGATGCCAGGGTGGGGACAAAACATCCTGCATATATTGTAGCAGTAAGGTGGAGTCTCCCTCCACTTTAAGGTGTTGCCAATTATTGGAAATAGCAAAGGAAATTGCCTAATATATATGATCCCCGAAAAATGCAACGGCGCCAAAAACTTGGTACCGTCCGGTAAATGCGCTGATGATTTAGATATGAAACTTATGATTTTATAATATGGGATACTACACAAGTATACGTATCATTTATTAAGTAATATAGGACTTTCTGATTAAAACCCGAGATATCGAACCCATAGGGAAAATATGAAAATTTTTAAAGAAATCAGAAAATTATCTTTTTACTTTCTTTAATTGTTTTTGAAAAAGTATGTCTTGATTTTGAAAAGTTTTGAAAGTTGATTTGTCTTTTAAAATTTCCTTATTAAAATCTTAAGCAATGAAATTAAAATTATAATAACTAATAATATTGGATGTAAAATACTATTAAGTAGAATATCTTTTTCTTTCCTTTTATGAAGTAGTAATAATTCTTAAAGTGTTGTTGTGGAATTATTTAAATTTGTTGTGACAGATGGAAGAAAATGTGTTCTTTACCCTTACATGGTTCTATAAAGAACATAGGTTAATTTGAAATTTTTATTATTTTGAACATGGTTAGGCAGGGAAGATACCAGTCTCTCACTCTATAGTTCCCTCGATTCCCACCACCTAGAGGCTAACTTCTCATAACAAAACTCAAAATTTCAAATCAAATTAGGGGGTTTTAGCCTGTCACTCTAAAATCCTCTAATTTTACTCCCTTTCATAAAAATATCTTCTAATATTACATTCAATTATATGGACTACATATCTCACCTATATAATTGCATGTGATTCTTACTAACTTTTAAGAGACAATACCGCATTGGTTCTTACATAATCCCAAGAAATTCTAGAACTTAACAAGCCAAATTAAGAACTAAACAAAGTTTTCAGAATCAATCTTCACAACTTCTTCCAACTTTTAAATACTTATACTTTCCACAACAATTCTTTATAAATTAATTACTTCTCCATTTAAGAAAGAAAAAGATAACTTAAACTACTTAGAATGCATTGGGAAAATACAAAATCACATTGATTTGAAATTAAAAATAATAAGAAAAATAACAAACAAAAGAAAGTATTAATAAAAAGATTACAAGTAAACACTTATCTGAGAATCCTCTCCACAAGACTAAGGAAGTTTCTCTGAAACTTTGACTCTTCGCTAAACTACTCCTCAGAGCCAGTCTCCCAACTCTGATGACTCAGAATACAGACTTCAGACTTCAATAAAAACTAAACTAAGAGAAAGAAAAGAAGTGGGAAGAAGAAGACTTCACTCCGACCCTTTTCTCCTTTCTACTCTCTACTCCTACTCCTAATAAAAACTCTTAAAATGCAATGGAAGAACAATGGAAGTACCTTTCAAAACACAGTGGAAGAGCCTCCTAAAGCCTCCCCTAATCTTTCCTAAGACTCTCTTTAAATAGTAAACCAAAAGGTGCCTTGGTGTCTCTTCAAAATGTGTCCAGATTCAATGTATCTACCAAGGAACGCACCCCTTCATTCAAAATTGCCGCCAAAAGGAAGTTGTGGTAGTTACCACCAAGAGTTGCATCCCATCCCCTTTGAAATTGGTGCCAAATACATTTGAATTTCAATTTTAACTTTGGCGGCTAAGCGCCGGCCCAGCGACGCTTAGCCGCCGATGCTAAAATTTTTATTTTTCATTATTTTTGCTCTAAATTTGATCCAATTTTTCTCCTTTCATCATGACCATCCATTTTCATCATAGCTACAAAAAAAACACAAAATACCTTCCCTTAAAGTGCAATATCATTAAAAATAGGTATAAACATGTACATAAAAATATTATATATTTTAGGTGTATCAATATAGCAGCCAGCTCTGCCTCTAATGGGTCAGCAACAACAACAGGTGCATGGAAGAAACATAAGAATTGACCTTGGTGGTCCCTGAAAATGCCACCAATACCTGCCCCCACAGCAGAAAATGCACCATCAGTGTTGACCTTGAGGAAGGGGTGGGCATGAGCATTTGACACAATTTTTTTAATTCTGGATTGTTTAGGTAAATCTTGGGGGACTCTTTGAGGATGTTTGGGAACTTCTTGAATCTGATCAACTTTGAGATGTAAGTGTGACAAGGTCCCACCACAATGGATACTTTGCTAGACTTGTCTTCAAATTCCACACTATTCCTGTGCAACCATAGGAACCAAGAAATAATGAAAGGAATGGTACCCACCTTTGCCTTCTGCTAAGATTGCCAATAGTTAAACAATTCCTGCTAGTCAAACAACAAGGTATTGATTTTGAACAAACCAGTGACCTTAGTCCAAACCTCTTGAGAGAAAGAGTAATAGAAAAATAAGTGTTGGATGGTTTCAGCTTGTTGACCACAAAGGTAGCATTTGGAAAGTCCCCTTAGACCTTTTAGCTTGAGAATGTCATCTGTGGGAATGCAGCTGCAAAAAATTTTCCAAATTAAGAATGACATAGAGGGGGTGAGGAAACTATTCCATATCTGAGTCCCCCATGCAACAGGAGCCCAGGAGTGAATGGTAAGATAGATATGCTTGGTAAAAAATGTGTAGCTTGTCATTATGCCAGATGATTCTGTCAAGTTGGGATCTATCAAAAGGGTTCTAGATACTTGAGCTACTGATGACTCCTGCAGGACCTGTTGGAGTATAGGAATGGACCAATTCTCTTCAGTCCAGTAAGCAGCAACAGGAAACAGAGGTCTGGTAGTGTTGGGTAAAGGAATTAACATCTCATAAACTGAACCCAAAGGGATTTTTGTTGTCTAAATTGGATCCAATGTTTGTGTTAGTTGACTTACTGAAGCTATTTCAGTCCTTTGAAACCTAAGCCACCAGCCCCAAAAGGTTTGACTAATTTCTTCCTGCTAGCCCAGTGTATTTGCTTCCTTTAGCCAAACCACAAGAATCTGTTAAAAATCTTTTCTATCTGGATTCTGGTGCTCTTTATCATACATTTCATTTGTAACACATAGAAAGGGAAGGTAGTGAGTATGCTAATGAATAGAGTGATTCTCCCACGAGTGGACAAAAAAGAATGGGCCAAACTAGACAGTTGGGCATGAATCTTTCCTATGTTCTCTTCGAAGTGAACATGTTTAGCTCTGCCTTTAAGGAAAGGCACTCCTAAGTACTTCAGAGAAATGCTAACCTTGGTATATCCAGTAAATTGAGTGATCTAGTGGGAAATGGAGGTAGTGATGTGGTTTGGGAAAATTAATTCACATTTGGCAATATTAAAATATAGCCCTGAGAGTTGCTGTAAGTGCCTGATGCAGTTGAGGACTTTTATCACTGCAGGTATGCTAACTCTGGAGAACAACATGATGTCATCAGCAAACATTAAGTGGGAGATAGCAATATTGGACTTATGGTGATATCTGGCATAGTGATATGAGGTTACTTGAGAGTTCAACATCCTGGATAAGTAATCCATTGCTATTATAAATATGGTGGTGAGAGTGGATCTCCTTGTTTGAGACCCCTAGTGGCCTGGAAACCCCCCCAGCACTGCCCATTGATGAGGAGGGAATGGTGATTGTGTTGCACTCATCTGTTGATGAGGTGACAGAAATCAAGTGAGAAACCTCTGGCATGAAGCACATTTAAGATGAAATTCCAATATATGGTGTCATAGGCTTTCTTGATGTCTAATTTATAGATCAGGTTACCACCCCTGCAAGATCTATCCAAATCAAGCAGCAACTCTTGAGATAGAAGCCTATTATCAGTGATAGATCTGCCCTTCACAAATGCTGACTGATGATCTTCTCCAGGTGAGGATATAACCTACCCACCAGAACTTTACTGTTAATTTTACTGATGACATAAGTAATGCTAATTTGTCTGAAATGCTTCCAGTCCTTGGTAACAGTAGTTTAGGAATGAGAATAATATTGGAGGCATGGAAGTATTGGGGGAGCTCATTACCCTGAAAAAAGCTCTAGATGGTTATAATTACCTCACCCATTCAAATGTTGCAGGCCTTCTTATAGAAATCAGCTGTGAAACCATTAGGTCCAGCTGCTTTAGAACTATCAATAGAGTTGAGAGCCGACCAGATTTCCTCCTGAGAAAGGAGATTAGTCAATGAAAGGGATTAGGTGTAATGGTACTCCTCACTAAAGAGCCTTGAATCAATAGGAGGTCTAGTGCAAGGTATATGAGTTAAAAGATTTTTGAAGAAGTTCACAGCATCAGTAGTAATGGCAGTCTCATCCCTAATCATCTCTCCATTATCATTCATAATGGAGTGTATAGCATTGCATTTCCTCCTATATTTTATATAATCATGATAGAACTTTGTGTTTCTATTCCCCTCTTTAAACTTGCTTATAGCTGCTTTCTGTCTGAGTAACTGATCCTGACAGTCCAAAGCAGTAAGTAATTTTTTCTGACTAGTCACAAGTACTCCATACAGTGTTTCATCAGAGAGAACAGCTGATTCTAACTCTGCAACATCCTTTTCAGCCAGAATTACACCTTGAAAAATGTCCCCATTGGTAGACCAACTCCGAGATCTTAATGCTTTCCCCAGTTTCTATTGCAGCTGTTGTAACTTAATGAAAGGATTGGATTGATTGCAATCAATCCAATGGTTTAAAATTAAATCCATGAAAGTAGGATGTGAAGACCAGAAGTTAAGATATCTAAAAGGGGGTGATGGGCATGAGTTGGTGGAGGCAGTAATGGTAATTAAAAAGGGTCTATGGTCTTACCCAGCAAAATTTAAATGAGTGAAAAAAGTGTGAAGGAAGTTGTGATGCCAAGCATGATTTACCAAAAACCTGTCAAGTCTCTCCTAGATTTTGCCTCTCCTCTAAGTGAACTGGTTTCCTTGAAAGCCCAGGTCAAACAAACTAGCCCTTTGAATGTTATCATTGAAATCTATAAATTTTTGTAGAGATGGTGTTCTTCCCCCAGATTTTTTAGCTGTAGAAGAAAGACAGTTGAAATCCCCACCTACTATCCAGCTGGAATGTACAGTGATGTTGATTTCCTGCAGCTCTTTCCAAACCTCCTTCCTAGCACTCTTGGTGTAGCCAACATAAACAAAATTGGCTGCAAAATCAAAACTGTTCATAGTGCTGTTAAGATGGACAAATTGTGGGTGATCTATCACCACAGTCCAATGGGTTTCTTTCCTACATAAAACCCAAATTTTGTTAGAGATATTTGTAAAAAGAGAGCAACCAGGGAAACTAGTTAAGAACTTATGTTGATTTTTTGAACCATAGGCTCAAGTAAAGCAATGCACCATAACTAACGCTTTTTATAGAGATAAAGAATTCTTTTATAAGAGAGAGGGTGTGCCACCCCCTAATGTTCCAACAAAGAAAATCAAACATCAGGGGGACTTGGGTGGGGTGGAAAGTGAGCAGGTTGCGATTTGGATCTTGTCTTTCCCCTATTGGTACTAGCAGAGACCCTTGAGAGGGGGTACTTTCATTGGTTGAGTGGGAAAGTATAGCTAACTTCTTGAATTTAGTAGCATGTTTCTTCTTTTTTCTAGTCTTCTGAACCTGCCATGTTGCCTCCAATTTTGTTTGCAGTTATGTAACTGGTCCTTTGAAGGAACTGCTCCTTGTGTCAAATCTTCAACATCAAATGAATGATCATTTTTAGCTGGTTCAGTATTTTTGGGGGGATTTATTGTTAGTTCCACAGTGACAGTGGTGTCCACTACATTACTCCTCTCAGGTAATGCTCAGGTTCAGCCACAATAGAGGGTCCCCAGAAGAAGTTCCAGCAGCCTGATTCTCCAATGTCCTGACTTTAGCTGGCTTTTTTTGTGGTGGCTTCAACCTGTAACACCTTTCCTTTGAGTGGCCAAACATCCTACAGTGATGACAGAAAATGGGTTTTTGTTCCAAGATCACTTCCTGCTAGAAGCCATCCCCTTCATCAGTAGTAGTTATCCAGATTTTGTCCAGTTCAGGGAGAGAAACATCCCTCTCCATAAGCACTCTAAGAGCAGCAGGACTACCCATGTCATAGGTGGGAGGATCAACTTTAAGTGGTGTTCCCAAGGCTTTACTTATTTGAAAAATGGCATGTGTGTGATAAAGATGAATGGGCAAATTAGAGAATTTAAACCACACAGGCTTCAAAGAAGGCTCCTTCGAGGGGTCAAATCCAGGAGACCATTTCATAAGTTTCATGGAAATCCCAACAGTTTGGAGGGTGTGCATGCCCAATAGTCATGCATAGTTTTCTTCACTGGATAACCTGATCAGAAAGAGCCTTCCATCCATGAGTCCCAGTTTCCATGGGCCAACAAATGGAAGCTCCTCTAAAAATTTTCTGACAAGTTCCATTTTGGGATGCCCAAGCTGAAACTGTCCAATGAGAGTGAATTTTATAGCCTCAGATAAAGAGACCATTTCTTGAGTGGTAAACTGGATTGCTGGCCTCCCATCCTTGAAACCAAGAGGTCTAATAAATGGGCATTCAGACTTACCAACTGCAGCATCTTGTAAAGCCTGGGGGAAGATCAAATGGTGAAAGTTCTTTGCTGCATTTAAACTGTAGCTGAAAACACTAACATAAGAAGCTCGAGCTTTATGTTCATTAATGACACTGCAACTGGAGCAGAAAGAAACGATAACAAACAAACCCACCCCTCAGCAGGAGGGAAAAGGAGAAAAGCTAGGCAAGCTCCC
Source organism: Papilionanthe hookeriana x Papilionanthe teres (assembly GCA_022702705.1). NCBI lineage: Eukaryota > Viridiplantae > Streptophyta > Magnoliopsida > Asparagales > Orchidaceae > Papilionanthe > Papilionanthe hookeriana x Papilionanthe teres. The sequence continues at coordinate 112,964,657 of CM040427.1, read as the reverse complement.
CACCAACCAGACAGGGAGCCCAAAATTAGAGAGAACACCAATGGAACAGTAGCCAAAAGTTGAAAAATGAAAGCCCAGGAAGGCAAAAACAGCACCACATCCATAAACTACCACAGGACAACCCACCTCCAGCAGCTTACCAGTAGAACAGAGCTTAGAAACTTGGCAGAGACCGACCAACACCGTCTAGCAGTTATCCTTGACCCCCAAACCCTAGCAGAGCAGAACCCAGTAGCCAACAACCTAGTTATATATATACAAGTATAAATCAATCTGTGTAAATGCATATATATGTGGCATTATTGATATGATATGAATGATTTGATTGTTATAAATGTGTGTGTACATATATTTGATATGTATGTATGTGTGATATACACATTTAGTTTTAAAAAGGTGGTATGTATGATGTGATATGAAATGGTTAGGTGTTGTATTGTGTATTTACTTATCTAAGATGTCAATTTGAATTGCTTCAATACATAGTTGTATGTGAAATGGTATATAGCTAATGACTTAATTGTTTTCATCTTTAAATTTATATATAGGACACTAATGTATATTCAAAATTTAAGGTCATTTAAGTACAATATATTACATTAAGGTAGAAAAATATTCACTGATGAGTTCTTGAATATGTGGAGTACTTTGTGCACGTGATATCATAACTTCTCACTTATCTTTTAGAGCAAGATTTGATGCACATGTAAAAAAAAAAATTCAAGACGAAGTCAAGTTGGATTTGTATCATATGTGTTTTTTTTGCTTAATTATTGATATTGGGCTGCACATGAAGAGTATGAAACAGATGTTGAGTATGATCACATCGGCTCTTCATCAAGTTTTGTCCTTCCAAATGAATATGATCATAGTAGATTTGAAGTAGTTTTCGATGCAAGTAGAGCTCAGTTTGTTGAGCAAGTTCTCGAGGATGATCAACCACGAAACATTGAAGCTCAAAATTTTTACGATTTTTTAACTGCTGTAAAATTACATTAGTGGATAGGTTACACAAAACATCAAGTTATCAGTAGCTCTTAGAATGTTGAGTACTAAATCAGATTATATTATTGCCAGAATATGTTTTAATCGTATTTCGATGGTATTGAGATAGACAAATCTTAAGAAAAATTAGTTCTAGGGGAGCTTTAGAGAACGAAAAAGTTAGTATTGAAGTTAGGTTCTACATCAGAACAGAAAGATTGTTTTGTCAATAGTGTATGTTGTATTATATGGCGATGTAATGAAGGTGCAATACAAATGTTGTGGTGCTGAGTGACTCAAACAACAAGTTTGGAAAGGTAAGAAAAATAAAAATATTTCATACAAGCATCTCTTCTACTTTCTGCTCATTTTCGTCTTCAAAAAATCTTTGCCTTTATGCATGCAACTCTGAATATGATATGACACTAGAAAATATCAGGTGATATTAGTTCTTTGAGTCATCCAATAGATCAAATCATGAAACATTTCGATTGTATTTATCCTGAGTTTGTTGTCGAGTCATATAACGTTAGACATGATTTATGTGCAGATGAGTTCTTACCATACAGTTTGACTGCTTTTTCTTACTCATGTTGGTTAATAATTATTAAGTCATATAATTGTAAATGTAACATCACAAAACATAGATGTTTATCACTACTAATCCAAATTAAAATATAACAAAGTCAAACACCCCCAACTCAATTTAATAATAAGAAAAGGAAAGTTTACATAAATAGCACCTAATTCTTATGCATTTACTTACCTCACATCCAGAAATTGACTTTTATATGGTAAGCACTTTAATTTATGTATTAAACTGTGTATTATACTATTTCCACATTGTCATACATTGGAAAATGTGCTTATCACGTCAAAAAGGAACATACAAGTGATAATAGAATAACAAAAAGAAAATATTAACTAAAACACATAACTCCCCCAAAAGTATTCATCGGTAGTTTCATCATCATCTTCCTCATCCTCCGCTACTCGATTATGATTCACCTCTTAATAAAATTGGTAGACTGGTGGATTAGAGAAATTCACTTGGTTGGATCTTATGTTCAGATTGTTTCGTACAAACATCTAAACCATCACAACATTATGCTCATGCTACCACAAGTACTATCGAAACTGTTGTTACTCAATATTGTCAATAATGCGAATTACAGTCTCTACATCGCCCTGTAGAACGTAAACTCACTTGTACAATGTGCATAAAGTTTTGGGGTACGAAAAAGAAAATGTTTGATGGGAGCCAGGAGCAGTCTCGATGAGTCTTTTGTAGGAGTGCATAAGTATCTTTGTAATAACACTCTTGGGGAATTTTTTCTCACATAAAGTGCAAAAATTAGGAAGGGATGGCCAATGCCGACTGTCATATTACCACATGTCTTATACAAGAAAAACAAACAATGAACTTATCTACATTGATAGTCATCAACTTTTGAATTGTCCAGTTCAATACAACTTTATCGTGAGATAACTTGCTTAAGTTTTAATGAGCATGAGCTAAATAGAAATTAAAAATTTTCATGCCTTAGACTCCATTGCATAATAAGTAACAAAAACAATTTATGATTTTCTCATATATTATCTTCTATTGGGTCCCAAAGTTGAGTCTAATTAAGTAGTGCAAAACAACCTCATAATCAGATTGACTATTTATGGATTGGATTTACTAGTCAACATCATGACCGAGCTACCTTTATATGGTGTTCATTATAATATTATTAAATGTGACTGAATTACCTAAGACAAGGGCTTGTAATCCCATTTTTCTTAGCATTCACAAGTAATTTTTGGACTGACTGACTATCGTTGTAGTAGGTTTCACCAGAATTTCAATCCAATCCCAATCAACTATGGTGTGTTGGACATCACCACCAAGATTATAAAAACTTCTTTTTGAAATGAGCTTTTGGTGGAGAAGTGAAGACCGGTACCTCTCCTGTACTTTTGTAAGAATGAATTAATGTGAATCAAAGGTGGTAACACTTCTCTTCATTCCTTGAAATCGAGATCTTGAGGCCATCTCTTAAGGTTTCTCAAATAGGGAGGACTAGGAACTGGTATTCTACAATGTTTAGGGAACTCAGGGCAAGGTAAAATGTCAAATGAACCTGGACTCTATATATAAGAGATAAAATTTTGTAGCGCTGTATTGGTAGAGTTGTGGTACTTGGTCAATATTTGGTCAATGACACTTTATACACATCTTTAATCATATTCGGAACATTTGGTCACTATTAATGGAATTGATGTAGTGTTGTAATGTTTAGAGTGAGCACTGTCGCCTTTAGTAGACATTACTAAATTTTACATGTCAATTCTTTTTTTGCTATTTCTATGACTCTACAATGCCACGATGCTAAATTAATCTGATGTTGAAGCATATGATATATGCAATAAATATAAGCAAGGTCTATTGCTATGGCTCTAAGTGTAGAGACTAAAATGTACCTGACATTGATGACATTTAATTGTACCACATGGAATCCTAGAAGCATCAGATGCTAGATTCATTAATTTAACATTGGGCTTGACACGATCTCAAAGAAGAAATCAAAATAAACAACTAAAATGACTTAAATAAATAGAACGACAAGACATGAGACCTATGGAGGAAGATACCATTGAATTTGAATTCCCAATCCTTGAATATGTACTCGAAGAAGTATATCCTATTTTAGGAGTTAAAAATATAGATCCTGAAGAGGAAAAAGCAATAGAAAGGACAATCTTTGCATCGAGTCCTTATGTTTTAGTATTTGACCTTAAAGAATTAAAAGAATCAACCAACGAAAAATTATCTTCAAGGAAGAATTGAGACGTATCCAGACAACTAGACAACACTCTTTTGAACAATTTAAGTATATTAATGTTTGGACAATAAATATACTTGAAGGTATCTACTGGTCACTAAAGTCATTGATGAAGATGAATAAACAGCTATTGTTGAACACATAATGGAATTATGTGATTGTGGAAGAGCTGGACAATTGAAAAGAGAAAGTATTCAAAACCTGATAAATGGATACGTGGTAAAGGTCAAGTGAATATCCAATTTGGATGTTTCTACAACTATGCCTAAGATAGGGATGGAATTCCTCCCGGGATCTTACAACATGAACTGGTGGATCCAATGCCTACAATCATCATGCGACTGGTCACCTGGAATATAATGCCATCTAGTTTCATTCCTGACACTTATATTATCAATATCTATGAAGAGGGAGACTGTATCTCACCATACATTGATAGTCATGATTTTGAAATACCTTTCTGTACGTTGTCAATACTGAACAAATGTCCTATTATGTTTGGAGGAGAATTACAGATTGTAGGACCTGAGGAGTTCCGTGGCTCTTACCAAATTCCCCTTTCACGTGGATCGATTTTAGTTTTGTAAGGGAATGGAGCTGACGTAGCCAAACACTGCGTACTAAGTGTGAGCAAGAAAAGAATTTTGATAACGTTGTGAATAATGCATTTTGAAAAGCGTCCTGTTGATTACAAACCTATTCCAAAACTTGAAGGGCTGCAACATTTGGAACTACCATGACCACGTGAAAATCCAAGAACCCGAGACATACTTAACAGAACTTATTGATGATAGTATTCTGGAGTGCTAGATATTAATGGTAGTTCTAGTAGTGTCCGAGGTTATGAAGATGATAGAAAGTCAATGCAAGAACTTTTGACATAGTATTTTCCTGATGGCTTGCCTGTAATACATAATGTAATGTTGACTTCCCTTATTGACACTTTTTTCAATGTACATTACCTTTGGTAATTGAATAAAATCTTGTAAAAACTCCCAGCTGTCGATAATGCTTGTTTAAGTCCAGAAATGCCAAAATGAACACTTAAATTTAAGAACGACATAACTCAAAATAATTGCACATAATTCTCTTTTTCTATTGGATGTAAGACCTTCCTGACACTAAATTATGGTTTTCATATAGTTCTTTCTTTGGGATAGGATATCAGTCTTCAAGCATTCTTTTCAAATAACAAAACTGACATTTGACATCTCTAAGAAATAGTATAAGATCTCCTTAGATGGTATATGACATCTATTGTCTTTTGTTATTGGATGTAAGGCCTTCCTGAAACGGAATTATGCTTTCCTATAGCCCTTTCCTTGGGGTAGGATATAAGTCTTCTAGCATTCCTTCCCAAAACTGACAAAACTGATATTTGACATCTTTGAGAAATAGTATATGACTACATTAGATAGAATACACATCTAATCTCTTTTACTATGGGATGTAAGGTCTTCCTAACACGAAATTATGGCTTTCCTATAGCTCTTTCCTTGGGATAGTTTATAAGTCTCCTAGCAGTCCTTCCCAAAACTAACAATACCAACATTTGATATCTCTGAGAAATAGTATAAAAACTCCCTAGATGGAATATGACATATATTATCTTTTCCTATTGGATATAAGACCTTCCTGACATGGAATTGTGGCTTTCTTGTAGCTCTTTCCATTGGATAGGATATAAGAATCCAAGCATTCCTTCCCAAAACTAAAAAAACTGACATTTGACATCTTTAAGAAATAGTATAAGACATCCTCGGATAGAATATGACATATATTCTCTTTTATTATTGGATGTAAGGCCTTCCTAACACGGAATTATGGCTTTCCTATAACTCTTTTTTTTATAGGATATAAGTCTCCTAGCATTCCTTCCCAAAACTGACAATTCCGGCATTTGACATCTCTAAGAAAGAGTGTAAAACCTTCTTAATTGGAATATAGCATCTATTCTATTTTGTTATTGGATAAAAGGTCCTCCTGACATGGAATTATGACTTTCCTTTATCTTTTCCTTTAGGATAGGATATAAGTCTCCTAGTATTCCTTCCCAAAACAAATAAAACTGACATTTGACATCTTTGAGAAATAGTGTAAGACCTCCTTAAATGGAATATGACACTATTCTCTTTTGCTATTGGATATAAGGCCTTCTTAACACATAATTATGGCTTTCTTATAGCTCGTCCTTTGGGAAGGATATAAGCCTCTTAACATTCATTCCCAAAGCTGACATCTGAAGTCTCTGAAAGATAGTATAAGGCCTCCTTTAATGGAGTATGTTGTCCAGTTTTCTTTTGACTATTGAATAAAAGCCTTTCCTGACACGAAATCGTGGCTTTCTTATAATTTTATCACTCCCCTATCAAATAAAATTACTAATCTTTTCAAAACTATGGACAAAATGACATTTTGTATGTTATCTACATGGTTTCGTTCAATGCCAATATGTGCAACATACTTACTCAGTTTTTCACACATATTGGGGGCCCATTTATTGACCTCTCTTTTATGAGGACCTCAAATTAACAACCACATATAAGACATGTCTTGAGTCATTTGCACCGGTTTAAGATCCCTACACACATCTTTAATGACCTACTAATCACTATGATCATTAAATTTATCCTAGGGGTGGTCTACGAATATTATATTCTTTGAATTTATGTAGAGTTTCCTCAAACCCTAAAAATTAATTTGACTCTACTACATCCTTTTTAGGATCAAACTATGATGACATCCCAAAATTAATATATGAGCAATTAAAAACCCTAATTTGTTCAACCTTTTAGTCAAAAGTCACCACATTGACCATATGGTCAACCATAGACCTAAATTGGTCAAACTTGATCAAAATAGTCAATTTTGGACCCAATGACCACCACGTTGACCATTTGGTCAACCATAGACCTATATTGATTAAATTTGATCAAAATGGTCAATTTTGAACCTAATGACCACCACAATGACCATCTAGTCAACCATAGACTTGAATTGCTCAAACTTGGTGAAAACGGTTAGTTTTGGACCCAATGACCACCACATTCACCATCTGGTTGTAATGACCACCACATTCACCATCTAGTCAACCATTAACTTAATTTGGTCAACCAAAAGTCCACCATATTGAACATCTAGTCAACCATCATCCTAAATTGGTCAAACATGGTCAAAATTATCAGTTTTGAATCCAATGACCACCACATTGATCATCTAGTCATTTATAGAGCTAAATTGGTCATACTTACTCAACCATTAACCTAAATTAGTCATACTTGGTCAAAATTGTCAATTTTAGACTTAATGACCACCCCTGGACAATTTGGTCAACGTTAAGGCCAAATTGGTTAAAATTTTTCAAAATGGTCAATTTGAACCTAATGACTACCCCATGGACCATTTGGTCAACCCAGATACCAAATTTGTCAAACTTGACCCCTTCATCAACTCAAGACACCAAAATAACCAAACATGACCATCTAAACAACATAAACACTATAATTGGTGAAACCTAAACATTTGATTAAACCAAGCTATCCAATAGCTCCCATGACTTATTTGACCATGACAAGGTTAGATGAGTCATCAAGGACAATCTTGGACTTAAATTAGTCAACCATGGTCAACCTTGATCAAACATGATAAACTTCATCATTTTGATAGAAATTTGGTCTTTTAATCAAATTATTTTATTTTGTTAACTAATTAATAATTTAATTAATTAAAGAAAATGAAATTAAATATTATTATAACTAAAGTTCAAGTTTAAAATCATGATTTAAAGCCATGATAAGATAAACCCATGGGAAACCCATTAAATGAACCAATCCATCATGATCCATCTCTTGATCAAATAAAATCAAATAACCAATCCCATAAGTTCAAACTAATTAATTATTTTATTAATTAATTATTAATAGATTACTTAATTCACAAAAGTACCTCATAAAGAAGCTTTAGTCTATAGCCTATACATGAAAGCCCAAACCCAAAGCTCCTTTTACCTACGACTTATGAGTCATCCATGGCCCATCGAACTTATCATGACATGCCATGACTTGTGAAAGACCCATGAGCCCATAATTTTTCACCTTAGATCAAGGTCATGATGAGGCCATTATGAAAGAGGGGAGGATGTGTCACTCCTTCATGAAATTGTTGGAGAATGACATTGTGAAGTCATCACCACCTCCCTATTATCCAAATGAGAAAAAGACATTACTTTAACCAATTTCCTCACCATAGTTAAGTTCATAATAACTAAGCCATGGAAGTGATGAAAGGGGAAGCTTATGTGTCACTCCCTCTCAAGCCTATTGAACGATTTTTGAAGCTTATGTGGAGAAGGTCAAGCCAGCTCAATCTAAGGATCTTATCCCCTGATCCTAATTTTCTTTACTACCAGATGATACTGATAAAATTATACTTTTGGTAATCCAATTAAAGTTATATTTTTGATATAATATATTCTTCTTTACTACAGCGCCAATAACTTGATTCTGATGTAATTAAAAATATAATACAGATATTTTAATTTAGGGATTCTACAAAAGTATACATATTGTTATCAACTAATATAGGACTTTCTGATTAAGCCCCAAAATATCGATCCTATAGGGAAAATTTATGAATATTAAAAGATAAAAATGATTTTAGAACACAAGTTCTATTTTGAAAAGACTCTTACTTAAACAATTTTGGATATCAAATAACTTTAGAAATTCTATTCTTTTTGGTATTTTCTTAAATTATGAAATAAAATAAATAATTTACTAATTATATGAGATTTTTGTAAAATTCAAGAAGTATAGATGAAAATAAATTTTTCCTTATCAGAAATAAGTAATAAGTACAAGAATTCTGTTGTGGAAATATTCAAAATTTGTTGAGCCAAATAGGAGCAATTTAATTATTTACCCTTAATAGAGATGCTATAAAGAACATTGAGTAGTTTAAAGTTTGAATAATTCTAAAGATGGGTTTGGCAGGGAAGATACTGGATCTCACTCTAGTGTTCCCTCCTTTCGCTCCACCCAAGGGCTAACTCTTGCATCAAAGCCTAAAAAAATAAACCAAATTAGGGGCTTTAGTTTGTCAGCCTAAATTCTCTAATTCTACACCCATCAAATTATATTTCCCTATTTATTTGCACAATATTATATGAATTCTTTTCTCATCCAAATAATCTCATGTGATTCCTACCAATTGTTGATTGAGACAATACCTACTAGGATCTTACATGTTCTCAGAACAAATGTTAACATCTTAATTGGCTAAATGAAGAAGTAAATGAAGTGCAATGATTAAATCAACACAACTTCTTACAACATTAAAGCTCAATACTTCTACAACTTTCATTCAACACTTAATTACTTTTCATATTAAGGAAAAAGATAAAGAAGACTACTTAGCATCTGATCCACTGAAAATTTGATAGCTTTTTACTATCCATTTCATACCTGTTTTTGATGATATTGCACTTTAAAGGAAGGTATTTTTCATGATTTCATGCAGATACAATTATTTTAGGCCTTTGTAGCAAGAGGAAGTGAAAAGGAGCAAATTTGGAGAAAAAAGGAATAAAAGTGCATTTTATTGAACTAGCACCAAACGGTGCTGTCACCAGCGCCAGACAGTGCCTTTTTATAGAGAGTTGCGACTGTTTTTGTGAAATAAAGCGTTGAACGGTGTCCTATCCAGCGCCAAACCCTGCCCTATCTTGATTTTGAACTAGATTCAATGCATTTGGCCAGATTTTGAAGGGTTGCTTTAGGAAACTCTTAGGAATTTAGTTTTGTCCGAATTTAAACACTTTTGGAGACAAGTTTAGAAAGGGGGAAGAAGAGAAGAGAAGAGTTTAGAGTTTAGAGAGAGTTTCTTTCCATTTTGTGTAGGAAATTAGCCTTTGTGTTTTCTCTTCTAAGGATTGTGAGAGGAGATTGAAAGTGAGAGATTTGTTATTGCTAACTATTTTAAAGAGATAATTATGTTTTGTTTTGAATAAAGAATAGGAGATAAAAGAATTCCTTGAGATTCGCTTAGGGAAGAGTTTGAGATAAGCTGTCTTCACTTTAGTTTTGTTTGTATGACATTATTTTTATATATAAAATCCATATTTTCTCATCTTTTCCTCAGGAGTCATGAGTAGATTTCTTTGTCTTTCTCCTTTTCATGTGATGTGTTGATGTTGTCATATGGAAATGATGTGCCAATTTATCTTGGAGAATTTGTGATGACCTTTTCACTTTGAACTTCATTTACTTTTTGATCAAGCCAACTGAATTGTTAAAACTTGTTGGGAAACATAATTTCTGAAAGGATTATGAGTTCCACAAGAAAAGTGATGGTCACATTCAATGTCCATAAATGAGAGACAAAGTTCATGGGGATTGAGTGTAAATAAATAAGGAAATATACTTTGATGGGTGTAGAATAAAATATTTTAGAGTGACAGGCTGAAATCCTCAATTTGGTCCTAATGTTTGGAAACTACAGCGAGAGTTAGCCTTTAGATGAAGGGAAGTGGGAGCTATGGAGTGAGAGCCAGTATCCTCCCAGCCTAACCACAAATTTGTGGACTTAACTTAGGATTAGCCAATGTTCTTTATACGTTGAAATATGGGTAAATAATAGGAATGCTCCTATTTGGCACAATACATTAGCATCACTGATCTATGTCACAATAATCATCACATTATGAATGGAAAGTAGGAAGAAACTTTCTTGCAACTGAACTTTGTTATAAATTTAGTATTGTGTTAGTTTAACTTGCTAGAGTTTAGAACGTATTTTGGTAGAAATAGTAACTACAACTGTTGTCTTTATTTTAAGAATTAAACTTACTTGCAATTGTGTTGTGATTCGATAAGTGATTTTTGTGCTACACCACAAAATTGAAGCCTCTAGGTGGGATCGATATTCCAAGACTCCACTAGAGCCCTATATTACTTGAGTGATACATATACTTGTGTTTAATTGTGTGACTCATTATAAAACTAAATTAACATATATCTAAATCTTAGTTCATAAATTTTGGCAAATTAAAAAAGTCATACCCAGTTTTTGGAGGTACAGTAAAAAAAAGGTAATTGTTAAAATGCATTTTGTAGTATTTGAAATCTTATATTTTGAATTACAAGTCATAATTGTGTGTCTTTTTATTGTTAGTGTGCTTATTATGTTTGTATGCGTAGTCTTGGATCTATAGGTTTAGTGCCTTACGATTCTGTATTAGAGCATACTATTAGAAAAATTCGAAAACAAAAGAAAACAATCTACAAATCCTCACAAGATGGCGAACAATTTAAACAATTAAAACGAAAATATACCAAGACTTTTAAGAGATTATGCTAATCCAATAGCAAATGAAATTCACTTAACTATCCAAATCCCGATGTTGCTGCTAATTCATTTAAGCTAAAACCTGTTATTATTCAAATGGTACAGAATAATCAATTTGGAGGAAAATTTAAGGAAGATCCTAACTTATATCTCGCTAGTTTTCTAGAACTATGTGTTACATTTAAATATGATGGAGTGTCAAACGATCCTGTTAGACTTAGACTTTTTCTTTTTCACTAAGGGATAAAGTTAAGGCGTGGTTGATTTCATTAGCACCTGGGTATATCATAAGTCGGGAAGAGCTTTCACAAATGTTTCTATCAAAATATTTTCTTCCTTCTAAGATTGTTAAGCTAAGGAATGATATCACGTCATTTAGTCATTTTGATGGAGAATCCATATATGAAGCTTGGGAAAGATTTACAGATCTTCCGAGGAAATGTCCATACCATGTTTTACCAGACTGGTTACTAATTCAAACCTTGTCTAATGGATTAGTAGAATCTTTGAGATCGATTATTGATGCTACTGCTGGTGGATCATTAATGTCAAAACCTTTTGATGAAGCATATTCATTAATTGAAGAGATGGCTACTAATACATTTTAATGGCTCTCTGAGCAGGTAAATTCTATGAAAGTAGCAACTATTCATGATTATGATGTGATAACTATGTTTGTCTCTCAAATTGCTGCACTTTCTAAGAAAATAGATCAATATAAAATGAATTATTCTCCAACACCCCCAGTTTTAGAAGAAAATTCATCAGGACAGATGGTAGAGTCTCAAATTTCTTATGAAACATTGAATGCCATAAATAAAAAAATCAATAATCCTTATTCGAATTTTTATAATCCTGGTTGGAGGAATCATCCAAACTTCAACTAGAATAACACCAATGCTGTTGTTAACCTGCAATGGGGAAACAATCCTATGAATCCAGTTGGAAATCTGAACGACCAAGGAAATACTAATTATAGACCTTCTTATCCTCCTGGTTTTAATAGTAATCAACAATTTAAGGAAAAGAAGTTATCTACTGAATAAATGATTTTGAATACGGGTAATCAAATTCAAGCTCAAAATGTTGCAATGAAGAACATTGAGAATTAATTAGGACATATCTTTACTGCACATAATAATAGACCTTATAGAAATCTTCCTAACAATGTTGAGATCAATCTAAAAGATCTAAAAAAGAGCAAATTAAGGCTATTTAATTAAGGAGTGGAAAATAATTGGAACCAAGAGTTCAAAAAGAAGTCAAAGTTGAAAGAGAGGAAGTGAATATTGAGAAAAGTTATAATATGATATATCCCGATGAATATCTGCTAGAACCAATGAAGATAACTGTTGAACAACCACCTCTTCCTTTTCCTTAAAGACTAAAGAAACAGAACGGGGATAACATATTTGCAACGTTTTTAGAAATTCTAAAGAAATTAACGATTAATATTCCCTTTGTTAAAGCATTAGAGCAGATTTTTGATTATGCAAAGTTTATGAATGATCTTCTTAAAAAGAAAAGAAAGTTTAAAGACTAAGAGATTATTGCATTTAGCGATGAGTGTAGTGCAATTATCCAGAAGAAGCTTCCTGAAAAACTTAAAAACCCAAGTAGTTTTACTATCCCGTGTGCTATAAGTGAGAAATTGGTGAGAAATTTTTCAAAAGAGCTTTATGTGATCTTGGAGCTAGTATTAATCTTATGCCTTTATCATCCTTTAAAAGGTTGGGAATAGGAGAAATTTCACCTACATTTGTGACTCTTCAAGTGGGTGATCATTTTATCGCTTATCCTAAAGGAGTTGTGGAAGATGTATTAGTAAAGGTGGATAAATTTATCTTTCCTGTGGACTTTATTGTATTAGATATGGAAGAAGATAAAGAAATTCCAATTATTTGGGGAAGACAATTCCTTGCTACTGGCAGAGCTATGATTGGTGTTCAAAAAGGAGAATTAACTATGAGAGTTAATGACCAATAGGTAACTTTCAATATTCGGAAATCTATGAAACACCCTTCAACTAAAAAAGATGATGAGTGCTTTCAAATGGAAATCTAAGATTATTTGAGAGAATATCATTTTAGAGAAGTATTTGAAGAAAATGTGGAATGTGAGGATGAAAATAAAATTGAAAATGAAGATGAATTTGGAGATTTGAAGAATGAAAAGTTAGAATTTGTTCAGGAAAAATTTGAAAGATTGGATACTATGGAAAATTGAGATAAAATTTTATTTCCATCTATCATTAAACCCCCTGAACTTGAGCTGAAAATTCTCACTAATCATCTAAAGTACATATTTTTAGGAAAGTCATCTACTTTACCGGTCATTGTATTATCGGATTAAAATGAATATAAAGAACAAAAATTATTGCACACCTTAAAAGATACAAAAAGGCTTTTGATTGGTCCATAACAGATATTAAAGGAATCAGGCCATCGATTTGTATGCACATAATTTTATTCGACGAACAACACATACCTAAAATTGATGCACAAAGGAGATTGAAGCCAATAATGAAAGAAGTGGTTAAACAAGAGATTTTAAAGTGGTTTGATGATGGAATTATATAAACTATTTCTGATATTGTTAGGGTAAGCCCATTCATTATGTTCTTAAGAAAGGAGGAGTGACTGTTGATGTAAATGATCAAAATGAAATTATACCGATGAGACAAGTCATTGGTTGGCTAATACGTATTTATTATAGAAAATTAAATGCCGCCACCAGAAAAGATCAATTTTCTTTACCATTATTAGACCAAATGCTAGACAGACTTGCTGTACACAAGTACTATTATTTTCTAGATGGATATACCGGTTATCACAAAATATCTATTGCTCATGAGGATCAAGATAAGACTACATTTACTAGCCCTTATGGAACTTTCGCTTTTAAAAGGATGCCCTTTGGATTATGTAATGTACCTGCAACATTTCAAACATGTATGATGTTCATATTTAATAAATTAATTAATGATGTAATAGAAGTGTTTATGGAAGATTTCTCAGTATTTGGAGATTCATTTGATGCATGCCTATGCAACTTAGACAAATTTTTAGAGGTATGCGAAAGAACAAATTTATTCCTAAATTGGGAAAAGTGTCAATTTATGGTCGCAGGAGAAATTGTACTTGGGCATAAAATATCTGAATATGGCATGGAAGTAGATCCTGCGAAGATTCAATTATAGAAAAATTACCACCTCCAAAAACTATGAGAGGGGTAAGAAGCTTTTTGTGACATCTTGGATTCTGCAGGCGATATATTAAAGACTTCTCAAAAATTAATAAGCCCCTATGCCAACATTTGGAAAAAGATAGAAAGTTTGATTTTTAACGATGAATGCTTAAAAGCATTAGATCTATTAAAGGAAAAATTAATCACTGCACCAATAATAGTTTCACATGACTGGGAGAAACCATTTGAAATAATGTATGATGCTAGTGATTATGCTATTGGAGTTGTTTTAGGGCAAAGACATGACAAAATGTTTAAAGTTATATACTACACTAGAAAGACTCTTACTGAAGCTCAAATTAATTACACTATTACTAAGAGAGAGCTATTAACAATTGTGTATATCTTTGAAATATTTAGGTCTTACTTAATTGGAGCTAGATGTGTACTGCATATTGATCATTCTGCTATTAAATATTTAATGCAAAAGAAGAATGCAAAACCAAGACTGTTTCAATGGATGCTTTTAATGCAAGAATTTGATTTCGAGATCTTTAATAGAAAAAGGTTTGATAATCAAATAGCTGATCATAACTTAAACAACCTAATTTGGATGACTTTGAATAGGAAATTACTGAAATTTTTCTTGTTGAGCAATTATATAATATTATTGAAGGAAATTTACCGTGGTATGCTGATATTGTGAACTAAATCGTTAGTAATATTTTACCACCCGATTTAACAATGCAAAATAGAAAAAGTTTAAGCATGATGCTAAATTTTATTTCTGGGATGATTCATATCTGTACAAGCTATGCAAAGATCTTATTATTAGGAGATGTGTGTTTTATGAAGAAACTGAAAGAATTATTCCAAAATGTCATGATTCTGAATTTGGAGGTTATTTTGGAATTGATAGAACTGCATATAAGATTTTGCAATCTGGATTTTGTTGGCCTAAACTTTTCAGAGATGTTTATAGATTTATCGAAACTTGTGATCGATGTCAGAGAATAGGTAATATATCCAGAAGAAAAGAATGCCTCTTAATTTTACTCTGAAAGTTGAAATTTTTTATGCATGGGGATTAGATTTTATGGGACCATTTATACCTTCATTTGGAAATTTATATATATTGATTGCTCTTGATTATGTTTCAAAATAGATTGAGGCAATAGCTTTACCTAGGTGTGATGCTAGAAGTGTTTCGAGGTTTTTGATGAAAAATATTTTCACAATATATGGAATGGCTAGATTAATCATCACTGATGAAGGATCCAATTTTAAGAAAAATATGATTCAGAGATTGGTGGAAAAATATAATATTATGCATAGAATCTCTACAGTTTCTTGATGCGAACTTTTTATATTACAAGAATTTATGAACCTTAATTTATTTATTTATAATGATTTTATAATGTCCAAACTTCAACGCAAGTATACATATCGTATCAAGTAATGCAGGGCTCTAATGGAGTCCTGGTTATCTATCCCACAGGGAAGGCACATTTCTTACAATATATAGCGTAGTACTGAAATCCAATACTCAAATTGTACTTAAAGTTTAAGTTTACTTCTACTAACAAGATGCAGGGAACAATAACAGTTAAGCAAACTACGATTACTTCTAAAATCTTTAAAATAAAATTAACTAACACGCACACACTCAACTTTCCATTTGAAAGGTTTTCAGATATATGAAAAGTATCTTTCCTCTTGCAACGAGTATATGATGTGTGAATGATGTAGACTGATTATTTATTGTATTGTGTCAAATAGGAGCATAAATGTTTCTTTACCCTTAAAAGAATACCCCCCTCATCCAAGCATGAAAAGAACATTGATATATCCTAAGTTCAGTCACTAAATCTAAGGCTAGGCTAGGAGGATACTGATTGTCACTACGGAGTTCCCACTCACCCTTCACCTGAAGGCTAACCTTCGACTTTAGTTACTAATCTCAGGACCAAATTGGGGATCTCAGCCTGTCACCCTGAAACCTCCAATTTGAAGTCCATCAAAACACATTTCCCTATTTATTTGTACTTAATTCCCTTTAACTACATAATTAATCCATAGACATTGAATGGATTCTTCCTTATTATTTTAGGACACTCAATCCTTTCGAAGTTAATGTACAACAACAGATTTTAACAATTCAATTAGCGAGATCGAAAAGTAAGTTAGGATTGAAATGAAGAACCATCACAAATTCTTTATAACTTTAAAAGCACTTCAAATCCACATCATCACATCATCACATCTCTATGCAAGAAGAAAGACAAAGGAGACTACTCAGAATTCATAGAGAAGACACAATAAAACATGAATTTTATATATAAAAGAAAAGTCATACAAATCACAAAAGCAAATACAACTCATCTCTCTCTCTCTTCCTCAAACGATTCCTTTACAATTCCTTTAAATCCTTTTCTCTCTTCTTTGCAACACTTAATTCCCTTTTTAGAATGGAAAGGAAGAAGCAATCTCTGACTTTACTCCTTCTCCTTCACTCCTTAGAGAAGAATCCCTCTCAAACTTCACTTCTACACTATTCTCTTACAAACCCTAACACTCAACACACACTCTCTCTACTTCAACACTACTCTCTCCCTCTCCAAAACATCTCATATTTTCATCCAAAAATAGTTACATATATGTTAGAAATGAATTCCCAAGAGTTTCCTTAAGCATCCCTTCAAATAGTCTCCAAACCTCTTCAAATTTGAATTGCACCGACATTGGGCGCCGACGGGGCCCCATAGGCTGCCTGCAGAAATCTATCATCCCATTATTTTCTGGAGCACTAGGGAAACTGGCACCAGCAGCGCCAAATGCTAGTTTTCTCCATTTTGCTCCTTTTCACTCCGAATTCATTCCTTTTTTCATCTTTTCGCTCCAATCACCTAAAATCACCATACCTGCAACAAATCATGAAAAATACCTTTTTTTTAAGTGCAATATCACCAAAAATGAGTAAAATTATATAGCAAAATTGTATATATTTTTGGTGCATCACTTATCATCCCCAAACTAATGGTTTAGCAGAGGTATCTAGTCCTGAAATTAATTGAATTTTGGAGGAAGTTATTAATCCTAAAAAATTGGATTGGTCTACTATATTACGTACTGCTTTATGTGCATACAGAACTACTTATAAACTCCTATAAAAATGTCCCCTTACAAATTAATTTTTGGAAAATCTTGTCACTTGCCTGTTGAATTAGAATATAAAGCATATTGTGTGATAAAGAAATTAAACTTTAATTTGATAGATGCTGGTAAGAAGAGACTATGCAATTGAATAAATTGGAACAAATCAGAAATGAATCTTATGATAATGATAGAATACATAAGGAAAGAAGAAAAATATGGCATGATCGGAAGATTGTCAAAAAGGAATTTGATCCAGGACAAAAAATGTTTTTTTATACATTACAAGATTGAAATTATTTCCTAAGAAACTGAAATCTAGAAGGACAAAAGCTTTCATTGTTGTAAAAATATATTTGTTCAGAGTTGTGATTATCGAAGAACCTAAATTTAGAAGAATATTCAAAGTTAATAGACGAAGATTAAAACCATAATTTGAAGGCAATTGACCTAATTTTAAGGAGGTTTTAATGTTGGATCAACTTGAATAACTGAAAGTTATGTTAGGCTAATGATGTTAAACCAAGCGCTTTGTGGGAGGCAACCCACAGTTATGTAGTATTTGTTTTATTTAATTTATGTTTGTTTGTTACTCAATTAAGTCTTATTCTTCCTTAAATATCATTAATAACCTTTAATAAATGAATCGAACCTAAATTTGGAAAGAATTTGAATGAGTCAAGTTTGGTGAAATTTGAACTACCGCCGAACGATGCTGTTATCAGTGCAGCTGTTTAGAAAACCGTTTCTCGTCTTTAAATTCAAGTTTTGGTAGTTTTAGGCGGTAAATCCTCCATTAGAACTCTAAAAACCGCCCCTAGACGCAGGAAATTCTAAAGGAACGAAGAGGAAGATCCAAATTCTTGTCCAAATGGATCCTGACTCAATGGAAACTTCAAGATTTCAAGGTTTCAACTGTAGAAAGTTAGTCAGTTTTGAGGCACAGCGTTTATTCAACAAAAATATCTTAAAATGAGATTGATTAAGGAGAGAGGCTTTATAAATCGAGGTACAAATTCTCCTATGAATAGAATTGATGAAATTATTGTTCAGAGATGTTGGGAAGTATTATGTTAGACTATTACCATTGTAGTTATCCCAGTTAGAAGGAGTTCTATGCAAATCTTCATGGAATCAACCAAGGAACAGTCTATGTTTGAGGTAGGTTTGTTACATTTACTCCTGAAAAGATTAATGATTTATACATGATCGAGAATGTGCCAATATGCCATTATTCGAATTTTACCCCAATGAAGGACAATATGAATGATATATACTGATATCAGATGGATGAAAGTGATGAATGGGAGATAAGAGATAGAAGGTATGTAAGTTTCTTGACCACAATGTTAAATCCCACTTCGAAATACTTACATTATTTCATATGTGCAAAATTACTCTTGACTATGAAAATCAGTAAAGTAACTAAGGAGTGTGCTAGTCTGAACTACTATATTCAAATGGGGATGTTGTTGATATTGGTTCGATAATTGTAAAATCTGTTTTGGGATTAATCGTTTACGGATCTAAGTATGGTCTTGGACATCCTTCCACCATATTTCTCCTCTGTAGTCAATTACAAGTGCCATATGAAAACCGGGAAAGAGTACTTCTACCTTGGAAGCCTATAAACCCAGCAGATGCATATAGTAACCAAGAAATTGGTGATATGAATGACATTTGCATCATTGAAGATTAACCATCTCAGAGGTCAGCACTTATTCCTCCTTACTTTCTTGAAATTTCACAAATTATTTCAAAGAAAATTAAGAAATAGGAGAAGGATGTACCACACCTGATGCATGCAATAAACAATCTATCTGATTTCTTTGATCATCTGGATTAGAGAATGACGGAGCACTTAATCATTCTGGATATCTTGAATGAAGTTTAACACGATTGATGAGACGGAAAGGTTGGATTGAAGAGGACTCTCTTGAATAATTTTTGTTTCATCCATTCTACAATCTATTTGTTAATGCTCAATCAATTGGAGATCTTAGAATTGATGATAGCTCTGTGGAAGAATGAAGACTTACTTATTGTATTTCTGTATTTGTGTATTTGAACTGATTGCTTTGCTTTGCTTTTCTTTGTTTGGATGTTATATTTGGACATGGTTTCTTGTTTAGTTTTCAGCGTTATTGTGTTATTGTTCGGTGCGATGCTGAATTTAAGATTATATGGCTTAAAATGTGTAATGTTTAGTGTTGTGTGTATATGCCTGACACTTAGACTTTATATATGAAAGTGATGTTTTGTGTTGTTTGTGTTAAGAAATATCAATTACCATGGCTTTAGGATGTTATTCAATGCTTAATTAGACTAATTAAACGTCAGAGCGGGCTCGAAATGATTAAAATTGCAAAAGAAAGTCGAAAGCCCAGTTTTTAAACTGGCAACGAATGGAGCTGTCACCAGTGTCATACCATGCCAAAACACAGAGAGTTTGGCCATTAGAGCAGAATAATGCATCGAACGGTGCTGCCGCTGGCACCGGACATCTCTCAATCACAAAAAAGGCTCAAAACTTTAAATTTTTGTGATTTCTGGGACCCACCATTTTTGCCCAAACCATCGTCTTCTACCTCCGGCCAAGGCTTATTTTCGTACCTAGGGCTCACTAGCATTTGGATTTGAAGTGATTTTGTGGCCAGAAAAATTTGGATTTCATCTTCTCTTGGTAAGAGCTACGCTTTAACCTAAAATTTTTCGATTCTGACCGTAGAAATCTCCTACATTAGGAAGATTTGAAATTTTGAAGTCTTAGAGAAACTTTGGAGATTTTTCATTGATTTTGAGTTCTTATCTTTTAAAATTTACCATAATGTTCATTACATTGCAATTTTAAAATTAATTTAGATAAATTTGGTAATTTTAGACAAATAGCTCCAAGAGTTTCAAAGGGAAAGAGGAAATTTGAGTATGATGAAAACAAATTTGTGAATTTCAAGGCTTATTCTCGCTTTAGTACATTTCTTAGCAATAAGAAATGTATTCAAGAGAGATCCATTGAAAATCCTGCAGGTAGGCTCGAAGAACTTTTTACAAATCGGCAAAGGAAGATTTTCTGCTATTTCACTGCTGAAGCGATGCTTGGTATTGTTAGAGAGTTTTATGAAAATCTATATATTCGGAGTATGAATACATTCTGGTTAGAGGCTAAATGGTTGAATTCACCTCTACCAGCATAAATGCATTTTATCAGTTAAGAACACCTCTTTCTTGTGAATACAAAACTTTTCCTATTACGAATGAAGCATTGGATATGATTGTAAAATTTTTGAGTGATGGGAAAGGGGAGTAAAAGATTAAATAAAGGATAAAAGTTAACTTTCCCCTTTCTACATTGAATCTTGTGTCAAAAGGCTGACACTATTTCATTTCTACAAGACTTTTTCCTACTAACCATCATAGTGAGGTTACTGTTGATAGAGCTATTCTGAATTACTGTATTTAGAACATGAAGAATATAAACAATGAGGCTATTATTCATAAAATTATTTTGACAAGTTCAAAAGGAGAGACTACAAGAGGACTAGGACCCCCCAGCCCAATTCATGCTTTATGTATTCAGTCAAGTGTAGTGATTGAAGAAAATGATGAGGTGATCTATCCCCTGAAGCCCATTACTAAATTGAATCTGAAAACATATGAAGCCCATGTAAGTTGGAAGTGGAGTAAGAAAATTGATGAGCCTTCTTCTAGTCATGATAGATCATCTACATCTAGGGAGCCTACTCTGCATGATGTTATGGATCAGATGCAAAGGTTGAACACTAATACACATAAAATATATATTATTTTTATGTACATTTTTATACCTATTTTTAAGGATATTGCACTTTAAGGGAAGGTATTTTGTGTTTTTCTTGCAGGTATGATAAAAATGGATGGTCATGATGAAAGGAGCAAAATTGGATAAAATTTGGAGCAAAAAACATGAAAAATCAAAATTTTGGCACTGGCGGCTAAGCGCCGCTGGGCCGGTGCTTAGCCGCCACAGTTAAAAATAAAAATTCAAATGAATTTGGCGCCAATATCAAAGGGGATGGGATACAACTCTTGGTGGTAACTACCATATCTTCCTTTGGGCGGCATGTTTGAATGAAGGGGTGCGTTTCTTAGTAGATACATTAAACCTGGACACATTTTGAAGAGACACCAAGGCACCTTTTGGTTTACTATTTAAAGAGAGTCTTAGGAAGATAAGGGGAGGCTTTAGGAGGCGCTTCAACTACATTTTGAAGAGGAGGCTTTAAGAGACTATTCCACTGTATTTTGAAGGGTACTTCCATTGTTCTTCCACTGCATTTTAAGAATTTTTATTAAGAGTAGGAGTAGAGAGTAGAAAGGAGAAAAGGATCGGAGTGAAGTCTTCTTCTTCTCATTTCTTTTCTTTCTTTTATTTTAGTTTTCATTAAAGTATGTGGTCTGTATTCTGAGTCATCAGAGTTGGAAGACTTACATCTGAGGAGTATTTTAGCGAAGAGTCAAAGTTTCAGAGGAACTTCCTTAGTCTTGTGAAGAGGATTTTGAGATAAGTGTTTACTTTTAATCTTTTTATTTCCTTTCGTTTGTTATTTTTCATATTGTTTTTAATTTCAAATCAATGTGTTTTTATATTTTCCCAATGCATTCTGCGTAGTTTACTTTATCTTTTTCTTTCTTAAATGGAGAAGTAATTAATTTATACATAATTTTTGTGGAAAGTATAATTGTTTAAAAGTTGGAAGAAGTTGTGAAGATTGATTCTAAAAACTTTGTTTACTTCTTAATTTCTCCTGTTAAGTTGTAGAATTTCTTAAGATTATGTAAGATCCAATGTTGTATTGTCTCATAAAAGTTAGTAAGAATCACATGCAATTATATGGGTGAGAATTGTAGTTCATATAATTGAATGTAATATTAGAAGTTATTTTTATAAAAAGGGAGTAAAATTAGAGGATTTTAAAGTGACAGGCTAAAACCCCCTAATTTGGTTTGAAGTTTTGAGTTTTGTTATGAGAAGTTAGCCCCTATGTGGTGGGAATCGAGGGAACTCTAGAGTGAGAGACTGGTATCTTCCCTGCCTAACCATGTTCAAAATAATAGTACTTTCAAATTAACATATGTTCTTTATAGAACCAAGTTAGGGTAAAGAACACATTTACTTCTATCCGTTACAACAAATTTAAGTACTTCCACAACAATACTTTAAGAATTATTACTACTTCATAAAAGGAAAGAAAATGATATTCTAGTTAATAGTAGTTTACATCTAGTGTTATTAGTTATTAAAATTTTAATTTCATTGCTTAACATTTTATTATGGAAATTTTAAAAGACAAATGAACTTTCGAAACTTTTCAAAATCAAGACCTACTTTTTCAAAAAGAATTAAAGAAAGTAAAAAAGATATTTTTTTTTATTCCTTTAAAGATTTTCATATTACCCTGTGGGTTCGATATCTCGGGGCTTAATCAGAAAGTCATATATCACTTGATAAACGATACGTATACTTGCATAGTATCCCATATTATCAAATCATAATTTTCATACCTAAAATCATGAACGCATTTACCGGACGGTACCAAGTTTTTGGCGCCATTGCATTTATCGGGGATCAAGTTTTTGGCGCCGTTGCAAGGGAAAATTAATTTAAATTGCATTTTAAAGAGAATTAAGAAATTTTAAATTTTTTACTTTTTCTTTATTTTTGTTAGTGTGTTGTGTTTTGTTTTGTTTTATTGTTGTATGCGTAGTTCAAGTTCTGAAGGACTTGTGCCTTAATATTCTGAATTAGAAAAAACTATGAGAAAAAGCAAAAAAATAAAAAATATAGAAAAAGATAAAATATTCAAGAAATGGCAAATCATCAAAATCAAAATGTTGGCATCCATTAAGAATTAAGATCTTTAAGAGATTATGTTAACCCTACATTAGATGAACTTCGCGGTAGCATTCAAAACTCTGTTGTAGTTGTTAATTCTTTTGAGCTTAAACCTGTTATTATCCAAATGGAGTCTAATAATCAGTTTGGGGAAGCAATAACTGAAGATCCTAATTTGCATCTTGCTAAATTTCTAGAGTTGTGTGTCACTTTTAAATATGATGGTGTTTCGGATGACGCTATTAGACTTAGACTTTTTCCTTTCTCACTAAGGCATAAAGCTAAAATGTGGTTACATTCGTTAGCACCTAGATCAATTAGAACTTGGGGTGAACTGTCACAAAAGCTCCTTGCTAAATATTTTCCACCATCTAAGACTGTTAAGCTGAGAAATAATATAACATCTTTTTGTCAGTTTGAAGGGGAATCAATATATGAAGCATGGGAAAGATTTAAAGATCTCCTCAGGAAATGTCCACATCGTGCGATACCAGATTGGTTAATAATTCAAACTTTTTATAATGGATAAGTTGGATCTCTTAGATAAATCATCGATGCTGCTACTAGTGGATCATTAATGTCTAAACCATTTTCTAATGCTTATGTTTTAATTGAAGAAATGACTACTAATAATTTTCAATGGCATTTTGAAAGGTTAAATCCTAAAAAGGTAGCCAGTGTTTATGAAAATGATGCTTTTACAATGTTAGCAAATCAAGTTGTTGCTGTATCAAGGAAGATAGACCAATTTGGGATGAATTTTTCTCAACTAAATCTCATGATTGAAGAAAATTCATTAGGCCAAATGGTTGATTCTTATTCTTCACCAGAAACTGTGAATGCTATAATCAAACCTAACAACCCATATTCCAATTATTATAATCCAGGTTGGAAGAATCATCCAAATTTTAATTGGAATACCAATAATCAGGGTGGTGTTAATCAACAATGGGGAACACACAAGTAAATCCATTGGGGAATTGGAACAACCAAGGTAATAATAATAATAGATTAACTTATCCTTCAGGTTATAACAATGCTTTACAAAATAAGGAGAAGTTGTCTATGGAATAAGTAGTATCACATATGGGAAATCAATTACAAATTCAAGGAGCAACCATCAGAAATATTGAAAATCAATTGGGACAAATTGTAAATGCCTTAAGTAATAGATCCTAAGGAATGCTTCCAAGTAATACTGAAGTGAATCCAAGAGAAAAGAATAAAGAACAAGTAAAAGCAATTCAACTGAAAATTGGAAAAGAATTGGAAGATAGAGTTAAAAAAGAAACTGAAGTAGAGAAATAAGAGTTGAAAGACCTAAAGTGGATGCTCCAAAAGGTTTTGAAAGACCTATTTCTCCAACTAAGGTTGATTTAGAAAAACCATCACCTCCATTTCCTCAGAGACTTCATCAACAAAAGTTGGATAAGCAACTTTTAAAATTCTTGGAGATATTAAAGAAGCTTACAATTAATATTCCATTTGCTGGAGCCCTATAACAAATGCCAAACTATGCGAAATTTGTGAAGCATATTATTATAAAAAAGAAGTTTGAAGAAAATGAAACTGTTGACTTAGTGAGGAGTGCAGTACGATAATTCAGAAAAAGCATCCTGAAAAACATAAAGATCCTGGTAGTTTCACAATTCCATGTGCAATCGGAGAAAGATTATGTGGAAAAGCTTTATGTGATTTGGGTGCAAGCATTAACTTTATGCCTCTATCAATATTCAAAAGACTGGGACTAGGAGAAATAACCCTAACTACTGTAACTCTGCAATTAGCAGATGGTTCGATCACATATCCTAAAGGAGTTATAGAAGATGTTTTGGTAAAAGTGGATCAATTTATTTTTCCTGTGGATTTTGTAGTGTTAGATATGGAGGATGATAAAGAGATACCCATAATTTTGGGGAGACTTTTTCGAGCTACATGTAGAGCCATGATAGATGTGCAAAAGGGGGAATTAACGATGAGGGTTAATGATCAGACTATTACATTTAATATTTTAAAATTGATGAAATATCCTGCTAGAGGTAAAGAAGATGAGTGTTATAGGATGGATGTTATTGAATATTTAAGTGAATGTCATTTCAAATCAACTTATGAAGAGAAAGCTGAAAGAGAAGAAATTGAATATAAGCAAGAAGAGGAGTTATTTGATTATGAAGATTTTCAAGAGGAAGATTTAAAGTTTGTTCATGAAAGTTTTGAATTGTTGGATATGACTGAAAAGACGATTCTTATGGTCCATCAATTAAAAAACCTCCTGAACTTGAGCTAAAAATGGTTCCCATTCATTTGAAGTATGTTTTTCTAGGTGAATCCTCAACCCTGCCTGTTATAATTTCTTCTCAATTAAATGAAAAAGAAGAAGAGAGTTTGCTTGAAATTTTGAAGAGCACAAGAAAGCCTTTGGATGGACAATTGCTGATATTAAAGGAATCATTCCTTCAATTTGTATACACAGAATTCTTATGGATGATAATTGTAAATCGCGGGCTGATCCCCAAAGGAGATTAAATCCTATCATGAAAGACGTTGTTAAGAAAGAAATTTTAAAGTGGTTGGATGTTGGAATTATCTACCCTATTCAGATAGTGCATGGGTTAGTCCTATTCACTGTGTTCCTAAGAAAGGAGGAGTAACTGTGACTGTTAATGAATAGAATGAAATGATACCAACAAGACAAGTTACAAGGTGGTGAATATGCATTGATTATAGAAAATTAAACCTTGCCACAAGGACAGATCATTTTCCACTCCCTTTTCTAGATCAAATGTTGGATAGACTGGCTGGGCATAAATACTTTTGTTTTCTAAATGGATATACTGGTTACCACCAAATTTAAATTGCTCCTGAGGATCAAGAGAAATCTACGTTTTCCAGTCCTTATGGTACGTTTGCTTTTAGAAGAATGCCCTTTGGTTTATGTAATGCCCCTGCTACATTTCAGAGATGTATGATGGCTATTTTGTGTGATTTAATTAAAAAAGGGATTGAATTTTTTATGGATGACTTTTCAGTGCTTGGGATTTTATTTGAATCATGTATAGAACATCAATCAAAAGTTCTAAAACACTGTGAAGAAACTAATTTGTTCCTTAATTGAGAAAAATGCCAATTTATGGTAGCAGGAGGAATTGTTTTGGGACATCGGATTTCAGAAAAAGGTTTGGAGGTAGTTCCTGCAAAGATTCAAGTTATATCTAATTTACCTTACCCAACCAATGTAAGGGGAATTAGAAGTTTTTTAGGACATGCTGGATTCTACATGCGTTACATTAAAGAATTTTCAAAAATTATAAATCCTTTATGCCGTTTACTGGAAAAGGATGCAATTTTTAATTTTGATGATGACTGTCGTAAAGCCTTTGAAACATTAAAAGAAAAATTAATCACCCCACCTGTAATGATTTCACCAAATGGGAAAATCCTTTTGAAATAATGTGTGATGCTAGTGATTATGCTATTGGTGCTATTTTGGGTCAGAAATATGATAAAATCTTCAAAGTAATTTATTATGCTAGTAAAAATCTTAATGAAGCTCAAATTAAATATACCACTACTGAGAAAGAGTTATTAGCTACTATATTTGCTTTCGATAAATTTCAATCATATTTAATTGGAACTAAATGTGTTGTGCATACTGATCATTCTGCTATTAAATATTTAATGAAGAAAAATGATGCAAAACCGAGACTGATAAGATGGATTCTTCTTTTGCAAGAATTTGATTTTGAGATAGTAGCTATGAAGGGTTCTGATAATCAAATTGCTGATCATTTGTTCAGGCTTGAAATTGAAAAATCTCCCTATGATATTGAAGAAATTAATGAACATTTTCCTGATGAAAAATTGTTCATTGTTAAAGAATGGCATGTTCCGTGGTATGCAGACATAATAAACTTTATTGTTAGTAATATTATACCCTATGATTTGACATATCATGAATAGAAGGATTTTCTGTCTGATGCTAAGACTTATTTTTTGGATGACCCATTTTTATATAAACAAGGAAAGGATCTTATAATTCAAAGATGTGTACCTTTGGAAGAGACTTATGAAATTATTCAAAAATGTCATGATTCTAATTATGGGGGACATTTTGGAAGTGATAAAGCTACATATAAAATATTACAATAAAAATTTTATTGGCCTACAATTTTTAAGGATGTGAATGTTTATATCAAAAATTGTGATAGATGTCAGCATGTAGGCAATATTTCTAAAAGAAATGAGATGCCCCTCAATTATATGTTGGAAGTTGAAATATTTGATGTTTGGGGACTAGATTTTATGGGACCATTTACACCATCTTTTGGAAATGTTTATATTTTGATAGCAGTAGACTATGTTTCCAAATGGATTGAAGCTATTGCTTTACCTCAATGTGATGCTCAATGTTTTGCAAAGTTTTTAGAAAAGAAAATATTTTGCAGATTTGGAATACTAAGAGTAATCATAACTGATGGAGGAAGTCTTTTTAGAAATGCGATTATTGGGAAGTTAGCAAAGAAATATCATATTAATCATTGCATTGTTACTGCTTATCATCTACAGACAAGTGGTTTGGTTGAATTATCCAATTGTGAAATTAAAAGAATATTGGAAAAAATGGTTAATCTAAATAGAAAGGATTGGTCAATTAAACTAGATTATGCTTTGTGGGCCTATAGGACTGCTTACAGAACACCTATAGGAATGTCCCCATATAGGCTAATTTTTGGAAAAGCTTGTCATTTACCTTTTGAACTTGAGCTTAAAGCATATTGGGCTATTAAAGAGTTCAATTATAATTCGAAATATGCTGCTGAAAAGAGATTATTACAATTGAATGAGCTTGAAGAAATAAGGAATGAATCTTATGAAAATGCTAAGATTTATAAGGAAAGGTTGAAGTTATGGCATGATCGGAAGATTCTTACGAAAAATCTTGTACCAGAACAACAAGTTTTGTTGTATAATATTAGATTGAGAATATTTTCTGGAAAACTTAAGTCCAGGTGGATGGGTCCATTTATTGTAATAAAAGTTTATTCTTATGGAGCTGTAGATATTCAAGGTCCTAAGACTGGAAAAATATTTAAAGTTAACAGACATAGACTTAAACCATATTTTTCAGTCAATAAATATAAATCTGATGAGTATTTGATGTTGGGTCACTCAGAATGAGTTCTGGGTATGTCAGGCTGAAAACGTTAAAACAAGCGCTTTGTGGGAGGCAACCCATATTTATCAGTGTGCCTTGCTTTATGTTTATTTTGTGTGTTTTGTATGCTTTGTTCGCTTTGTTTTCATGTTTTTAGTGATAGTAATTTGGAGTTTTTAAACTTAAGTAGAGTTTATTTAAACTTAATTGATGATTTAGAGAAGTCGGAATGAAAATTTGGACACTTAGCAGACCTATGCTAAATTGTGCACTGGCGGCTAAGCGCCGACTAGTTGGCGCTTAGGCGTCCCAATTATTAAAAAGTGAAAAATGTGGATCTAGAAGCCTTGATCTTGGGGGAGAAGTTTTGGAAGTTATTTGGAGTTTCTAAATGTCTTCGGAATATTCTAGCATTTCCCAAGTCTATAAAAAGGACCTGAATTAAGTGAAACACTTGCCCCATGTCCTATTTTCATTTCTGAAGTCTTAAGAAGAGAATTTTGAGTGCATCATGTCCTCCTGGGAGAATGAGATGATGAAGCAAGATTCTGACAAAAGTAAGTTCATTAGTGATAGTGCTAAAGAGTTATTTAATGGATATCCCGCTATTAGTATTCTAGGTATTGCAGAAATGATTGCAAAAATTGAAGCCCGAGTGACTTCGATGGAAGCAAAGATCAATGATACTAACTTACATTTGGAACACATGGGATGGCAACTCAAGATGCAATTCAATCATTCAAGGTACATGGAAGAAATGGATAAGGCGATGTTTGTGAAGAACAAATGGATTGAAGAAGATGATGTAAGAATGAACAATTATCACCCATTCTATCAAATTTATATTCCAGAATGGTCAAATGAGAATAATAGTGGTCCGGGATATATTCCGCCTAATGGAGAATGGAAGTAAGAGTGTTTTGTTTCTATTTGTTTAGTGTTCTTATGTGTTATGTTTAGTGTTCTTGTGAGTTCATGTTTTGTGTGTTTAGTGTTTTTATTTAAATATTAACTAAGCCTGATGATGTGATAGTTACATCCTAGAGATGTATACTTATCAGTTTAAGATTAAAGTCTCTTGTATTTAGAGAATTTCATCCTTTAAGTTTTGATTGAAATTCTAGTATTGTATTAAGTGTTATGTTTGTTTTAATATAAGTTTGTGTTTGTGTTAAATTTGTGAAGAATCAATGGATATTAAATTTTAATTTGGAGTATTAAAAGATTCATGTTGGGAGAACTAATTATTCTGGACTAATTAAGGCTAATTAACAAAGTGATTTAGTGCATATACCTTAATTATGAATATTTGGGTATTGGCGGCTAAGCGCCAGAGTGCCAGCGCTTAAGTGCCAGATTTCGTGGCTAATGGCCGAGAATTCGCGCTTAGGCGCCATTCAAAAAAATTGATTCCTAAAGTTAAAAACTTGAAAATTGCCATTTTCAACCACCCTATCGTCTTCAACCTTCAGTTTACCGCGAAAGAGGAGCCTAGGACATCATATTGTGGATCATTTAAGAGTCGAACTCAACAAAAATTATTAGATTTGGATTCCTTGAGGTAACAGCACTACTCCTAAGTAAAATTTTTGATTTTCACCATGTATTTTGAGTACATTATGGATCATCTTAAAATCACTATTCATGGTGAAAATTTAAGGAAAAACTTGAGAAATTGCTTGGATTTAGTGAAAATATCTTTTGGAAGATAATTTAACAAGTTTAGTTTGATTTTGAAATTTATGGTGAATTTTTCGTAAATTTTTTGAAATGGCTCCAAAGTCGAAGCGTTCAGAAGATTTGATTCTGACAAATTTGTTAGTATGAGAGCTGAGGAATGATGCGTCGATTCATTACAGTCATGTATGTTGATTCCTGAGTGTGTGTTTAGTAAGCCAGGAGAGGTGATTGAAGATATAATTTCTAGAAGAAACTGGGAGAATTACTGTTGCTTCTCCGCCGTTGCTGTTGTTTCTGTGGTTAGAGAATTTTATGCAAATTTGCCTGCTGTAGAAGAGAATCAAGTGATGGTTAGGAGGCATGAGTTCAACTTTTCTTCTGGTGCAATCAATAATTTTTATGGACTACCTACTGACATGTTCTGTTTTTATTCTAATTATCATCCTTCGGAAGGGGAATTAGATCAGATCATGGAATTTCTGACTGATGGAAGAGGATTATGGAAAATAACAAATGATAGAAGAGTGAACTTTCTTGCTTCCAAATTGAATGCCATTTCTAAGGCATGACATTATTTTATCTCATCTAAGTTGTTACCATCGAGTCATACTAGTGAAGTAACGAGAGAAAGAGCTGTGTTGAACCATTGTATTCAACAAGGGAAGCCTATTGACATTGGAGGTATAATTTATGATTATGTTTTGAACTGTGCTAGATCAACCACGACTGCAGGTATGGGATTTCCTTCCTTGATTTCATTCACTATGTGAACGATATGGAGTGAAGTTTGAAACCTGGGAAGAGGTACTTCCAACATTGAGACCAATTACCAGTGTAAACGTTGGTGCCTACACTATACATTCAGAGTTTGGTAGGAGAGGAGGATTTGGTAAGGCTTCTACTGCTTCTGTTTCTGCTGCATCTACTTCTCGTGCTACTACTTCACGTGCTTCGTCATGTACTGATTCACAGACTAGTTTATTAAGAAAGATTTTGAAAAAAGTGAGTCTTACTCGAGAGCATATGAAAGATATGGATGGTAAGCTGGATAATGTGGAGAGATATATTATAAAGCATGAGGAATATGAAGAGAATTATCACCAAAATTTGGATAAACTGATTAGAGGTGATCAAAGTGCTGAGATGCCCCCTCATCCATTCTACACACCTTATGTGCCATCCAGGGATTGGAACGAGCAAGATGATGATGATGATGAGGATGAAGAGTAGATGTATGTTGTTTGTTTTAGTTATTATGTTGTTATGTTGTGTTACTGTGTACTTTATCTAGTATTTTGTTTGATAATTGTGTTGTGATGTGAAACTTGATAGTATGCACATTGTAGTTGTACTATTTATCTGTTGTGCATATTCAGGCATTGTTGTTGTTTTATTGTGGATTTATATGTTGCTTTGTGATAGTGTCTAATAGTAAATGTTTTATGTGTATGTTATGTCAGAGTTTTTAATAGCGTGTACCTTAATTTAAAAACTATTAGGAGATTATAAACAACTATTAGGAACTTTTACTTAGGAAACTAAATGTTTAAAATTTTTCAAATTTCACTATCATCTCGTTATCCGTATCGTTGTATTATTTTAATTGGTATGTATTTGCTTTGAAAATCTCCACTACTCGTAGAAGTCTTCTAAAATTTTTACTTTTCTTATTATAAATATATATATATATATATATATATATATATATGTATATATATATATATATGTATATATGTATATATATATATGTATATATGTATATATATATATATGTATATATGTATATATGTATATATATATATATATTTTTTTGGCAAAATATATATATTTTTATTAAATAGTGGAGGTCTTAAAACATCTGACATGAGGAATGGCCAATAAGTCCCCATGTAAAAGAGTTCTAAAAAAAGAAAAAGAAGAAGATAAAAATTCTGAAGAAGAGCTTGAGTTGCAAATTATTTCCTTCCTAGAAGAAGCTCTCTTGGCCAACCAATTTGCAGGTTGATTCCCCTCTCTATGAATATGACTCCATATAACAACTAGCTTGGAGGATAACTTGAGAATCATATTAACCCAAGTAAGAATGTGCCATGGAACAACAACTTCATTCAACAACATCTTTACTAAAAGCAATGAATCCATCTCCATATGAATATAATTATGCTTA
Organism: Papilionanthe hookeriana x Papilionanthe teres; assembly: GCA_022702705.1. Lineage (NCBI taxonomy): Eukaryota > Viridiplantae > Streptophyta > Magnoliopsida > Asparagales > Orchidaceae > Papilionanthe > Papilionanthe hookeriana x Papilionanthe teres. Next base: position 112,932,288 of record CM040427.1, on the reverse strand, counting down.
TTAATAAAGGCAGCTTTGAGACCCCAATAAGCAGCAATAACTTCAGTTCAAGGTACATTATCCGCCATCACGAGAGCAGAGAGAAACCAATTACAATTACCAATATGATCCCTGCAAATAGCCCTAATTCCAGCACCAATTGAAGAAAAACTCCCATCAGAATTGATTTTAACCCAAGGAGCCATAGGTAATCTCCAAATAACAAGCTTGACCTTGTTAATAACAGGAATTTGCTGGGAATTAATTATTTTTCTAGCCTTATGAACATAAATTAAACAATTCCTGATAATATGTTGGATAGAGCAATCCTTGTTGTTGAAAATAGCATCATTCCTTCCCATCCATATAAACCAGAAGATAATAAGAGGAATGTAATAATCAGTAGAATCCTTCCAATCTTGCCAACATAATTCAATACTAAGCCATGAAAAAAATTTGGAAGAAAGCCCAAGATTAACCAAAATAGATTTCCATACCTCTTGAACAACAAAGCACCTTATAAATATGTGAGGAATGGATTCTTCATCAGCATGACAAAATTGACAAATCGAAGGTCCACGAATTCCCTTAAGTTTTAGAATGTCATCTGTTGGAAGAAACTTCCTGAAAAGTCTCCAACAAAAAAAAGATATGGAAGGTGTTAAGAATTTATTCCATAGCTTCTTCCCCCAATCATTAGTAGAACAGGTATCTCTAAATAGAAAATTAGACAAGCTTTGATTAGGTGGAATCTTTGTGACCAATTTATCTCTTTTGGCTGATTGAATAGGAATATTCAAAATCTTTTTGGGTTGCAGAATCAATACAACTACTAAGCTTAGCAGTATCCCATTCTGAATTGATCCAAGCAATCGACTACTTTCCGAATGGGATGATGAATGGAATGATGAATATTAAGATCAATCAGAGACTCATTAAAAATCCACTTATCCCTCCAAAAATGAATTTGCCCATCCCCAAGCTCCCATACAAAAAGTTGTTCAATTGCTTCTCTAACTTTCATTAATTGCTTCCAGTGATTTGAATCCCCATTCTTCAATTGTACTTGAGTAGGATGAATATTAGAACAGTACTTCCCATGCAAAAACTTAGACCATAAGGAGTTCTTGGCTCTAAAGTTAATCCATTGCTTGCAATAAAAGGAAAAGCTGATTTGTTGAAAACTCTTAAAACCCAACCCACCACTAGCAATAGGTTTACAAACTTTATCCCAATTGGTCCAATGCATTTGTCTATGATGACCTTCCCAAAGAAACTTATTAAATATAATGGACGAGTAATTTTTGTGTGCTTTTCTTCATCTTGATCATTTGAAGAATATAGAGAGGATAAGTAGTTAAAATACTCTTGAGAAGAGTGATTCTACTACCATTTGATCGAAATGAATTTGTCCAACATTGAATTTGAAGCGTAAATTTTAGATACCACATCATCATAGTGGGAATGTCTAAGTTTACCTTTGATTAAAGGAAAACTCAAATACTTAAGAGGATATTTAGCCTCCCTAAATCCAGTGAAATCTGCTATCCACTTTTTAGTATTAACATTGAATTTAGAACTGAACAAAAAGTGACACTTGGACTTGTTAAAAGTCATACCAGAGACCTCTTCAAATTCATCCAAAACCTTCATTAAACATCTTATGGAGTTCTTACTACCATTCCAGAAAACTATGACATCATCAGCAAATGCAAGGTGGGAAATCGATTGAGTGGATCCGTGTTGAAACTCGGGTATAAGGGTGAGTGATCTGAACATTATTAAGAAGATTGGAAAGGTAATCAAAAGACAATATGAAGATAAAAGGAGAAAGGGGGTCTCCTTGTTTAATGCCTCTACCGCTTGAAAAACCCATTGCTCTCACCATTAATGAGAACACTATAGTAATTATTGCTTAACCACCTTGAAATGAGTCCACGAAGCAGCGAACCGAATCCTTTAGCATAAAGCACTTTAAGAATAAAGGTCCAACTTATAGTATCAAAAGCCTTAGAAAGATCCAATTTAAAAATCAGATTAGAACCCCTACAAGGCTTATCAATATCGTAAGCATTTCTTGAGCTAACAATATATTTTCACTAATACTTCTTCCTTTAACAAATGTCGATTGATTTTCGGAGATTAAAGTATCCATAAGAGGCTGAATTCTAGCCACAAGAAGCTTGCTTGATGATTTTGAAAAGGTTGAAGTGATGCTAATAGGTCTAAAGTCTTGCCAACAATCCTTCTTTTTATCCTTTGGTATGAGAATAATTGAAGAGGATACAAAATACTTAGGAAGATCCATGCCCTGAAAGAAAAGCTTAATAGCCTCAACAATATCCATCCTGATAATCTGCCAGAATTTCTTGTAGAAATCAGGAGTAAACCCATCTGGACCAGCTGTCTTGTTACTGTCCAAAGAATTGATGGAAGATAATATTTCATCCTCATTAGGTATTCTGGATAGATTTAATTCCCTAGCCAACTGCAAATTAGCTTGCATGAGTTTATTAGAAAAGATATCAGTGTTGGTATCTTGATAAGAGAAAAGGTTTTGAAAATATTGAACAGCATCATCCCCAATTTCCCGAGAAAGAGAAAGCCAGCAATTATTAGAAGATTTAATTATTTGAATTGTATTAATGGATCTTCTATGCTTAATAATAGCATGAAAAAATTTTGAATTCCTATCTCCATGAAGTAAATGGTTAACTGCTACTTTCTGTTTAAGAAAGAGCTCTTCCTGTAGCAATGCAGTATCGCAGCAAAACATTAGCATCCAACGAGATCTTTATCAATTTTCCTCCCGGCTTCCACTTCAATTTCAACTCGGGCCACCAAATTTTCTCGCTTTTGAATATTATATGTAAGTTTCCCAAATTCAGTTCAATTCCAATTAATTAAAGCCTTAGCAACCGACTTATGGAGTTGCCATAACTTCAATAAAGGATTAGCGAGTAGAATAATTAGATGGAAGAATCCAATTATGCTTAACAACTTGATAACAAGTAGGGTGAGTAGACCATACATTTAAGTATCCGAAAGCATGATGTTTAGTATTAATAAAATGAGAGAATTGAACAAGCAAGGGAGCATGATCTGAACCAAGTCTAGCTAAGTGCTTAACTTTGGAAAGACTAAACATATCTATCCAGAGTTGATTCGTAAAGATTCTATCCAACCTTTCATAAAGAGAACCTCTTCTCCAAGTAAATGGAGAACCTTCAAACCCAATATCAAATAGATTAGCAGCACTAACTTGGTTAGTAAAATTTAGCATATCATGAAGATTAGGATTCCTTCCTCCTTTCTTTTCACTAGGGTGCAAAATGCAGTTAAAATCACCCCCCACTATCCAGCCCTCAACCATATTCTGACCAATATCCTTTAAATGAGACCAAAGTTCAGATCTACCAGCAATAGTAGAAGAAGCATAAACAAAGGTAGCAAATCCTTTGAACTGATCAAGCTCAAAATGCAGGTGTAAGAATTGAGGATTATCAATAAGAATATCAACTCTCAACTCCTTCCTACTAAAAAGCCAGATCTTATTAGTAGAATTGTAGGCAAAAGAAAAACCAGAAAACCTCCTTAAAAATCTATCAAAATTCTTTTTCACCAAAAGGTTCAAGAAGAACAATGACCCAAAATTTATGAACCCTGTTGAGACTTAAAATTCTGCTAAGGGAGCTAGGGTTGGCCACTCCCCTAACATTCCAACATAAAAAATTAATCACGAGTAGATCTACTTCCTCTAGTAAGCCTAGAAAAAGTAGCAGTATTAGAGGGGATAATATTAGATACTGATAATTGCTTTAATTCCTTCTTCTTCTTTGAATTTTGCACCATCCAATCTTCTTTCAAATCAGTATTGACAACATTCAACTGATCGAAGAATTAGAATCCAAGTTCTGTGAAGAATTCGAAATATAGGATAGTTAATAATAGCAGGTGAAACCTCCTTAGCCCGATAAGAAGATAATTACTGTTCGATAACAACTTCATTCCCATTCCCATCAACAAGTAATTGAACTTTCGAATTTGAATTACCGGATACTTCATTAACGAGCGAGCAACATTACCGTAATAAAGATTATTAGCAGCAATAGCGAGCTCTGTGAATAGTCTGAATCCAAATCCTTATCTAATTCATCAATAGCATTTGTAATGATAGAACCGAATTGAGTGTACAATCAATAAGAGGATTCTCGGCAGAAATATTAGGATCGAAACATCAACGTAAACTCGGATCGGCTAGGTTGTTTTTAGCGAGATGCATTAGTCAAAGTTTCAACGAGGTTCAATAGCAACAGAGAAATCTTGAATCACATTTGGAGTTATCTGAACCACAATAGGAGTCCCCTTAACAATATCAGGATTAAGGGTGACAGAATCAAGATTCTGCCCTCTTTGTGTATCAGCAACAGTTCCAGCCTTATATTTAGATGGCATAAGATTAGGATAAATTCTATAACAACCTTCCTTAGTATGACCAAACATTTTACAATGATTGCAATAAAAAGGTCTATGTTCCATTACAATAGATTGCCAATATCCATTATGTGGAGACCCTGACCAAATTTCATCAACATCTTGAAGTGTAATATCTCTTTCAACAAGGATTCTTGCCAAGGAAGGTCCGGACGGATTAAAGGTAGGCGGATCTAATTTAAGTGGTTTTCCCAAAGCAAGTACCAATTGCATAAAGAACTTGATGATTAAAGAACTGCAATTTGAGATTAGGAATCTTAAACCATACTTGGAATAATAGGTGCTTCTGATTAGAATCAAATTCGAGAGACCATTTCAAGATTTTCATGTAAATACCCTCCACGATAATAAACTTCTTGGAAAATAAATTTGCATAATCCTCTTCATTGGAAAGTTTAATCATGATATGCCTACCATCAAAAAGACCCACTTTCCAAATACCAGTAAGCTTCAAATCTTCAAAGCATTTTCTAATTCTTTCTAATTTAGGATGTCCATATTGGAATTTCCCAACAAGTGTAAACTTATGCGCATCGACCGGGGAAGCCAATTCGGCTTCGGAGAAAATCAAAGCGGTGTTTTCCACCTTTCTTGATAATTGGCTTAATGAAAGAACATCCATTTTTACTCGAAACGAGCATCATGGTAGAGTTGGGGAAAGACAAGCTTATCAGAATCGACCAAATTCGAGCCCACCACTTCCACAAAGGAAGCCTTTCCACAGGAATTCCATACGACCATCCGAAACAAAAAGAACAGATCCAAGTAATTCAAAGGAATTGAATTCACCCAAATCGAATTTAAAAAGAACAAGCACGGGAAACAAAAATTGGAAAAGATCCAATTCGAAGCCGAGGAACACCAACAAAACATCCAATTCGAGGAACAAGAACAATCCAAAGCCTATGTGTGTATATATATATATATATATATATATATATATATATATATATATATATATATATATATATACATATATATATATATACATACATATATATATACATATATATGTATATATACATATATATGTATATATATATATATATATATATATATTCAGCAAAAAAGAAAATTTTATTAAGCTTTGGCTGAAACTTTACATCTAACATGAGGTAGATTTATCAAATCCCCATGTAAAAGAGAACTAAAACCATTAAAAGAAGAAAGATCAAACCCATGGAAAGACCCACAAAAGATATCTTTAGAAGAAGATGCTCTTGAAGCAAGCCAATTAGCAGGTTTATTCCCTTCTCTTAGGATATGGCTCCAGATGATATTTAAGGAAGTAGTCATATTGAAGATATTATTTATCCAAATTTGTAGATCCTATGGAACAACAATTTGATGTAGTAAAATTTGAAGAAGTTGTAAGGAATCCATCTCTATGTGAATAAAAGAATGATTGAGATGAATGTCAATTTTTAGCCCCCATAGAACAGCCAAAGTTTCTTCTTCAAGAACAGAATTAGCAATAATGGGAGCTGAATAACACCATAAACAATGTCCTTTATGGTTTCTACAAATTCCACCAATTCCAGCATCAGGAAATTTGAAACTCCCATCTGTATTGATTTTGATCCAAGGAGAACTTAGTTTCCTCCACATAACTAACTGAATTATGGTAGACATAGCAGCAGGTTTGCTGGATCTAATCTTGTAATTTTCAAGCTTCTCAACATAACATAAGCAATTTTTCACAATGGTTTGAGAAGAGAAGGGCTTCCCATTAAAAATAGTATCATTCCTTGCCAACCATATGAACCAGCAAATAATTAGAGGGATATAAAAGAAAGCTGAACATTTCCAGTCCATCCAGCAGCATTCAATGTTGGTCCAACAACAGAATTGAGAAGTAAGGCCAATATGATTTAAGACAGAAAACCAGATGTCTTGTACAGCATGACAATGTAAGAAAAGGTGATTGATAGATTCCTCATTCAAGAAGCAAGATTGACAAATAGATGGACCACGAATACCTTTGAGCTTAAGTATATTATCAGTGGGCAATAATTTTCTGAATAACCGCCAACAGAAAAATAACATAGAGGGGGATAAATATTTGCTCCAAATCGTCTCACCCCAATCAGTCATAGACCAATTAAAACAATTGTGATAAATATATTTGGAGAGACTTTGGCCATTAGGATTTTTAGTAATAATTCTGTCATTCTTAGAAGGCTGGATGGGGATGGATAATATTTTAGATTGAGTCTCCAAGTTGACAACAGAGCAGAGTTTGGAAATGTCCTAACAATTTTGGGTCCAACAATCAGAGATTTTATGAATATTAGAAGAGTTACAAAATTGATCTTGAAGGGAATCATTGAAAAGCCAAGTATCAAGCCAGAAATCAATTTCCCCCTTACCAACTTCCCAAACAAACAATTTTTCAGCATGTAACTTAACTTTTAAAAGCTCTTTGCAAGTCTTTGTATCTCCTAGTTTAGGTTGAACTTGAATAGGGTGTTTGTTGTAGCAATATTTGTCATGCATGAAGTTAGCCCAAAGAGAGTTCTTGGACCTAAATTTAATCCATTGTTTACAATAGAAAGAGAATGAAAGATGCTCGAAAGTTTTTAAATCCCAAACCTCCACATGCAAGGGGTTTACATAATTTATCCCAATTAGTCCAATGTAATTGCTTATGATGGCCTTCCCATAAAAACTTATTGAAGATAGTAGATAACATTTTATGAGTGCTTTTCTTCATTCTCACCATTTGGAGAGTGTAAAGAGGGAATGTTGTTAAAATGCTTTTTAAGAGAGTAATCCTTGCACCATTAGATAGAAATGTATTAGTCCAGCTTTGAATTTGAGAAGAAACCTTAGTAACCACATCATCATAGTGAGAAAGTTTTCTCCTGCCTTTAATTAAAGGAAATCCCAAATAAACAAGAGGATAACTAGCTTCCTTAAAGCTCGTGGTATCAAGAATCCAATTCCTGACCTGAGAAGATATTCTAGAACTGGCAAGAAATTTACATTTAGTTTTATTAAAGACCATCCCAGAAACATCTTCAAAGTTCTCCAACATTTTCATCATACACCTAATAGAACCCTTGCTGCCATTAGAGAAGATGATTACATCATCAGAATATGGTAGATGACTAACCAATATATTAGATTTGTGCTGGAACTGAGTGTACAGATGAGCAAGCTGGGACTGATTAATCATTCTTGAAAGATAATAAAAAGCCAAAATGAATATATAAGGAGATAGTGGATCCCCTTGCTTAATCCCTCTACCAGCCTTGAAGAATCCATGACAGCCACCATTAAGTAAAACACTATAATAATTATTCTCCAGCCACTTAGAAATTAGGTTACAAAAATCAAGACTGAACCCTCTTGCAGAAAGCACATTGATAATGAAGGACCAACTAATAGAGTCAAAAGCTTTAGTAAGATCCAGTTTAATAATTATATTGGAGCCTCTACAAGGTTTATCAATATCAGCTATCAACTCTTGAGCCAACAGAACATTGTCACTAATAATCTGCCTTTAATAAAGGTAGATTAATTTTCAGAAACTAAAGTTTCCAACAGAGGAAGTTTTAGAATCATGCCAAGAAGTTTTAAGTTTCTCTTTAGGAATCAAAGCAATTGAAGAAGAAACAAAGTACTTTGGAAGATCAAATCCTTGAAGGAAACAGTTTACAGCAGCAACAACATCTAACTTGATAATATCCCAAAAGGATTTATAGAAGTGGGTTGTCAATCCATTTGGTCCAGCAACTTTATTACCTTCCATGGAATTAACAGCAACATAAATCTCAGTCTCATCTGATACCATAGTCAGTTTATTCACATCTTCAGGATTAATATAAGATTTAATAAGCAGAGAATTAAACAAAGAGGAATTAATCGCTTGAAAGCAAATATTTGTTGAAAATGGAACACCACATCTTCTGCAATATCCTTAGGAGTGATCAGCCTTTTATTATTGGTTTACTTAATTTTCATAATTGCATTAATTGATCTTCTATACTTGATGATAGCATGAAGGAATTTTGAATTCCTATCTCCATAAAGAAACCAATTAACAACTGCTTTTTGTTTGAGAAATAACTCTTCCTGCATTAAGGCATAGCCTAACTTCTCATTATCTTCTAAAAGAGAATGTTCAGATTCTCTACCTTCCTCAATGACCACTTCTAATTCGAAACTAGCCGTTCAACATTAATAATATTAGAATTAATATTCCCAAATTCATTCCAATTCCAGTGAGTTAGAGCCTTAGCCAATCTTTTTTGTAACTGCTATAATTTCTGAAGAGGATTAACATAGTAGGAACTAACTTGAGAATTCCAAGCAGTTTTAATAATATTGTAACAATTTGGATGTGTAGACCAGACATTAAGAAATCTGAAACTCCCTTATTAGACCCAAGCGAACGAGAAAATTTAATCAACAAAGGAGAATGGTCGGATCCCAATCTAGCCAAAGGGTGAACTTTAGAAATAGGGAACAAATCAAGCCATAATTTTTTAGCAAGAATCCTATCAAGTCTTTCATAAATAGAACCTCTTCTCTATGTAAAAGAAGAACCTTCAAAACCAAGATCAAATAAGGCAGCAGGTTGTATATTATCAGAGAAATTTAACATAGACTGAAGATTAGGAGTTGTTCTACCCTTTTTTTCACTAGGGTGAGCAATACAATTGAAATCACCTCCAACAATCCATCCCTCATTCATATGATGGCTAATATACAATAATTGAGACCATAAAGCTCTTCCAGCAGAAGAGGATGTAGCATAAATAAAAGAAGCAAAGCCCTTAAACTGATCCAATTCAAAATGAATATGAAGGAATTGAGAGTGATCTTGAAGAACATCAATTTTCAATTCCTTTCTATATAGCATCCAAATTTTGTTAGAGCAATTAGTTATAAAGTTATAACCAACAAAAAACCTAGAAAATCTGTCAAAATTGGATTTAACTAGAGGCTCTAGAAGAATAATAACCCATAATTTATGAACCCTGTTAAAGTTTAATAACCTATTAAGGGAGCCAGGGTTGGCCACTCCCCTAATGTTCCAGCATAGAAATTCAATCATGACTAGCTCTACCTCCTCTAGTAAGTCTAGAGAAGGAAGAATCAGAAGAGGCAGGAATAATGTTTTGTTCAGATAAATTTTTTAGTTCCAAGGACTTCTTCTTTTTCCTAGCATTTTGGACCACCCAGTTTTCATTTAGCTCTTTATTAGCGGCAGCTAAAGCATAGACATTAATATCAGAATCCTCCCGAGATGCAACGGCGGGATATTGCACGACCTTAGGTAAAACATCCATGTGTTGAGAATAATCGGGTAGCAATGCGAGAATTTATAGTAGTTGGAACTTCAGTAACAGCAGCAGAATCATCAGGAGAAATTTTATCCTGTTCAACCAACTCAGTAGAAGGAACATCATTCATAACAACTTCAATAATTTCATGAAGATTAGGACTGGATTCAAAAGTTTCAGGATCAGCAGCTGGTATACAAGTAGTAATTTCAACAGGTACAGTATCAGCAATAGGCACTGGAGGGTTAGCAACAAACTGAGAATCAGAATTCTAAATATTTAAATCAGAAACCCCAGTAGTTTTCAAAGGAACAAAACTAGTGTTAATAGCAGATTTTGAATTCTTGACAGTAGAAGGCCTAAGTTCAGGATGAAGCTTCAAACAAGATTCCTTTGAATGACCAAACATTTTGCAATTGTGACAGTAAACTGGTTTTAGTTCCATTATAACAGGCTGCCAATATCCATTGTGAGGAGAGCCTAGCCAAATTTCATCCACATCAAGTAATGTAATGTCCCTCTCAATTAAAATCCTAGCCAAGGAAGGCCTAGATAATTGAAAAGTAGACATAACAAATTTAAGAGGTCTCCCCAAAGCTGTACCAATAGCATATATCACCTGATGATTAAAAAACTGAAGTTTTAAGTTTGGAAGCCTATACCAAATGGGGATTATAGGAGCCTCTAGAATAGGGTCAAAATCAGGTGACCACTTAAGAATTTTCATATACCTTCCTTCAATAAGAATAAATTTCTTAGAGAAAAGATTGCCATAGTTTTCTTCTTTAGAAAGTTGAATCAAAATGTGCCTTCCATCAAATAATCCAACCTTCCAAGTACCAACCAGCTTGAGATCTTCAAAACATTTTCTAATAGTCTCCATCTTTGGATGGCCGAATTGAAACTTCCCAATTAAGGCACATTTATGTGCCTCAACAAGAGTAGAAATTTCAGAGTCAGAAAATATTAAGCAGGTTTGCCTCCCTTCTTCTCCACCTTCTTGATAAATGGACAATCCCCCTTACCAGCAGCCGAGTCATGATAGATTTGAGGAAAGACCAGCTTATCCGAATTACCATGACCAACAATTTCCACAAAAGATTTGCTAGGATTTGAAGAAGAGGGAAGATTTGAACTAGCCATGATTCAAGAATCCAGCCAAAAGAAGAAATTGAACTAGAAACAGAAAAGCTGGAAACCCGGGAAACCAAGAATTCAAAAAAAGAGAGAACAATAGGGAAGAAAAAGACTAGAAACTAAAAGAAATAGTCATATATATATATATATATATATATATATATATATATATATATATATATATATATATATATTGTTTTGAAAAAAACTAAATTTGATTTCATTTTACTCCTGTTATTTAAATTGTTATACTTGCATATTAGGATATTAAAAATTCCTGCAAGCATGATATGTCAGTTTTTATTTCTCACCCATATATCATTTCTTATGCTTACATGTTTTATCTTAACTAAAAATTAAAGTTTATTTGGGGGGGGGGATCTTAAAAACAAAGATTTTTAAAAACCTAAAATTTTATTTGATTCTCAAGAATACTTAAAAATAAATCTTATTTTTTATTGAGAACAATTATGTACATGAAGTTATATTAGGGGAACAAAATTTTGAATATAGAAATGAATAAAAGAATTTAGTTAAAATTTATAGTAATCATGAAAAAACTTAAAGTTAAAATTTTCTTAATGAAGACGTGTTAAATAAAGATAATTATCTTTAGTAAGAAGTTTTGTATTTTTGGATAAATAGAAGATTTAACTTTTATTCTTCAAAGCTTAAATTTCTTTTATTGAAGAGTAATTTTCAAATACTATTACTATGATTTTTAAGTGAAAGATATATATTTGACCATTATTTTAAATGAAAGGGTGAAATTCAAAATCATTAAAGCTCTATCCAGATATAATCCTTGCCTTTTTTAAAAAAAAAAAGGGAAAAAGTGAAAAATAGTATATGAAAAGGGAGGAGAAGCTTGAGGATTTAAGGGCCTATTTAAAAATTGGTTTCATACCTAAAGTATAAGATATAAGTTCAGAGAAAATCTAAAGCTTAAAGTTATAATATAGTAAGTAAAGTTATTTTTCAAATAAAGATTTTTAAGTGAGAAAAATAAATGTTTGAATCATATATTTTGAAGAATCTACAAAAATTTATGAAATAGATAGAGACTTATATTTGTCATTTTTCTTTACTTAAGAACTTTCTAAACTTTAAGTGGGTTTTAATTACTGAAATTTCTTCTAAATTGGACTATTCCATTTCTAGAACAAAATTTGTTATCTTTCTAAGAAACTCATTACATAATTTGCATGTTAAAATATTCTATGAGATTAACTGTCACTTGAGGACAAGTAACATTTTAAGTTTGGGGGATTTTGATACACATAAAATATATAGTATTTTTATGCACATTTTTATACCTATTTTTACTGATATTGCACTTTAAGGGAAGGTATTTTGTGTTTCTCTTGCAGGTATGATGAAAATAGATGGGCATGATGAAAGGAGCAAAATTGGATCAAATTTGGAGCAAAAAAAATGAAAAATCAAAATTTTGGCACTGGCGGCTAAACACCGCTGGGCCAGCGCTTAGCCGCCACAGTTAAAAATCAAAATTCAAATGAATTTGGCGCCAATTTTAAAGGGGATGAGATGCAACTCTTGGTGGTAACTACCATAACTTCCTTTAGGCGGCCAGTTTGAATGAAGGGGTGTGTTCCTTGGTAGATACATTGAATCTGGACACATTTTGAAGAGACACCAAGGCACCATTTGGTTTACTATTTAAAGAGAGTCTTAGGAAAGATAAGGGGAGGCTTTCGGAGGCTCTTCCACTGCATTTTGAAGAGGAGGCTTTAAGAGACTCTTCCACTGCATTTTGAAGGGTACTTCCATTGTTCTTCCACTGAATTTTAAGAATTTTTATTAAGAGTAGGAGTATAGAGTAGAAAGGAAAAAAGGGTCGGAGTGAAGTCTTCTTCTTCCCACTTCTTTTCTTCCTTTTTGTTTAGTTTTTATTGAAGTCTGAAGTCTGTATTCTGAGTCATCGGAGTTGGGAGGCTTGCTCTGAGAATTAGTTTAGCGAAGAGTCAAAGTTTCAGAGGAACTTCCTTAGTCATGTGAAGAGGATTTTCAGATAAGTGTTTACTTTTAATCTTTTTATTTGCTTTCGTTTGTTATTTTTCTTATTGTTTTTAATTTAAAATCAATGTGTTTTTGTATTTTCGCAATGCATTCTGAATAGTTTACTTTATCTTTTTCTTTCTTAAATGGAGATGTAATTATTTTATAAAGAATAGTTGTGGAATGTATAAGTGTTTAAAAGTTGGAAGAAGTTATGAAGATTGATTCTGAAAACTCTGTTTACTTATTAAATTGGCCTGTTAAGTTGTAGAATTTCTTGAGATTATGTAAGATCCAATGCGGTATTTTCTCATAAAAGTTAGTAAGAATCACATGCAATTATATGGGTGAGAATTGTAGTTCATATAATTGAATGTAATATTAGAAGATATTTTTATAAAAGGGAGTAAAATTAGAGGATTTTAGAGTGACAGGCTAAAACCACCTAATTTGGTTTGAAGTTTTGAGTTTTGTTATGAGAAGTTAGCCCCCATGTGGTAGGAATTGAGGGAACTCTAGAGTGAGAGACTGGTATCTTCCCTGCCTAACCATGTTAAAAATAATAAAAATTTCAAATTAACCTATGTTCTTTATAAAACCAAGTAAGGGTAAAGAACACATTTGCTTCTATCTGTCACAACAAATTTAAATACTTCCACAACAATAATTTAAGAATTATTACTACCTCATAAAAGGAAAGAAAAAGATATTCTAGTTAATAATATTTTACATCCAGTGTTATTAGTTATTATAATTTTAATTTTATTGCTTAACATTTTATTAAGAAAATTTTAAAATACAAATCAACTTTCGAAACTTTTCAAAATCAGGACAAACTTTTTCAAAAACAATTAAAGAAAGTAAAAAAGATAATTTTTTTTATTCCTTTAAAGATTTTCATATTGTCCTTGTGGGTTCGATATCTCGGGACTTAATCAGAAAGTCTTATATTACTTGATAAACAATACGTATACTTGCGTAGTATCCCATATTCTCAAATCATAATTTTCATACCTAAAATCATCAGCTCATTTAACGGACGGTACCAAGTTTTTGGCGCTGTTGCATTTATCAGGGATCAAACACCAGAGTAGAGGGACTAGAAGTTAGGAACAAAATAAATGATGACTATCAAGTGCAATGGAGAGAATATGAGATAGCTTATCATGTTGCACAGAAGAGATTTTTCAGGGGAGACACTAGCACTGTATTTCCAACTTATCTTGAGTATACTCCATACCATCTTGCAGAACCTGATGATGGTGGAGCTCCTGTAGAGGATGAAGATTGGTAGTTTGTGTAATTTTATTTTTCAGTGTACTTTGTATATGTGATGTTTGTGATGTATATGAGACTCTCTTTGATGTTTGTTTTGTATTAGTTGATGTTTGTGATGTACCTGAGACTCTTTCTGATTAGTATCTGTGATGTAATGTGTATTTGGTTACATTTGTAGCAAACTTTTTGTTGATTTGTGATGTATGTGATGTTATAGTAGAGTTTTCATAAGTTTGGTTTGCTAGTTTAATTTGTGATACTAACAGTTGGATGTTAATGTTGTGTGTTAGTTTATGTTTTATGTTTTTAAACTTCTTCTTTTATAAATTTCTAACCCATATTTGTGTATAGAAATGCTTCTAATTATTTCAGGCCTACTGTTCTATTTTATGGAGAAAGCCCTGCTTAAACTCAAAGGTATGATAAGTTTGCATATTGAGGTATGAGTTATATGTTTATATTTTTTTTATTTCTTCCCATGTTAAATTGATTTAATATTCAAAAATCTTAGTTTGGGGGAGGGAAAGAATTAACTATTAATTTTTCTCATTTACAAATATTTTAAATATTATTAACATGATTTCCTGTAATAGAAATCAATTTCAGATAACTGTATTTTAATTTTATCTAAGTATTTTGTAAAGTTGAATGAAAGTATTTTGTGATGAAAAGTAATTTTGTAGGATAAGATATTTGGTATAAGAGAATAGGACTATAATAAACTATTCAAAGTAAGAAAAACTGTGTTTGAAATATTAAGCATCTTAAAATTTTATGTGATAGGAAAGGATTGAGACTCTACGATGAATCATTAATAAGCTAAAGAAATGCCTATAAGGTAAAGGAATGTGGTAATTTTCATATTTAGGGTGAGAAGGGTGAAGTTCAAAATTATTAAAGGTTAACCAGATACAGTAATCCTCACTAAAAAAAAAGAAAAGGAAAGAAGAAAAAAAGAAAAGAAAAGGAAAGAAAAAGAAAAGAGAAGTGAGGAGAAGCTTGAGAAGATGCCTAACCAAAAATTGGCTTCACTTAGACCTTCCTAAAAGGGAAAAACTTAATTACTTTCCTGAATTTATATGTGTGTATTAGCATCCTTACTAGTAGTGTTCTCATAAACTTCTTTTCATGTAATCCTTTTAAGTGACTTAATAGAACAATCTACAGTATTTTTGAAATGAATAGAAGGCTAGAACTCTTAGAGTTGACTACTATATAGCCTTACACCTGCAGAATTTACTTGAATTATTCAAATATCTTTCTGAAAATTTTATTATTACACTTATCTGAATCAAAATTATGGTATTATAGAAAGAAAGTTCATTGCAGTGGATCATTATTTTATGTATTAACTAAAATTACTTGAGGACAAGTAATAGTTAAGTTTGGGGGATCATGATCCTCTGAAAATTTGATAGCTTTTTACTATTCATTTCATACCTATTTTTGATGATATTGCACTTTAAAGGAAGGTATTTTTCATGATTTCATGCAGGTACAATGATTTTAGGCCTTTGGAACAAAAGGACGAGAGAAGGAGCAAATTTAGAGCAAAAAGAGACAAAGTGCATTTTATTGAATTAGCGCAGAACGACACAGTCACCAGCACCGGATAGTGCCTTTTACAGAGAGTTGCGACCGTTTTGGTGAAATAATGCTCTGAGCGGTGCCTTATCCAGCGCCAAACCGTGCCTTATACCGATTTTGAATTAGATTCAACGTATTTGGCTAGATTTTGAAGGGTTGCTTTAGAAAACTCTTAGGAATTCAGTTTTGGCCGAATTTAAACACTTCTGGAGCCAAGTTTAGAAAGGGTGAAGAAGAGAAGAGAAGAGTTTAGAGAGAGTTTTTTTTTGCATTTTGTGTAGGAAAATATGTTTTGTGTTTTCTCTTCTAAGGAGTGTGAGAGGAGAGGGAAAATAAGAGATTTCTTTTTCGTTGCTATTCTAAAGAGAGAATTGTGTGTTCTTGTGAGGAAAGAAGAGGAGTAAAAGGAATTCCTTGAGAATTGCTTGGGGAAGAGTTCAAGATATTTTTTCTTTACTTTACTTTCTTTGTATGACGTTGTTTATATATATAAAATCTATGTTTTTTCATCTTTTCCTCATGAGAATTGAGTAGATTTCTGTCTTTCTTCTTTTTATATGATGTGCTGATGTTGTGATATGGAAATGATGTGCCGATTTATTATGGAGAATTTATGATGGCCTTTTCACTTTAAACTTCATTTAATTTTTGATCTGGCCAATTGAATTAATAAAACTTGTTGGGAAGCATATTTTTTGAAAGGATTATGAGTTTCACAACAAAAGTGAAGGTCAAATTCAATGTTCATGAATGAGAGACATATTTCATGGGGATCGAGTGCAAATAAATAGGGAAATATACTTTGATGGGCGTAGAATTGAAGATTTCAGAGTGACAGGCTGAAATCCTTAATTTGGTCCTAATGTTTGGAAACTGAAGAAAGAGTTAGCCTTCAGGTGAAGGGAAGTGAGAGCTATAGAGTGAGATCCAGTATCCTCCCAGCCTAACCACGGATTTACAGACTAAACTTAGGATTAGCCAATGTTCTTTATAGCTGAAATATAAGTAAATAATAGGAATGCTCCTATTTGGCACAATACATTAGCATCACTGATCTATATCACAATAATCATCACATTATGAATGTAAAGGAGGAAGACTCTTTCTTGCAACTGAAATTTATTATAAATTTAGAATTGTATTATTTTAACTTGTTAGAGTTTAGAACGTATTTTGGTAGAAATAGTAACTACAACTACTTTTTTTATTTTAAGAATTAAACTTACTTGCAATTGTGTTGTGATTCGATAAGTGATTTCTGTGCTACACCATAAAATTGAAGCCTCCCTGTGGGATCAATATTTCAGAACTCCATTAGAGCTCTGTATTACTTGAGAGATACGTATACTTACGTTTAATTGTGTTATTCATTACAAAACTAAATCAATATATATCTAAATCTGAGTTCATAAATTTTGGCAAATTAAATAAGTCGCGCCAGAATCCATGGAGAAAACACAACCAAAAGTAGTTTTAAAAGTAGAAACCAAGTAGAAAATACAAGAAATATTAACTAAAATCAAATAAAGTACAAAGATGGAAACTTATCTCTAGTTCTTATCCATCAAACCCTTGAAGTTCCTTTGAATATCTTTCTTACTCTTACAAGACTCCCTTGGACTAGTCACCCAACCCAAGAGGGTTTAAGTCTCTCTGCACAATAGATTTTTACTTAAGAATCCCTATCAACCTTCTCTTTCACTAGGAAGGAGAAAAGTGTGATTAATGCCTAAGTAAGAATCCTATAAATCCTTACTCTCTAAACTCTGTAAAAATACACTAATTC
The DNA here is from genome assembly GCA_022702705.1 of Papilionanthe hookeriana x Papilionanthe teres. Lineage (NCBI taxonomy): Eukaryota > Viridiplantae > Streptophyta > Magnoliopsida > Asparagales > Orchidaceae > Papilionanthe > Papilionanthe hookeriana x Papilionanthe teres. The sequence continues at coordinate 112,914,717 of CM040427.1, read as the reverse complement.
TACTTTCTAAAAGCCTCTCTACTCTCTCTAAAACTTCACTTTAAGTCCTTTAATATTTTCTCAAAATGTGTATTGGTGTCTCTTAAAAATATGTCCATATTCAATAAATGTACTCAAGAGATGCATCCTTTCAAGTGAAATATAATATCTTTTGGTGCCCTTGATCAGATAGCCACATTTGTACTAAAGGATACCTCAAACACCTCTTTAAAATTTGACAAATATTCTTTAGAATTGTGAAATAACTACCTGGCACTTAAGCACAGTGTTTTGGCACTTAGGCATGGCCTTCTTTGTCTTTTAGCGCTTAGGTGCCAGATATGGGCGCTTTAGCGCCCCAGTTCATTTTAACACCTTTTTCATTTTTACTTCAAATTTGATCCTTCTTTACTCCTTTTGACATGTTAAGTCCATTAAGTGTACTTGAAAGAAAACACACAAATACCATCCATTAAAGTGCAATATCATCAATAAAAGGTATAAAAATGTGCATAAAAATATTATATATTTTAGGTATATCAAATTTACCCAAACTTAAATGTTACTTGTCCTCAACTAACACTATAATCTTTCAAAACCAACATAAGCAAATTATATGAATGAGTTTTTTTAAGGAAATTATAAAATTTTGTTCCGGAAATTTGGTATCCCAATTTAGAAAAAAACTTTAGTGAATGAGACCAATTTAAAGTTTATAAATTTTCTACTGAGACCAATTTAATGTCAAATTTTCGAAATGAATATATCTGTAATAGGGTTGGAGTTGCACCAGTGATGGATAAAATTAGAGAGAGTCGCCTTAGATGGTTTGGTCACATTAAACGTTGACCACCTGATGATTCGATTAGGAGAGTAGATGTTTTAAATACAACTTATGTTAAGAAAGACAGAGGCAGACCTAGGAAAACTTGGGCTTATTGCATAAAAATTGATCTTAATTTATTAGAATTAAACAAAAATTTGACACTAAATAGGACGCAATGGAGAAAAAGGATTCATGTAGCCGACCCCACTTAGTGAGATAAAGGCTTTGTTGTTGTTGTTGTTGTTGTTTGAAAAAGTATGGCAATATGTGCTCCTATCTAATTTAAAAGTACTTTTAGATTCTCCAAATATCGAGTTTAGGCACTCTGTCTTCTCTACTTAAAAATTTTCATTAAAAAAAATTATATCAATGTATTATATTATTAAGCTTAGAAGTTTCTCAAAATCTTATGCATTAAAAAGATCATATATGGAACCAGTTTTTTATTAGGCACTAATCCTCAAGCTTCTACTCCAATTTCTTTCACAAACTATGCTTTACCTTTTTTTTTTCTTTTTCTTATCTTTTTTTTCTTTTTCTTTATTTCTTTCTTCTTTGTTTTCTTTCTAGCAAGGATTACTATATCTGGATAGGCATTTAATGATTTTTAATTACACTCTTCCTTTCTTAAAGCAAAGGTCTGATATATCCTTTACTCAGAAATTTAATAATAGTTCTGAAAACTTCTTTTAATAAAAAAATTTAAGCACTGAAAATAATTCTACTATATTTTTTAAAAATACAATATCTATTACTAAAGATATTTAGAACATATTTAACATCTCTTTATCAATAAAAATTTTTTACATAAAAATTTTATTCATCACTATAAGTTTTTAACCAAATTTTCATACATATTTATATATTCAAAATTTTATTACCCTAATATAACTTCATACACATAATCATTTTTCAAATAAAAAATCAATTTTATTTGTAGCATACTTGAGAATAAAAACATTAAGTTTTGAAATTTGATTTTTCATCCCTCCAAGCTTATGTTTTTACAAAGATTAAAAATTTTAGCATATAACATATAAAGACAGGAACTAAAAACAAAACTTATGCATACATGAATTTTCATATCCTAATTATGCGGGTACAAAAAAATTTAAAAATAAGAGTAAAAATGATCACATTTCATTTTAATTTTAACAATTATGAGTTTCAAAAGACTTATATGCAGTGGAGGCTAATAATAAAGAAAACCACACAAATTAACATATTATCACAACAACAATAGAAAATTCACAGTAGTAAATTGAAATTTGAACATTAATTTAAATGAAGGTTAGCTTTATCTAAGCTTTCTAAAGCACAGGAATAAGTTCAACAAAACAAAAAAAACCCATTTAAAATAAAAAAATTCAAATACATGCTACCACATCATCATCACAATTACACATTACTATGCGGCTTATTTTTATGGGTTGTAAGTTTAATTTTAAAAAGGGGGTCGCCTACAGAAGTTGTTGGCAAATTTTTTATTTTAAATTTAATTTATATATATATTTCACTAAAAATGTTAGTTATTATTGAATAATGGTGGTTTTATTACATCTGACATGAGGAATGGCTAATGAGTCCCCATGTAAAAGAGTTCTAAAAAAAGAAAAAGAAGAAGATAAAAATACTGAAGAAGAGCTTGAGTTACAAATTATTTCCTTCCTAGAAGAAGCTCTCTTGGACAACCAATTTGTAGGTTGATTCCCCTCTCTATGAATATGACTCCATATAATAACTAGCTTGGAGGATAACTTGAGGATCATATTAACCCAAATAAGAATGTGTCATGGAACAACAACTTCATTCAATAACATCTTTACTAAGAGCAATGAATCCATCTCCATATGAATATAATTATGCTTATTAAGGAAGGCAGCTTTGAGACCCCAATAAGCAGCAATTACTTCGGTTTCAAGGTTGTTATCCGCCATAACGAGAGCGAGAGAGAAACCAATTACAATTACCAAGATGATCCCTGCAAATAGCCCCAATTCCAGCACCATTTGAAGAAAAACTCCCATCAGAATTTATTTTAACCCAAGGAGCCATAGGTAGTCTCCAAATAACAAGTTTGACCTTGTTAATAACAGGAGTCTGCTAGGAATTCATTATTTGTCTAGCCTTATGAATATAAATTAGACAATTCCTAATAATATGCTGGGTAGAGCAATCCTTGCTGTTGAAAATAGCATCATTCCTTCCCATCCATATAAACCAGAAGATAATAAGAGGAATGTAATAATCAGTAGAATCTTTCCAATCTTGCCAACATAATTCAAAACTAAGCCATGAAAAAAATTTAGAAGATAGCCCAAGAATATCCAAAACAGATTTCCATATCTCTTGAACAACAAAGCACCTTATAAATATGTGAGAAATGGATTCTTCATCAGCATGGCAGAATTGACAAATTGAAGGTCCACGAATTCCCTTAAGCTTTAGAATGTCATCTGTTGGAAGAAACTTCCTAAAAAGTCTCCAACAGAAAAAAGATATGGAAGGTGTTAAGAATTTGTTCCAAAGCTTCTTCCCCCAATCATTAGTAGAACAGGTACCTCTAAATAAAAATTTAGACAAGCTTTGATTTGGTGGAATCTTTGTGACCAATTTATCTCTTTTGGCTGGGTGAATAGGAATGTTCAAAATCTTTTTTTGAGTTGCAGAATCAATACAGCTACTAAGCATAGCAGTATCCCATTCTGAATTGATCCAGCAATCAGCTACTTTCTGAATGGGATGATGAATGGAATGATGAATACTATGATCAATTCGTGACTCATTAAAAAACCACTTATCCCTCCAATAATGAATTTGCCCATCCCCAAGCTCCCATACAAAAAGTTGTTCAGCTGCATCTCTAACTTTCAGCAATTGCTTCCAATGATTTGAATCCCCATTCTTCAATTGAACTTGAGTCGGATGAGTTTTAGAACAATACTTCCCATGAAAAAACTTAGACCATAAGGAGTTCTTGGCTCTAAAGTTAATCATTTGTTTGCAGTAAAAGGAAAAGCTGATTTGCTGAAAACTCTTAAAACCCAAACCACCACTAGCAATAGGTTTACAAACTTTATCCCAATTAGTCCAATCCATTTGCCTATGATGGCCTTCCCAAAGAAACTTATTAAATATAATGGACAGTAATTTTTGTGTGCTTTTCTTCATCTTGATCATTTGAAGAATATAGAGGGGATAAGTAGTTAAAATACTCTTGAGAAGAGTGATTCTACCACCATTTGATGGAAATGAATTTGTCCAACATTGGATTTGAGCAGAAATTTTAGATACCACATCATCATAGTGGGAATGTCTAAGTCTACCTTTGATTAAAGGAAACCCAAATACTTGAGAGGATATTTAGCCTCCCTATACCCAGTGAAATCCGCTATCCACTTTTTAGTATTAACATTAAAGTTAGAACTGGGTAAAAAATGACATTTGGACTTGTTAATGGTCATACCAGAGACCTCTTCAAATTCATCCAAAACCTTCACTAAACATCTTATGGAGTTCTTACTGCCATTCCAGAAAACTATGACATCATCAACAAATGCAAGATGGGAAATCAGTTGAGTGGATCTATGTTGAAACTGAGTATAAGGGTGAGTGATCTGAACAATATTAAGAAGCTTGGAAAGATAGTCAAAAGCCAATATGAAGATATATGGAGAAAGGGGGTCTCCTTGTTTAATGCCTCTACCTGCTTGAAAAAACCCATTGCTCTCACCATTAATGAGAACACTATAGTAATTATTGCTTAACCACCTTGAAATGAGTCCACGACGAATCGAGCCGAACCCTTTAACATAAAGCACTTTGAGAATAAAGGACAAACTTATAGTATCAAAAGTTTTGGAAAGATCCAGTTTAAAAATCAGATTAGAAACCCTACAAGGCTTATCAATATCAGTAAGCATTTCTTGAGCTAACCATATATTTTCAGTAATACTTCTTCCTTTAACAAATGCTGATTGATTCTCTGAAATCAATGTATCCATAAAAGGCTGAATTCTAGCCACAAGAAGCTTGCTGATGATTTTTGAAAAGGTTGAAGTGATGCTAATAGGTCTGAAGTACTGCCAACAATCCTTCTTTTTATCCTTTGGTATGAGAATAATAGAAGAGGATAGAAAATACTTAGGAAGATCCACACCCTGAAAGAAAGCCTTAATAGCCTCAATAGTATCCATCCCAATAATTTGCCAAAATTTCTTGTAGAAATCAGGAGTAAACCCATCTGGACCAGCTGTCTTGTTACTGTCCAATGAATTGATAGCAGATAATATTTCATCCTCATTAGGTATTCTGGATAGATGTAATTCCCTGGCCAACTGCAAATCAGCTTGCATAAGGTTATTAGAGAAGATATCAAAGTTGGTATCCTGATAAGAGAAAAGATTTTGAAAATATTGAACAGCATCATCCCAAATTTTCTGAGAAGTAGAAAGCCAGCAATTATTAGTAGATTTAATTCTTTGAATAGTATTAATGGATCTTCTATGCTTAATTATAGCATGAAAAAATTTTGAATTCCTATCTCCATGAAGCAAATGGTTAATTGTTGCTTTCTGTTTAAGAAGGAGCTCTTCCTGTAGCAATGCAGACTGCAGCAAATCATTAGCTTCCAGCAGATCTTTATCAGTTTTCCTCCCAGCTTCCACTTCAATTTCAACCTGGGCCACCAAAGTTTCTGCTTTTTGAATATTATATGTAAGATTCCCAAATTCAGTCAAATTCCAATTAATTAAAGCCTTAGCAACTGACTTATGAAGTTGCCAGAACTTCAATAAAGGGTTAGCAGCAGAATAATTAGATTGGAGAATCCAATTATGCTTAACAACTTGATAGCAAGTAGAATGAGTAGACCATACATTTAAGTATCTGAAAGCATGTTGTTTAGTATTAATAAGTTTCTAAATTATATATATATATATATATATATAATTTAGAAAGTAGCATTTGATTTTGAAAATTATTTTTTAAGTTTGGAAATTTTAAGATATGAAATCAAACCGATCTCACATCCCGAATAGTTTATATAAACGAATACTACACCACAAACTGTGTATCTATCCCTAAGAATAGACACACTGCTTGATGATGAGGCTCGATTAAATAAATTAAAAGATTTGTGACATATGTTTGGTCTGCGAACCAATTTTATAAGCTGACAAATTCCCCTGCTTAAAATAAAGGAATTAAGCAGGGTTTATATTACATGGGTTCTTAAAGTTCCCTATAAGGGCAAGCCCCTATAGTTAATTACATCTTAAATGACGAGAATCATTTAAGAAAACTCTCGATAATGATCAGTGGTTTTGCTCTAAAGAATTTCAAAGTTTAAGGTTTTCAAAGGATTGAATTTTGGAATTTCAAAAGGGAATGGATCAAATTTGGAACAGTTAATTTCAGGAGTCCAAAGGAAGAGAGGTAAGAGAAGCTGAGGATCCAAGAAGAATCTTAGCAACTTCCCAAACTATCCTATTATTTGGCTTAAATTTGGGAGTTTATTTAATGTTGCAATCCTGTCAAATTTAATTAATTGTGACTTATGTTTGTATGATATGATCACACAAATAGCCTCGAAGATGTGAGGGTTTATATCATACCAAACGACTACCTCGGAGTCCTAAGATCAGTTAGGGCTTAATTTACATGATATGCTCATGCAATTGCCTAACAAAAAGCTGAGGATTTATGTTGCACTTGGCAAACTACCTCAAAATCCTATGGCTTTGTTATTTAAAACTAAGAAAAGTTTTGCTGAAGTAGACACAAGTTTTGCTGGCAACGTTGGTCGTGCTGCCCACTGTGCTTCAAGCTTATTGTTGTTGCAGAGGTTTAGTTTTAGAAGGTGAAAATCATGAGAAGAGAAAAGTGTTTTGGTTTAGAAGAGTCTTAAAGTTCAAATGTCTTTAATGTTTTATTAGGGGAATCTTAATGTTGATTATAACAACACCAGTTAAGATCTCACGGTTCCATCATTCCGGCACTGTTATTTTTATTGGATTCACTTAGTCTAGATGAATTTGCTAAACTCAACTGAATGAGTTCCGCACTTTCATTTACACCGTGGGAGATCCCGTTAGCAACACGTAGGTTACATCATCCGAGGTATTCCCGATCATCCAACGAGGTGTTTTAATTTAATTGCAATTGTAGTTTTGTTGTTCTGTTTGTGATTAAATTTTGAGTTGTTTTATATTTTGGAATGTTGTGGCGGTGAATTTTATCTTGTGGTGACTTTTAATTTAGTTTTGGTTTCAGTTTTGTGGCTATCCTAAAGGTTTTAGTTTTCATGCAACAATCTTGTTTAATATGCAAGAAGAGTAAAGTAAAGCTTATATAAATAAATTGCAATCAAGTAAATTGCAATAAAATAAAAGCGTACCTGGAGGGTCTTCCCATCATCCCAAGCTGCACTCAAAACACATGTTAAGGCGTTTAAATATTTCAACAAGTACCTAGGTAAAGCTAAGGGAAGGTTCTGGTTGTCTACCAAAATCCTAATCCTATTGCTAGGCATTTTCTATGACGTCTAGATTCTTATGTTTTGTTTAAGGATGATTTTCTTCATCAAAGAACAATTAACTTCAATTGTTCTTCTAAAACATCTCATCATATTGAGAAAGTGCTTAGGATGAGTCCTAAACATCTTTTCTATACTTCCGAGATTATTCTGAGTCCAAGTAAATTTAGTTGCACAGGTGAATTAACCATCCAGGAGTTTAGTTAAGCTTTGTCTCTTGCTCAGTGAACTTGGGCATTTGATTACCTGTTGAATGAAGTGACATCTCACTTAATACTCCATTTAAGAGTCATAATAATTAAAGCCTTTAGGGGCAAGTTGGTTTGTTGAGAGCTTTAATCATTCTTATTTTGAAGTTTGAGTTAATGGTTTAAAGTGATTTAGTTTAATTATGAGCTTTTAATTAATAATTTTAAGTTTGAAATAGTGTTCAAATTATTTTTGGTTTAAATCTTTATACTTTAAGTGGTCTTAATATTTTAAATTAATCTTTGGTGTTTCAGATTCACATAGATTATTCATATATTTTAATGATTTGGTTTAGGTTAATTATGATATTTTAGGTTAATCTTGATTAGTTTGATTTTTTATATTCTTAATTATGAATTGTCTTAATATTTCAAATTTGTTTTACTTTTATTATTGAGTGATATTAATTTAAATTTAATTTAATTTAATTTAATTTAATTTCAATATTTTAAATTTAATTTAATTATTAAAATGTTAATTTAATTTAATCATAATTTTAATTTATTTTTTTACTTAATTTAATTTAATTTAATTGTTAAACTGCTTAATATTTTGAGCTTTCCTATTAATTTAAGGGTTATTTATTTTTTTAATTTTTTGATTTACTTAGTTTAGATTATCATTTTAATCTTGATTAAGAGTTAAATATTATTGAAGTGATTTATTTAGGGATTTTTTTATTAAAGAATTAATATCCTCTCAAGTGATATTCCTATTTTTAGTAATTCAAATTTTCATTAATCTTCCAAAATTTAAATTGTTTAAATAATTAAAGTTTCATTTTTGGTTTATTAAAAGTGATTAATGGGTTCCTACCTGTCGGCAAATTTTTAATTTAATTTAAATAAATAATTTGAAAAGTAGTATTTGATTTTGAAAATAATTTTAAATTTGAAAAATTTTAAGATATGAAATCAAACCGATCTCACATCCCAAATAGTTTATATAAACGAGCACCGCACCACAAATCGTGTATCTATCCCGATGAATAGGCACACTGCTTGACGATGGGGCTTGATTAAATAAACTAGAAGATTTATGACATCCGTTTGGTCTGCGAACCAATTTTATAAGCCGACAAATTCTCCTGCTTAATATAAATGAATTAAACAGGGTTTATATTACCTGGGTTCTTAAAGTTCCCTATAAGGGCAAGCCCCTATAGTTAATTACATCTTAAATGAAGTGAATCATTTAAGAAAACTCTCGATAATGATCGGTGACTTTTCTCTCAAGAATTTCAAAGTTTAAGGTTTTCGAAAGGATTGGATTTTGGAAATTTCAACAAGGAATGGATCAAATTTAGAACAGTTATTTTCAGGAGTCCAATGGAAGAGGAGTAGGAGAAGCTGAAGATCCAAGAAGAATCTTGGCAACTTCCCAAACTATCCTATTGTTTGGCTTCGATTTAATAGTGTCCTAATATTATCTGAGATTTCAATCTTGCCAATTTTAATTAATTTGGACTTATATTTGTATGATAAAATCGTACAAATAGCCTCGAAGATATGAGGGTTTATGTCGTACTAAACGACTACCTCGGAGTCCTAACACCAGTTAGGGCTTAATTTACATGACACGATCATGCAAATGCCTAACGGATAGTTGAGGATTTATGTTGCATTAGGCAAACTACCTCGAAATCCTATGGCTTGGTTATTTAATTCTAAGAAAGTTTTGCTGAAGTAGACTCAGGTTTTGCTGATGACGATGGCCGTGCCGCCCACCATGCTCCGAGCTCCTTGTGGTTGCAGAGGTTTAGTTTTAGAAGATTGTAATCAAAAGAGAAGAGAAGAGTTTGGCTTTAGGAATCTTAAAGTCCAAGTGTTTTTAGTGTTTTAGTTAAAACAAATCTTAAAGTTATTAGAACAGAACCGATTAAGATCCCACGATTTTGTCATCCCGGCACCGTTATTTTCATTGAATTCACTTAGTCCAGATGAATTTGCTAAACTCAACTGAATGAGTTCCACACTTTCATTTAGACCATGGGAAATCCCATTAGCAACACGTGGGTTTCATCATCCGAGGTATTCCCGATCATTCAACGAGACGTTTTAATTCAGTTGCAATTGTAGTTTTGTGTTCTGTTTGTGATTAAATTTGAGTTGTTTTTATATTTTGAAATGTTGTGGCGGTGATTTTTATCTTGCAGTGACTTTTAATTTAGTTTTGGTTTCAATTCAGGGACTATCCTAAAGGTTTTGGTTTTCATGCAACGGTAGTTTATCATGCAAGAAAAGTAAAGTAACGAGTGTATGTAAGTAAATTGCGATAGAATTGCAACAAAATAAAAGTGTACCTGGAGGGTCTTCCCGTCATCCCAAGCTGGACTTAAAACACGTGTTAAGGCATTTAAATGTTTCATCAAGTACCTAGGTAAAGTTAAGGGAAAGGTTTTGGTTGTCTATCAAAGTCCTAATCCTATAGCTAGTCATCTCCTATGACGTCTAGGTTCTTGTGTTTTAGTTTAAGGAAGATTTTCTTCATCAAAGAATAATTAAGTTTAATTGTTCTTATAAACATCCTATCATATTGAGTAAGTGCTTAAGACAAATCTTAAACATCTTTTCAATATTTCTAGGATCGTTTTAAGTCCAAGAGAATTTAATTATACAAGTGAATTAATCATCCGGGAGTTTAAATGTTATTCTTTTGCTCAGTGAACTTAGGACATTTGAATATCCTATAAGTGAGGTAATACTTCACTTGATGTTTCATTTAAGAGTTATAATAATAAGAGCTTTAAAAGGGCAGATCAAGTTATTAAGTATTTTGATGATTTAGACTTAATGATTCAATTTTAATTTTTGATTTCATTATAGAAAATTAGTTTAAGTTTGGAATAGTGTTCAAGTTATTTTAGATTTAATTCTTAATAATTTCATTTAGGTTTGTTATCAAATGATTTTAATTTAATTTAATTCAATTTAATTTTATTTTATTTACTTTAATTTAAATTTAATTTCAATTTAATTTAATTTCAATTTAATTTATTATTTTTTTTAACTTAGTTTAATTTAATTTAATTTAATTTGATTTAATTTAATTTTAATTTAATTTAATTTAATTTAATTTAATTTAATTTAACTTTAATTTAATATATAGTTTTTAATTTAGTTTAATTTAATTTTATTTAATTTGATTTTAATTTAATTTAATTTAATTTAGTTTAATTTAATTTAATTTTAATTTAATTTAATTTAATTTTAATTTAATTTAATTTGAATTATTATTTTAATCTTTTAATTAAGAATTAAGTATTATTGAAGTGATTTATTTAGGGATTTTTAAATTAAAGAATAAACATCTTCTTAAATAATATCCCTACTTTATAATTTCAAATTTTTTTTATTAATCTTCCAAATTTAATTAATTAATTAATTAATGCTTACTTTAATTATTCTTAAAATGATTGGTGGGTTTCTACCCCTAACCATTTAGGTTTCAATCATCCAAAATCAGTTTAAAATCAAATATTTTACCCTTCCCTTTTGCTTAATCTTAAAATTTTAATTAAAGGTTGAAAATTTTAATTACCAGTTTGCCCTTCAAGCTTAATAATTCTATAACTCACTAAATTAAGTTCAAATGAACTTGAAAGTTTTATGTGACCTCACTTACATGTCAATTAAGACATTAGAGGAGAAAATAAGATTTTTCTGTATTTAATTTATTTATGTAATTATTTTTAATGGAAAATAAGGGTTTTTCAAGGGAAATTCAATAACATGACCAAGGGAATTCTTCTGCTCTTAAGAAAATTATGGGACATTCCTAATGACTAGAGAACCATTTAGACAAACTTTGGTAATTTTTTGAATTTTATTTTATTTATTATAATTATTTTGAGTTTTGGAGTATTAATTAATTTAAGAATAAAATAAAGGTTGAAAAGTGAATTTTATATTTTTTCAAAAATCTTTCTGATATCAGAGAAACCAAAAACCAATTTTTATAATTTTCTGATTTTTCTTTGATTTATTAGAATTATTTTAGTGAAAAGGTTAAAAAAAATACATTTTTAATATTAAAAATTACATTAAACCTTTAAAATTCAATATCTTATCCTAGGGACTTAAGAAAAATATTTAGTTTGTTCCCAAGTGTTTAGAATTCAAAATATGACATTTTGGTGATTTTTAATATTTTTTTGATTTTCATTATTTTTTAATTATTAAAATTATTAAAATATTGATAAAATCAACTTTTTTAGAAAATTATAATTTTAATTTTTCTAAATTCCTCTGATATCAAAGAGGCTCCAAAACCAATTTTGTGAATTTTTGAAAAGTATTTTGGGAGTTATAAATTTTTAAAGTTTAATTTTATTCATTATTACTTAAGAGGCTTAATCAACCCATTTCTTGGGGTTAATCGAAGTCCAATTGTTTTCAAATTTTTATGTGATGTTCTCCTATCCCTAAAGGACAGTGGAGAATTGTTTTTAAGTTAATTTGATGAATGGTTAGCCCTAATTAATTAAAGTTCACTTTTGGGTGTTTAAGCCAATTAAGGTTGTTCAGAATGAATTAGCTCAAAAATTATTTTTCCTAGGCCTCTCTAGTCACAAGAAACATCACCAAATTTTCCTAGAATTTATTTCTCAACAAGCTAATTATTGGAATTAAAATACTCAAAACAGCAACATGAATTTGAAAAATCAATAACTTCTCATAGGGATGGCCTCTAACCTTGGGAAATTCAGGGATTGTTCCCAATTACAGAGGCTTCAAAAGCCCTATGGTCTCATGCCATAGTGAATTTCCTATATGCATGCAGAATTAAAACAATTCAGAGAGTAAATAAATCATTAAAAATAAAATACTTAATGAAATTACATGATCTCTTTTCCACATTATCCTCCTCTGTTCGCTGAGCAAGAGGATATTTTTATTTTATTTTTAGGATTTTTCTACACAAAGTTATGGATTTTCAAAGTTCTGGTAATTAAATAAATAAGAAAAATCCTAATTTCCTACTTATCCACGCGGCGCTGACTCAACCTCGGCGTCTCCGAAAGGCCACGCGGCGTGTTTTGATTTGGTGCCGCCATCCGACTCAGCGCTCCAGGGGCCTGCGGTTCATGTCCCATTACTTTTTCCGGCGCGATCCTGGCCGTCCACTCGATACACGCGCGACCCAACGGTTCCCAGTCATTGTCTACGACTGGTGTGAACCCGTGACCGTCAACCTTCTAACCCTAATTTCTCACTCGATTCTCAACGGATTTTCGAGTTCTTATGCTCTATGGATTCGTCTTGAAGAGACGAACACATCCATACGGTAAACATGTATTGAAACTGACCCAAACTAAATTGAGAATCTCTGGAAGCTTGGGAAGAAGAGTGAGTCCATACCTTTGCTCAGAGAAGTGAAGCTTCGATCTGAGAGTTGTGTCACCTTCGATTGGGTCCAATCAAGCTCCAGATGAAGTCCCTTGGCTTGGTGAATTGTCTAGGTATGAAAGTGCCCACAACCGATCACAAAGCTTGGAGGCTAGAAGCAATGGCTGGCCTGGAGAGAGGGTTTTTAGGGGGAAACCTCTTCTCTTGGTCTGGTGAAGGTGTAGGACCAATCAATTTGGGGATTGGCTCACTGTGGAGAAGTGTCCTAGTTTTGGGCTTGGATTTTAACTCTGAGATTGAGCTCACAGAGAGGAAATGACAGGGGGATTTCAATGGGGATCAAGTTCTCTATGTGTGGGAAGTAATCTAGAACAATTTTGGCAGAGTTTCCTTAAGGTTTGTTTCAGCACCTCCACTGGCCGAGAGGAGGGGGTGTTTAAATAGGAGAGGGTGGAGGGCCTCCCAGAGGGAGTTAGGGCTTGGGATCAGCTGCTCTATGCACGAGAAGAATAGACATGGTGGCCACTGAACTTGGGGCAACTCAGCAAAGGGGAATTTCAATGTTGGCTCACATGTGAGCTCTCGGGTGTGGTGTTTTCCGGCGATCTAGGTGGCTGGCCGACAGGCATGGGTCACCCTCACGTTCAGGTGGGTCAGGTGGGGTTTAGTGCGGTCGATTGGCCATGGACATGTGTAAAGGAGTTTGATTTAAATGGAATGGGAGAAGGCTCATTTTGGCTTGGTTTGGTTCAACTCATGCATTTGGGCCAGGTTCACCATCCAAGGCTTGACCTTTGGCTGAGGGAGAATCATTTGGGTCAACTGAATTGAGGTAGTGAAGTCCTTATCCATGGTGAGGTGGCTAAACATGGTTTAGTGTGTAGCATAAATAAGGTTAAAAAGGTTTAAGGGAGGTTTAAGAAAGAACCCCCTCTTCTTGCCATAAGTGGACTAATGACAAGTCAAAGCCCCCATGGCTTCATGTGGCTTGAGAATGGCTTGTTCATGGCTCACATTTGGCTTGGGAAAAGTCAAGTCAACTTTCATGGAAAAGGGTTTATGCAATTTTGAAAATTTTGGGGTTATTTGATGGGATTTGGCATAATACCATCTTGGTTTGATTTTCATGATGGATTTAGCACTTAGTGAGTGATATTAATTGAGTGAAGATAAGATGAAATTGTAGTGTGGGCTTTAGGATGGGTTTGGGCTTTTTTTTAAAATTAGGTAAAGATGGGCTTTTAGCATGGTTTAAGGGGATGGGCTTTTAAGTTTAAAAACAAATCGGTAAGAGGAAATCTTGTAAAGGATTGGGCTAAAGAAATGTTGGGTTTAGTCTAGGGATGTGTCATGAGTGATTGTAAATGAATTTGAGGTGGTTTGGGTTTGAATTGGGTTGAATTTGGGTTGATTTGGTGAATGGGCCAATGTAGGTCAAATTGGGCTAATTTGGGCCAATGTTGGGCTAAGGTTGAAATTGATGTAAAATTAATGTTGGGAAATGTTTATTGGAGTGTTTCAAAGAGGTTTCAACTTTGGTTGGGTTTTGGTTTTGGGACATGGGCTTATTTGGGTTAGGTTTGGGTTTAGGTCAAAATTGGGCTTTTTGGTTTGGGTTGAATTTGAGTGGGGTTTGGGTCCAAATTTTGGGCAAATCATGTTAGTGTTTTGTTTTTGGGGATGCTAGGAAGGTTTTAGAAATGATTTGGGTCAAATTGGGATTGAATTGGGTTGGTTTGGGCTAAGTTTGAGTCATGGGTCAAAATTGGGCTTTAAGCTTAAAAATGAAATTGAATTCAAATGCCAATCAAATTTGACTTGGATTTGATCTAGATTGATATTTTGGATGTTAAATGGAAGTTTAGAATTGAATTGGACAAAAATTGGGGTCAATTGGGTAGGTTTGGTTTGACATTAGGTTCACTTAGGTTAAGAATGGGCTAAATTGGGGGTTTTGGTAAAAGTGGGGTAAATTGACAAAATTGGTCCATGGTGTAGTTGGACAAAATGAAATTGGGAATATTTGAGATTTTCTGGAATTTTCTGGGAATTTTTTAAATTTTTGGATTTTTTGGTTAAGAGGGGTATTTTGGGTATTTGAAGGGTATTGGGGGTATTTTTGGAATCTTTGGTATTTTGGGCTATGGATGATCAATTTTATTGGTGAGGAAATATTTAGGGCTAATTTTGTGGAGTTTTTGGGTGATTTGGAAATTTTGGAGGATTTGAGCAATTTTAAAGGCTTTTGGTAGGTTTGATAGGTGTAGGGTCCCCGGGGTCAAAAATTGAAATTTTGAAAAAAAGAAGATTGATCAAATATGAATGAAATAAAATCACTTTGGTTGAGCCATGAAGCCATGTTAAGCCTATATGAGCCATGAGAGGACTCATTTGAGGCATTCACTATGTTGTTCCTAACCCTCTTAGCCAGGGGCTTAGGGGTTAAGGTCCATCCATATGAATTACCTACATGAGTCAAGGAGTCAAGTTGGGTATGGGTGTGGTTTTAGGATTTGGATTATGTGTGTGAGAGTGTAGAGTATGAGTGTAGTGGGTGTGTAAGTCAACCCTCACCAGACCAAGCTACCCAGGGTGGTCCTAAGGCCAAAGAGACCTATGGGGAACTCATCCTTTAAACCTTCACTTTTGATTTCAACCCTCTAGGTGATTAGGGGTCTACAATCAAACTTGTGGGGTTTTCAGGGAGACAACAAGTGGTTTAAATTTCTAAAGGATGGGTCACAATTCTAGTCCTCCAAGATAGTCAAAGGAAAAGCCTAAGGCTAGATCCTAAGCACTAAAGAGGGAAGAGAAGATCTCATCAAAAATGAGGTCAACACTACCCTTTTAATTTCCCAAAGTTTCAATCATCCAAGAAAGATAAAATCAAATATTTTACTATCCATTTTAATTAAACCTAAAATTTTAATAAAGGGGTTTAAATTCTTTAATCACTTTTATGCCCTTTTAGGCTTATTTATTTCATAACTCACTAAATTGAGTTCAAATGAACATAGAATTTTTATGTCACCTCACACACATGTCAATTAAGACATTAGAGGAGAAAATGTGATTTTTCTGAATTTAATTTATTTATATAATTATTTTTAGTTAAAAATAAGGGATTTCAAGGAAAATTCAACAACATGACCAAAGTAAGGTTTCTATTGTTAAGAAAATTATGGGATGTTCCTAATGACTAGAGCACCACTTGGACCAATATTAGTGATTTTTTAAATTATATTTTATTTATTATAATTATTTTGATTTTTGGAGTGTTAATTAATTGTAAAATAAAATTAAATTTGAAAAATTGATTTTATATTTTTCTTAAATCTCTGTGACCTCAAGGAGTTCAGAGAAACAAATTTTACAACTTTTTGATTTTTCTTTGATTTATTGGAATTAATTTAGTGAAAAGGTTGAAAAATATATTTTTTTAATATTAAAAATTATTTTGAGACTTTAAAATTCAATATCTTAACTTAGAGGTTTAGGGAAAATACTTGGTTGGTTTATAAGTGATTAGGAGTCAAAATGTGACATTTTTATGATTTTTATTATTTTTGTGATTTTTACTATTTTTTAATTATTTAAATATAAAAAATATTATTAAAAATAAAAAATTTTTGAAAATTCTAATTTTATTTTTTATAAACACCTCTGATATCAGAGAGTCCACAAAACCAATTTGGTGATTTTTTTAAATGTATTTTTGGAGTTATGAATTTTTAAAGTTTAATTTTGATCATGTGGCTTAATTAATTCATTTAGTAGGGTTAAACATTTCCAATTGACTTCAAATTTTTATGCAAGGTTCTCTGTATCCTAAAGATCAATGGAGAATTAATTTCAAGTTAATTTAATTTGTGGTTAACCCTAATTAATTAAAGTTCAGTTTTAGGTATTTAGGCTAATTAGGGTTATTCTTAATGAATTAAGCCTAACCATAATTATCCTAGGGTCCTCTGGTCCTAGGAAACTTCACCAAATTTTTCTAGAATTTATTGAGCAATATACTAATTACTAGAATTAAAATACGAAAAATAGTGACATAAACTTGAAAAATACATAACTTTCCATATAGATGGCCTCTGACCTTCAAAAATTAAAGAAATGTTCCCAAGAATAGAAGCTTCAAAAGCCCTAGTCTTATGCCATTTTGAAGTGTCTATGCAAATGGAGAATCAAAATACTGAAATGAGTAAACAATTAATTAAAAATAAAATACTCATCAAAATAACTTGATTTCTTTTCCACATTATTCTTCTCTGTTCACTGAGCAAGAGGGTATTTTTAGTTTATTTTTATGATTTTTCTACACAAAGATATGGATTCTTTAAGTTCTGGCTATTTAAATAAATAGAAAAAATCCTATTTTTCTACTTATTTGACTCAGCGCCGCATCAACCTACGGCAGATCGAAAGACCACGCGGTGGGCTCCTATTCAACACCGCCATCTGAGTCAGCCGCCACACGTCCCGCTGTCTCGCTCCTTCCTCTGATCTGACGCAATCTGATCCATTCAACCGATACACGCGCGATCGGACGGCGCCTGGTCATCGTCTACAACTGGTGTACACCCGTGACAGTCCACACTAAATCCCTAAGAACTCTCTCATTTCTCAATGGATTTTCGTATTCCTATGCTCAATGGATTCTTCTTGAGGAGACGAACACATCTATATGGTTTACATGCCATCAAACTAACTGAAATGAAATGGAGAATTACTGGAAGCTTGGGAGGAAGGAATGATCCATACCTTTGCTCTGAGAAGTGTAGCTTCAATCAGAGAGTTGTGTCACCTTCGATTGCACCCACGGAAGCTCCAGATGAAGTCTCTGGCTCTAGGGAATTGTCTAGGTATGAAAGTGTCCACAGTCGATTTCAAAGCTTGGAGGCTAGAGTAACTGGGTGGCCTGGAGAGGGGGCTTTCACTGGGGAACTCCTTCTCTTGGTCCTGTGCAGGTGTGGGTGAGTTTAATTTGGATTTGGTGGAGGTTTGGGAGATGTCCTGGTTTTGGGCTTTAATTTGAACTCAGAAATTGAGCTCAGCTGGGGGAAATTGGGTTTGGAATCCAATGGGGATCAAGTGCTCTATTTGTGGAGAGTGGTTTGGAACAATTTTGACAAAGTTTCAGTAGGATTATGTTCAGTACCTCATTTTGCGGAGAGGTGGTGTTGTTTAAATAGAGGTGGTTGGAGGGCTTCCCAGGGGGGTTTAGTGTCTTGGATCAACTGCTATAGTGAGGAGAAGAACAGCCATGGTGGCCATTAGGCATGGGACAAGTCAGCAAGGAAGAATTTAAAAATTAGCTCACATGGGAGTTCTCGGCCTGGTGGTTTCGGGCAGCTGTGGTGGCTGGCCGGCCAGGGTCAGGTCACCCTCAAGGTCAGGGAGGTCAGGGTTGGAGTTTAATGCAGTCAATTGACCATGGACATGTGTAAAGGAGTTGAATTGAAATGGAATGGGGGGAAGGATATTTTAGGTCCAAATGAGTCAACCCATGGTTTTGAGCTAGGTTAACCACCGAAGGCCTGGTTTTGGGCTGAAAATAATCACTTAGGTCAGCCAAGAGAAAATGGAGTGGTCTCCATCCATGATGGGGTGGCTAAACTTGGTTTAGTGTGTAGTATGTATGGGGTTAAAAGTGCTTAAGGAAGGCTTAAGAAAGGGGCCCATCTTCTTGCCATTAATGGCTTGGTGAGGTTGAAAGGGGTTCCCAAGGCTTGCATATGGCTTATGCATGGCTCCATGGCTCCATATGGCTTAGGGATGGCTTGGCTTGGTTTCATGAAAATGGGTTTTAAGGATATAGGATATTTAGGGGTAATTTGGCTCATGGCATAGTTTAGAAAAGTTTAATGATGAATTTGAAACATAGGGAGTGATTTAAATCAAAGGGGGTGATGAGGGGAAATTTCATGTGGGCTTTAGGATAGATTTTGGGCTTTTAGATTTATTTTAGATTGGCCTTTAGAAAGGTTTAAGGAGGTGGGCTTTTAGGTTTGAAAACAAATTGATAAATGGAATTTTTGTAAAATATTGGGCCAAAAAAATGTTGGGTTTAGTTTAGGGATGTATCATGAGTGATCTAGAATAAGTTTGAAATAATTTGGAGTTGAATTGGGTCTAATTTGGGATTTTTTGGTAAAGGGGCCAAAGTGGGTCAAATTGGGCTAACTTGGTTTAAGGTTGGGCTAATGTTAGATATGATGTAAAATTAATATTGATAAATGTTTCTGGGGGTGCTACAAAAAGTTTTCAACTTTGGTTGGGCTTTGATTTTGGGATTTGGGCCCAATTGGGTTAGGTTTGGGTTTAGGCCAAAAATGGGGATTTTGCTTTTGGGTTGGGTTTGGGTGGAGTTTAGGTTCAAATTTGGGGCAAATCTTGTTATTTTTTTGTTTTTGGGGATATTAGGAAGGTTTAGGAAAAGATTTGGGGTTAATTGGAGTTGAATTGGGTTGGTTTGGGCTAGGTTTAGGTCATGGGCCAAAATTGGGCTTTAAGATTCAAATTGGAATTGGATCCAAATGTTAATCAAATTGGGCTTGGATTTTCTCTTAATTAATATTTAATATATTTAATTGATGTTTAGAATTGAATTGGGTCAAATTTGAGGTCAATTGGGTTGATTTGGTTTGACATTGGGTCAACTTGGGTTAAGAATGGGTCAAATTGGGGGTTTTGGTAAAAGTGAGTTAAATTGACAAAATTGGCCTATAGTGTAGTTGAACAAAATGAAATTGATAATATTTGCAATTTTTTGGAATTTTCTGGGAATTTTTGGAATTTATGGATTTTTTGGTTAAAAAGGGCATTTTGGGTATTTGGAAGGTATTGGGGGGTATTTTTGGAAATTTTGGTATATTTGGCTATAGATGATCAGTATGAGTGGTGGGAAGTGTTTAGAGTTGATTTTGAGGAATTTTGGATAATTTAGGCAATTTTGCAAATTTTAGGTAGTTTCAAGGACTTTTGGTAGGTTTAGTGGGTGTAGGGCCCCGGGGGTGAAAAATTGAAAATTTGGAAAAATAAAGATTAATCAAGTTTGAGTGGAATGGAATCACTTTGGTTGAGCCATGAAGCCATATCAAGCCCATAAGAGCCATGAGAGGACTCATTTGAGGCATTCAGCTATGTTGTTTCTAACCTCTTAGCGAGGGCTCAGGGGTTAAGGTCCATCCATATGAATTACCTACATGAGTCAGGGAGTCAAGCTAGATATAAATGGTTTTAGGATTTAGAATGTGTGTGAAAGTGTAATGTGTGCAGGTCAACCCTCACCAGACCAGGCCACCCAGGGTAGTCCTAAGGCGAAGGAGTCCTATAGGGAACTCATCCTTTAAACCTCACATTTGATCTTAACCCTCCAAGTGACTTAGGGGCTTACAATCAAACTTATGGGGTTTGCAGGGAGTTTAAGAGTTGTTTAAATTTCTAAGTGGTGGGTCCCATTTCTACTCCTCTAAGATAGTCAAAGGGAAAGCCTAAGGCTAGATCCTAAGTACTAAGAAGAGAGAAGAGAAAAGACCTCATAAAACATGAGGTCAACAAATGGACCCCTAAAAGGTGTAGTGTGCTAACCAAGCACACCGTGCGTATTGGCGTTGACCGAAGAGATCAACAAAAGCAGCACAGACGTCTAAGTGACTCACTTAGAGCAGAGTAGAAACAAATTTTCGCTGGGGATTATCGAGTATATCTCCAAGACTGGAGATCTCTGAACTCTCGCTGGGGAAAAGAGAAGGAGGTGAATTCCAGATCATAAGATGCGGGAAATCTAATTTAGATTTCATTTCATTTTCTATTCAGAGTTCTTTAATGTGTGAGTTTAGATGTCGATTTGTTCTGAGTTTCAATTTCGATTCAGGTTTAATTTAGAATCAATTTAAGGAAATTTGGATTTGAAATGAGAATTGGAACCTAGGTTCCAGCCTCGGGATTGCAAAAAGAACTGGAATTTAGGTACCAGCCTCAGAGTGAGAATCAAAGTTTAAATATTGATTGAAAGGGTGAGAATCAGAATTTAAGTACTGATCTCGAAATGAGAACTTGAATTTGGTACCAATCTCGAAGGTTTAAAAGGTTGAAATTTGGTATCAACCTCGAAAGAGGGTCAGAATTTGGTACCGACCTCGAAAGGAGAGAACTAGAATTTGGTACTAGTCTCGAAGGTTTAAAAGGTTGAAATTTGATATCAACCTCGAAAGAGAGTCGGAATTTGGTACTGACCTCGAAAGAAGAGAACTGGAATTTGGTACCAGTCTCGAAGGTTTAAAAGGTTGAAATTTGGTATCAACCTCGAAAGAGAGTCGGAATTTGGTACCGACCTCGAAAGGAGAGAACTGGAATTTGGTACCAGTCTCAAAGGTTTAAAAGGTTGAAATTTGGTATCAATCTCGAAAGAGAGTCGGAATTTGGTACCGACCTCTAAAGGAGAGAACTGGAATTTGGTACCGATCTCGAAGGTTTAAAAGGTTGAAATTTGGTATCAACCTCGAAAGAGAGTCGGAATTTGGTGCCGACCTCGAAAGGAGAGAACTTGAATTTGGTACCAGTCTCGAAGGTTTAAAAGTTCGAAATTTGGTATCAACCTTGAAAGAGAGTTGGAATTTGGTACCGACCTCGAAAGGAGAGAACTGTAATTTGGTACCAGTCTCGAAGGTTTAAAAGGTTGAAATTTGGTATAAACCTCAAAAGAGAGTCGGAATTTGGTACCGACCTCTAAAGGAATGAACTGGAATTTGGTACCATTCTCGAAGGTTTAATGAGAATTGGAAATTGGTTCCAATCTCGATGGTTTATCTGTATGAAGAGGGACCCAGTCCCCTTCCATCAGAACCAAATCGAACAAAGTTCGTGGCTCTATGTCAATAGAACTAGTCGATCCTCTAACACGCAGAGAAAAGATTTAAAAGGAACTGGTAAGTGTACCAAGTTAAAAAGACTCAACCTGGTGACAAGTCGAGGAAAAGATTTGAATTTCAGAAGAGTTTCAAACATATTTCATTTTGAAGAATAATTGAAGGATTTAGATCGAAGGATTCAGATTGAAATTTAATTTCATTTCATTCGTTTTTGTGATTCAATGTCAAAAAAATATTTAGAGTTCGTGTCAGTTTAGAATTCTTTTTGACATTTAGATTCTTAAAAGAGTTATTGTTTATTTTCATTTTCCCTTTGTTCTTTGCTCAAAGTTCTTTTAATTTAACAGCGTTTCTTAGTTAATTTGCACAAAAAGAGGTGAAGGCAAAGCATGACATGGTCACTTTCATTCCAATCTTGTTGAAAAATACATCATACATCTTGATCCAAAACATGATGATATTTTCTTTGAGAATTTAATATCTCATACAATCCATATAAATCCAAAACGGATTGTGTAAGATTCTTCAAGTTTCTTCTAAAAGCAGTTGTCAAAATCCATGTCTGAATAATGAGATACATGGACAATAACATCACCTTCCAAGTCATCCTTGGCAGGAATGTCGTATGGATTCGCATTGGAGGTGTGCTATCTCCCATGTAACTCACAGCTCGTAAGACCGGAGACTCTCTAACTCTGGATCTGGCTGGAAGTAGAAAGGCATTTTTCTGTCGTCCATCCTCCTGAAAGTAACAGAGATCCGCTCAACAGGCACTCCTGGAATGCAAAGCTTTGCGATGTCCGCTCCATTCCGTTTTAACACCATGACGGAACCTACCGGTAGTGGTATCTCCACTGGCCCTCAGAACTCACCGGGGCCTGCTATCTGGAGGTCAGATCCGAACATGATATTGCATTAGTCTAACAAAATCATGATGATCTATGTGTGGAGGTATGCAATCACCCTCCTTGTAAATGTTAATGATGCAGCTATTGGGTATGCAATCTGCAGGCAATACCCTCCATGTTATCATCCTCTTTACCATTCTTTTAATAACATTCGGCATCGGATCCACCTCACTGCGACGGAGTATCCCTAGTGGATTTCCTTTTCTGTATACCGCGAATTTGTAGCAACATCCGCACTAGATCGTAACTCTTCCTTTCCCTGGCATCCATCTTCGGGGTTCTGAACAGGTCTTTTCCCTTAGACAACAAGCTCGGCCCATTTTCTGGAGTGCAAGTATGCAGTTTACAATTTGTTGTTGTTTGTAATCTGAGAATACATCTGTATGAAGCTCGAGGCTTTCTAAGATTTTGATCCTCTTGCTTCCAATTCTTTTAAAGTATTCAAAAGGTTTCTTTTCGACTTTCTGCATTCTTTCCAACTCATACTCTGGAATTATCTGCAACTGGCGAGGTCAAGTAACGTACTGGGGAATGTATGGTTCAACCCCGGCACGCTCTCCTGCATGTCTTGGCTCCTCGGGGTAGTCTCTGTCGGGACATCCTCCGGGGTTGCTTTCGCAACAAGACTCTTCAGAACTGGTGCATCTGCTTGGCGTTGAGGCGTTGATTCTATTTCTACTCTTCTTGGACTTCCCTTTAACTGTTCTGCTTTCCTTGGAGTTGATTTCCTCCTTTCCAGTTCCTGACGAACCAATTTCTTCGGAGTATTTATATTGCTAGTAGCAACTGTCTCTTCATGTTGATCTGCTGCTAACTTAGTTAACATCTTGCGAATGCGGCGATTCGTGTTACTTCTTTGAGTGGCAGTGAGAGTAGCTTTCCTTACCCCTTGGATTTTTGTGGGCATGGCACTGACAAGCCTACCCTCTGCTGTAGCAACAATGGACTTAACTTTCTTGTCTTCTCCTGTTGCATGAATGGTGTTTACTTTTCTCTTCTTGCTGGCGGATGGTTGAATTGAGCCACCCAATTTCATCACCGTATGGCTGCGAAGCTCTTCCCGCTCAATCTGGGTCCAATCATTTTCTTCATATTGTAGCCCGGCTGGTGTGAAGTCAGAGTCAATCTCGATCACGGCTCCATCCCACACCCTCTTTTCATCAAGTGCTAGACTTACGCCATTTTTAAAGTTCAAAACCAACCGCCCGTTCGACATTTCCCTGCGAAAAAAAACAAGGAAAGGATCAGGGGCTGTACTAAGAACAAGTACAGTAGAAAAAAATTTATTTGTTTATTAATGATGAGCATTTATTTATTTATTTTAAATTTAAATAGGAGTAAGAAAATATGAAGAAAGATCAAGAGTGAGACTCAATTTGAAAGGAAGGATAAAGACTTTATTATCATGCTTTCACATGTTTCCTTTTAACATTTTTTTAAATTTTTTATTTTTTTTACGATTTTCTTTATCATCCACTCTTTTTATATTTTTTGGTTCAAACCCAGTCATAAGTAATTACTGTGCCTGTGCTTCTAGGAATGAGGATTCATCCTTCGAAACAACAGGTTGCGTAATACTTCTTTAGATATTGTCCATTAATTGGAAGCATAGGTCGCTCTCCACAGCAATTTACAAGCTGGTAGGAACCTCCTGAGTAGACTGTCTCGACCACGAATGCCCCTTCTCAAGTCGGTTCAAATTTACCACCTATCTTGCTATGTGCAAGAATAGGTCTTCTGAGTACTAGAACCAAGTCACCGACTTTAAATGTCCTTGGACGGACTAATTTATCATGGGCCTGGATCATTTTGGCTTGATACAGTTCCAAATTCTGTTGTGCTGAAAGTCGTTTCCTTTCCAGGTTTTCCAATTCTTCTAGTCGTAATCTGGCATTTTCTTCTGTAGTGATTTTTGTTTGCAACTACAATTCTGAGAGACGGAAGCTGGACCTCTAAGGGTAGAACGGCCTCGAATCCGTACACTAAGGCGTAAGGCGTAGACTGGGTGGGAGTTTGTAAAGTCATTCTGTAGGCCCATAAGGCTTCTAACAACTTCTCGTGCCAATTTCTCTTGTTGTCGTCCAATGTTTTCTTTAGGATTTGGACGAGAGTTTTATTAAAAGCCTCGGCCAAGTGATTTGCTCTTGGGTAGTAGATTGTTGAATAGCGCCAGTCAATCCCGTGTCTTCTCACAAAATTGTTGATCTTCGTACTCTTGATTGCGGACCCATTATCTGAAATGATTCTGCGCGGTACTCCAAAACGGTAGACGACTTGATTCTTGAAGAACTGTAGCACGTGGTGTGCTTTCACTTCTCTGAGTAGTATAGCTTCTGCCCACTTAGAAAAGTAATCTGTGGCTGCAAGAATGAAGTGATGTCCTCTTGAAGAAGGAGGTTCTATCAGACCCACAATATCTGTGCCCCAGCATTCAAACGGCTACGACTCGATTGTGGGATGTAGCACATTTGGAGGTTGATGTAGAACCACTCCATGCACTTGGCACTGGTGACAACTTTTAGCAATCTTCATGCAATCGATCATCATTGAAGGCCAGTAGTACCCTAATCTTTTAATCTTCATCTTCATTTTCGGACCCGACTGATGAGTGCCACAAAGTCCCGAGTGTACTTTTTTAACGATTTCATGAGCCTCAGACCTGCTCAGGCATCTTAGCCACATCTGATCAAAAGACCTTCTGTATAACGTATTGTTCATTAATGCGTAAGACAGAGTTCTTTTCTTGATTTGATGGGCTATCGACTTATCTTCTGGTAGGTTTCCCGTTTGCAAGTAGTCTATTAGTGGCTGACGCCAGTCTCTTGTATTTTCTGTCACTGCTGCAATTGTTTCTTCTGCTTTTTCTGATGATTTGTGTATTGTATCCATGTCGAGTTATGATAGGATCTGTCGTCCTTGAACTGACATTTCAACTGACTCATCCTGCAAGCAGGCAAATTCTTTTGCAAAGCGGGCTAACGCATCTGCAAGAGAATTTTATCTTCTGGAAATCTTGTAGATCGTTACATTTGGAATCTGCTCCAATAGTCTCATGGCGTACTGAAAGTACTGCTCGAGTTTTGGCTTTAGAATTTTGTACTTTCCGGCGACCTGTTGAATTATCGACTGAGAATCTCCGTAGATGTTGATATCTGTTATCCCCATTTGAATGGTTAATTCCATTCCAATTATAAGGGCTTCGTATTCTGCCTCGTTGTTTGTACACGGTTCTGTTAAGTGGTAGGAATACCTTAACATCCCCCGCTCCGGTGTTATAAAGATTAGTCTGATTCCTGCCTTACCGGGCACTACGGTTTGTGATTCTTTGTCTTTCTGTGTTGAGGATGCTCCGTCGAAGTAAAATTCCCAACGCTGATCATCGGGGTCTTCTAGGCTCATTATCTACTCATCCGGCAAGTCATCGTTGATAGGCTATTCTGTCGGTAAAGGGTGTGCTGCGAGGAAGTCTGCTAGGACTTGTCTGTTTATAGCACAAAGAGGAACAAAAGTTATATCGAATTACAATAGTATCATCGACCACCTGGAAAGTCTGCCGAAAAGTGTCAGATGGGTCATTAGATATTGCAATGGATTAAACTTTGAAATGAGGTTGACCTTATGAGAAAGCATGAAGTGCCTGAGCTTCTGTGTGACGAAGATCAGGGCCAAACAGTGCTTCTCAATAGGAGGATACTTTACTTCCGTTGGAATTAGACGACAGCTTAAGTAGTAGAGAGCGTTTTCTTCTCCCTCGTCATTGACCTGAGCTAGAAGGGCTTCAAGAGAGTCGTCTAAAGCAGTGGTATAAAGTATCAACGGTCTACCTGAGACTGGGGCTGCTAAAACAGGAGGTGTCATGAGGTATTGTTTAATGTCATCGAAGGCATGTTGACATTTGGAGTCCCAAGTAAACTTGGCATCCTTCTTAACTAAAGCAAAAAAAGGCTGACACCTTCCTGACAAATTCGAGATAAAGCATCGAAGATATGCCAATTTCCCTTGAAAGGACCGTAGTTGTTTCAAGGTTTTGGGAAGTGGCATTTCTAAGATAGCTTTAATCTTCTTCGGATTGATTTCAATTCCACGATGTTGAACAACAAATCCTAAGAATTTCACAGAGGTGACGCCGAAGGTGCATTTCAAGGGATTCATCTTAAGGTTATACTGTCTTAATCGCTCGAAAAAAATTCTCAAATCATACAAGTGATCTTCCTTTAATTTGCTCTTGATTACCACATCATCCATGTAGCACTCGACTTGGTTGTGAATGAGATCATCAAAAATTCTTGTCATTGCTCTTTGATAGGTTGCTTCTGCGTTCTTTAATCCAAATGGCATCACTGTGTAGCTGTATACCCCGATCGACGTTCTGAAGGCTGTAAGCTTTTCATCTTCCAGTGCCATCTTTATCTAGTTGTACCCTGATGATCCATCTAGGAATGAGAAGACTTCATGTGTTGAAGCGATGTCGATCATCAATTCTGGAATTTGTAGAGGGAATTCGTCCTTTGGACAAGTTTTGTTTAAATCTCTGAAGTCTACAAAGATTCTGATCTGACCATTCTTCTTTCGGATTGGTACCACATTGGCTAACCAAGTTGGATATTGTTCTTCACGGACAAATTTAGAGTCTATTAACTTCCTAACTTCAGCTTTAACTTGTTGTTCAATCTCTAGACGCATTCTTCTCGAAGCTTGTCTAACTGGAACGGCGATGGCATCCACTCCTAGCTTGTGAACTACGACTTCTGGAGCTAATCTTGGCATTTCATCGTAACTCCAAGCAAAATAGTCCTTGAATTCCATCAATAGCTGTTGACCTCATTTTTGATGAGGTCTTCTCTTCTTCTTTTTAGTACTTAGGATCTAGCCTTAGGCTTTTCCTTTGACTATCTTAGAGGACTAGAATTGGGACCCACCACTTAGAAATTCAAACCACTTCTTAACTCCTTGCAAACTCCACAAACTTGATTGTAGACCCCTAATCACCTAGAGGGTTGAAATCAAATGTGGAAGTTTAAAGGATGAGTTCCTATAGGACTCTTTGGCCTTAGGACTGCCCTGGGTGGCGTGGTCCGGTGAAGGGCTGACTTACACATACACTACACTACACTTTCACACACCTCCTAAAAACACACCCATATCCAACTTGACCTCCTGACTCATAAAGGTGATTCACATGGATGGTCCTTAACCCCTAAGCCCTTGGCTAAGAGGGTTAGGAACAACATAATGAATGCCTCAAATGAGTCCTCTCATGGCTCATATAGGCTTAACATGGCTTCATGGCTCAACCAAAATGATTTTATTCCACTTACATTCACCCAATCTTCAATTTTCCAAATTTTCAATTTTCCAAATTTTCAATTTTTGACCCCCGGGACCCCGGACCCACCTAGCCTACCCAAAGCCCTTGAAATTACCCAAATTTTTAAAAAAATTTCCAAATCACCAAAAATTCCCTAAAATCATTCCTAAACATTTCTCTCCACTCAAATTGATCATCCATAGCCAAAAATATAAAAAATTCCAAAAATACCTCCCAATACCCTCCAAATACCCAAAATACCCTTCTTTACCCAAAAATCCAAGAATTCAGAAAATTCCCAGAAAATTCCAGAAAATCCTAAATATTCCCAATTTAATTTTGTTCAACTACACCATGGGCCAATTTTGTCAATTTACCCTACTTTTGTCAAAACCCCCAATTTGACCCATTTTAACCCTAAGTGAACCCAATGTCAAACCAAACCTACCCAATTGACCCAAATTCTGGACCAATTCAATTCTAAACTTCAATTCAACATTCCCAACACCAATCTAGACCAAATCCAAGTCCAATTTGATTGACATTTGGATCCAATTTCACTTTGGGCTTTAAAGCCCAACTTGGACCCATGACCCAAACCTAACCCAAACTCACCCAATTCAACTCCAATTAACCCCAAATCTTTTCTAAACCTTCCTTAACATTCCTACAAGCAAAACCTTAACATGATTTACCCAAAATTTAGACCCAAACCCCACTCAAATTCAACCCAAAACCGAAAAGCCTAATTTTGACCTAAACCCAAACCTAACCCAAATAAGCCCAAACCTCAAAATCAAAGCCCAACCAAAGCCAAAACCTCTTTGAAACACTCCCATAAACATTTCCCAACATTTATTTTACATCAATTTCAATCCTAGCCCAACATTGGCCCAAGTTAGCCCAATTTGACCTATATTGGCCCATTCACCAAAGAAGCCCAAATTCAACGCAATTCAAACCCAAATCACTCCCAATTTGCTTCAAATCACTCATGACACATCCATGAGCTAAACCCAACATTTGTTTGGCCCAATCCTTCACAAAATTCCCATCCATAAATTTATTTTTAAATCAAAAGCCCACTTTCTTAAACCTTCCTAAAAGCCCAAATTTCATGCTAAAGCCCATATGACAAATTCTTCTCATCATACCCTTAATTAAAATCATCCCTAAGTTCAAATCAATCATCAAATGATTCCAAATCAAGCCATGTGCCAAATCCCATCAAATCACTCCTAAATTATCAAAATTCCTAAAAACCTCTTTCATGAAAGTTGACTTAGCTTTTTCCAAGCCAAAGGTGAGCCATGAAGCCATGCATGAGCCACATGTGAGCCATGAAAGCCTTGGACACATCACCATACCCAAAATGGCAAGAAGAGGGGACCCTTTAATGATTCTCATAAGAGTGATTAACCACTCCCATGTCTCCCCTAACTCTTGCTTAAGCTTAATTGTACTTGGATTGTGACTTGACCCCACTAATCAATCTGATCCAAGTGACTTTCCCTTCAGCCCAAATTGGCCTTGGAGGGTGGACCTAACCCAAAACCAAGGATTGACCCATTTAGACCCAAAACTAGCCCTTTCCCATTCCACTTTGATTCAAACCCTTTACACCTGTCCATGACGATTGATTGCACAAACCTCCAGCCACGACCCACCTGGACCCGAGGGTGACCCATGCCTGCGGCCGGCAGCACAGGTCGCCGGAAAACACCATGTCCGAGACCTTGGGAGGAGCCGAACTTTGGAATTCCACCTTCCTGAGCCGCCCCATGCCCAATGGCCACCATAGTTGTTCTTCCCATGCCCGGAGTAGGCCGATCCCGACACTTGGCCATCCCCGCGAGGCTCTCCAGACCACCTCTATTTAAACCCGACCCCCTCACGGCCATGGAGAAGAGTTGCACAAACCTTGCCGAAACTCTGCCAAAATTGCTCCAAACCCTACTCCATACTTAGAGCAGTTGATCCCCAATATCAATTTGCCCTAATCCCCACCAACAGAATCCAATTTCTCAACTGAAATTTCACCCAAAACCAGGACACTTTGCCACAGTGAGCTAATCCTCAGATCGATCGGTCCTACACCTTCACTGGACCAAGAGAAGAAGTTTCCCACTGAAAGCCCCATCTCCGGAGCCACCCGGTTGTTCCGGCCTCCGAAGCTTTGTGATCGGTCGTGGTCACTTTCATAGCTAGAGCGATTCACCGGACCAGGAGACTTCATCTGGAGCTTGCTGGGATCCAATCGAAGATGACACAACCCTTAGATTGAAGCCACACTTCTCTGAGCAAAGGTATGAGTTAATTCTTCATCCCGAGCTTCTGGAGATTCTCCATTTCAAATTCTTTAATTTGAATGCAAGATCACCGTATAGATGTGTTCGTCTCTTCAAGATGAATCCATAGAGCACAAGAACACGAAAATCCGTTAAGTATTGAGTGAGATATTAGGGATTTAGTGTGGACGGTTCTCGGGTGAGGACGCTTGGGGACGATGAACGGATGCCGTTCATTTAATACACGCGCGGAAGGACGGCCAGGATCGCGCCGGATGAAGAGACGGAACGATACAGCGGGCCCCTAGAGCGCTGAGTCGGATGGCGGCGTCGAATCAGAGAGTGCCACGCGGCGTTTCGGAGCTGCTGAGGTTGACGCGGCGCCGCGTGGATAAATAGAAAATTAGGGTATTTTCTGATTTATTTAATTCCCTAAACTTCAAAAATCCATAACTTTGTGTAGGAAAATGAGAAAAATAAAATAAAAATACCCTCTTGCTCAGTGAACAGAGGACAATAATGTGGAAAAGAAATCATTTAATTTCATCTAGTATTTTATTTTTAATGATTTATTTACCCTCTGCATTATTTTAATTCTCCATGCATATAAGAAATTTACCATGGCATGAGACCATAGGGCTTTTGAAGCCTCTGAATTTGGGAACATTCCTGAATTTTCCAAAGTCAGAGGCCATCCCTATGAGAAGTTATTGATTTTTCAAATTCATGTTACTATTTTGAGTATTTTAAATCCAATA
This sequence comes from Papilionanthe hookeriana x Papilionanthe teres, assembly GCA_022702705.1. NCBI lineage: Eukaryota > Viridiplantae > Streptophyta > Magnoliopsida > Asparagales > Orchidaceae > Papilionanthe > Papilionanthe hookeriana x Papilionanthe teres. Next base: position 112,883,642 of record CM040427.1, on the reverse strand, counting down.
ATTAGCTTGTTGTGAAATAAATTCTAGCAAAATTTGGTGATGTCTCTTATGACCAGAGGACCCAAGGAAAAATAGGTTTTGAATTAATTCACTTAGAATAACCCTAATTGGCTTAAACACCCAAAATAGCTCCTTAATTAATTAGAGCTAATCATACATCAAATTGAATTGAAATCAATTCTCCACTGACCTTTAGGATCAGAGGAAGCCATCATAAAAATTTGAAGTCAATTGGACTTGGTTAGCCCTACTAAATGGGTTGATTAAGCCATTTACCCAATTTAAATTTCAAAAATTCATAACTTTCAAAATACTTTTCAAAAATTCACCAAATTAGTTTTGGAGCCTCTCTGATATCAGGGGAATTTAAGAAAATTAAAATTTCAATTTTCTAAAAAAGTTGATTTTTTGTATTATTTTAATATTTTAATAATTAAAAAATAATAAAAATAACAAAAATAATAAAATCCACCAAAATGTCACATTTTGAATTCTAATCACTTAGGAACAAACCCCATATTTTTCTTAGGTCTATTTAATGAGATATTAAATTTTAAAGCCCTAAGGTAATTTTAAAATTAAAAAAAATATATTTTCTAGTATTTCCACTAAAGTAATTCTAATAAATCAAAGAAAAATCAGAAAATTGTAAATATTGATTCTCTGATTTCCTTGATATCAGAGAGATTTTTCAAAAATATAAAATTCATTTTTCAACCTTTATTTTATTTTTAAATTAATTAATACTCCAAAACTTAAAATAATCATAATAAAAATAATATAATTAAAAAAATCACCAAAATTGGTCCAAGTGGTCCTCTGGTCATTAGGAATGTTCCATAATTTTCTTAAATTGGTCCAAGTGGTCCTCTGGTCATTAGGAATGTTCCATAATTTTCTTAAGGATAGAAACTTTCTCTTGGTCATATTATTAAATTTTCCTTGGAAATCTCTATTTTCTACCAAAAATAATTACATAAATAAATTAAATACAAAAAAATCACATTTTCTCCTCTCATGTCTTTATTGACATATGAGTGAGGTCACATAAAAATTTCAAGTTCATTTAAGCTCAATTTAGTGAGTTATGAAATTATTAAGCTTGAAGGGGCAAAATGGTAATTAAAATTTTATCCTTTAATTAAAACTTTAGGCTTAATAAAATTAAAGAGTAAAATATTTGATCTTAATCTGATTTGGATGATTGAAATTTAAATAATTAAAGGGTAGAAACCTATTAAATAATTTAAAAATAAGTGAAATAAACCTTAATTAAATAATTGATTAAATTTGGAAGAATAATAAAATTGGAATTATTAAAATAGGGATATTATTATTAGGAAGAGATTTGTTCTTTAATTTAAAAATCCCTAAATTAATCACCTCAATAATATTCAATCCCCAATTAAAATGATATTTCAAATTTAAGTTTTAAAATGTTAAAGGGCTTAATAATTAAATTAAATTAAAGTTAAATTATTAAACTCTTTTTAAATTTTCAATTAAATTAAAATTAGAAATAAAATTAAATTAAAAATTAAATTAAATTAAATCAAACAAATTAAATTAATTTAAATTAAATTAAATCAAATAAATTAAATTAAATTAAATTGAACAAATTAAATTAAATTGAATTAAATTTAATTAAAATTAAATTGAATTTATTAAATAAAATTAAATTAAAAGAATAATTAAATCATATTAAATTAAATTAAATTAAATTAAAAAATAAATAAAATCAAGTTAAATTTAAAATTAATTTAAATTAAATAAATTAAATAAAAATTGAAGCTAAACTAAATTAAATTAAATTAAATTTAAATTAAATTGAATTAAAAATAACATCACCTAAGACATGAAGAAATTAAATATAAAGCAACTTGAACACTATTCCAAATTTAAATCCGATAACTGAAATTAAACTAAATCACAAACCATTTGAACACCAATTTGCCCTCGAAAGCTTTGGTTATCATAACTCCTAAACAGAACGTTAAATGAAATGTTACTTCACTTATAGGATATTCAAATGTCCTAGTTCATTGAGCAAGACAACAAAACTTAACTAAACCTCGGACGATTACTTCACCTGATTGATTAAATCCATTTGGACTTAAAACAATCCTATCTGTATTGAAAAGATGTTTAAGATTCTTCTTAAACACTTCCTCAATATGATAGGATACTTATAAGAACAATTGAACTTAATTATTCTTTGATGAAGAAAATCGTCCTCAAACAAAAACACAAGAACCTAGACGTCATAGGAAATGACTAGCTATAAGATTAGAAACTTGGTAGAAAACCATAACCCTTCCCTTAGCTTTACCTAGGAACTTGCTTAAACATTCTAATTGTGTTTTAAATGTAGCTTGGGATGACGGGAAGACCCTCCAGGTACGCTTTTATTTTGTTGCAATTTACTTTATTGCAATTTATTTAATCGCATCGCACTTACCTTTCTTGCATGATAAACAAACTGTTGCATGAAAACCCACACCTTTAGGATAGTCCCTAAAACTGAAACCAAAACTAAATTAAAAGTCATTACAAGATAAAATTCACCGCCACAACATTTCAAAATATAAAACAACTCAAAATTTAATCACAAACGAGAAAACAAAGCTGCAATTACAACTAAATTAAAACGTCTTGTTGGATGATCGGGAATACCTCGGATGATGTAACCTACGTGTTGCTAACGGGATTTCCCACGGTCTAAATGAAAGTGTGGAACTCATTCGATTGAGTTTAGCAAATTCATCCGGACTAAGTGAATTCGATAAAAATAACGATCCGGAAGGATGGCACCGTGGGATCTTAACCGGTGTTGTTATAATCAACTTTAAGATTTGTTTTAAATAAAACATAAAAAAAATACTTGGAAATTAAGATTTTCTCTAAACCAAAACACTTCTCTCATCTCATGATTTATGACTTCTAAAACTAAACCTTTGCGACAACAAGGAGCTTGGAGCACGGTGGGCAGCACGGCCATCTTCGTCAGCAAAACAACTCTACATCAGCTAAACATTCATAGAATTAAACAACAAAGCCATAGGATTTCGAGGTAATTTGCCTAGTGCAACGTAAATCCTCAACTCTTCGTTAGGCATTTGCATGATCATGTCATGTAAATTAAGCCCTAATCGGTCTTAGGACTCCGAGGTAGTCGTTTGGTACGACATAAACCCTCACATCTTCAAGGCTATTTGTATGATTTTATCATACAACTATAAGTCGAAATTAATTAAAATTGGCAAGATTGAAATATCAGATAATATTAGGATTTTCTTAAACTCGAAGCCAAACAATAGGATAGTTTGGGATGTTGCCAAGATTCTTCTTGGATCCTCAGCTTCTCCTATTTCTCTTCCTTTTGGACTCCTGAAATAAATTGTTCCAAACTTGTTCCATTCCCTATTGAAATTCCAAAATTCAATCCCTTGAAAACTTAAACTTTGAAATTCTTGAGAGCAGAACTACTGATTATTATCGAGAGTTTTCTTAGGTGATTCTCGTCACTTAAGATGTAATTAACTATAGGGGCTTGCCCTTATAGGGAATTTTAAAGAACCTGGAGTAATATAAACCCCGTTTAATGCTTTCATATTAAGCGGGGAATTTGTCGGCTTATAAAATTGGTTCGCGGACCAAACGGATGTCACAAGCCTTTCTAGTTTATCTAATCGAGCCCCATTATCAAGCAGTGTGTCTATTCTTCGGGATAGATACACGGTTTGTGGTGCGATGCTCGTTTATATAAACTATCTGGGATGTGAGATCAGTTTGATTTCATATCTTAAAATTTTCAAATTTAAAATTATTTTCAAAATAAAATACTACTTTTCAAATTATTTATTTAAATTAAATCTAAAATTCGCCGACAATTTCTGTAGGCAACCCTTTTTCAAAATACAACACACAACCTAAAGAATAATGTCGACAATAGCTCAATTATCATTTCAGAGTCTTCTTTATCGATTAAGGAGCTAACAAAGGTCGGCCTAGGCTCTTCGCTAGTACCTAAGTTAACTTCCATTAACTCGTTTATTGTGGATTTAATTTCTTCTTTAAATTCTGATGGAGCATCTCCGATTGGTAGATCTTCGAGATCTTCTGAAGCTTCCAAGCAGTCTTCATTAGGTTCGCAAGTGACAACCAAGCAAAATCCCGCATTTTCAATTGATCCTACTATGCCGAATTCGAGACCATGTTTTGAATTGGGAGGTCGGTTGGCATTATTCCATAATTTTTGAAAGTGTTGTGATCGACCTTTTGTCCATTGTTTAGGTAAGACACCATGTTGAATTAAATTTTGAACATAGGGAGAGTACCACTCAAAAGGCAGTTCCATTAATTCAGAAGAAGTAACATCTTCAAATTGTACATCTTTTTCATTATTGGAAGAAGAAGCACCACGGTAGAATTTGATCGGTTTAACACCACCACGTACTTCCTTGATCACCATACCCTCGATCTTATTAGAATGGATCGGGGTCAGGATCATAGTGTGTACATAATGGTTAATCTTCTCGTACATTGATTTGCATTCTTCATTCCTTTCATCTTCGAGAGAGATCTTGAACAGGGGTTTCTTTTGATTTACTGTTGCTGCTTCTTTCTTGATTTCTTCTTCTTCGGAACTGGTCTCCCAATCAACGTTGATGACTGGTTTCTTCTGTCCAATTGTTCCAACGTCTCTTCCACGACCTCGTCCCCGGCCTTGACCTCGGGTGCGAGTTCTGGAGAAACCTTCACCATCTCGCCGTAAGGGAGAGGTGAGTAACTGTTGGACTAGAATTTCAGGCTCTTTATCATCTTGCACTTCTTTTGTTTCATTTAGTATGACATTTCTGGAAAAGATTGTTTTCTTCGGAGGTGCGTAGTAGGCTGCATCTTCATGAATTCCAATCTCGTGTATGGAGAACGGTACGCAAGTCACCTTTGATACATTGTTCTCCTCCTTCATAATACTTTATGCACTGGTGCAGAGATGACGGTACCATTAGGTTCTCATGGATCCATGGCCAACCCAGTAGAGCGTTGAGTGATGTTTCAGAATCAATTATGTGGAATTTTGTGGTTGTCTTTTCTAAGTCACCGGTCTTCATTAACAGTGTTATCGATCCAAGATCTCTTTCTCCTTTCTGATTGAACCCTCTTAATAACATCTTGTACGCTCGAGTTCGCGAGCATCGATTTCCAAATATGCTAGCGTCCGAAGACTCATTATGTTGATTGATGCTCCTGGATCAACCAACACCCTAGAGAGCGTAAACTTTCCAATAGTGACTGAAATGTACAACGGTCGGTTGTGATCAGCCGTTCCGAGTAGTAAATCATTGTCCGTGAAGGTAACACCTTGTTGTTCTTTCAACAAGCAAACCTCGTCAAAGGAATTACCGGCCAGTTGAGCTAAACAAATCTCTGGATCAAGTAGGGCCTTGATCAGAGTTTCTCTCATCTCTTTTGACAGGATCAGAGCGTCATATATGCTTAGTTTCGCTGGTAGTTTCTTAAGATGGGCTAGCACATTATAGTCCACTTTATTACCATGTTCCTCGGTTTCTTCCCGAATGGGCAGTTCCTCTTCTGGGGTTGGCTCTTCCTGAACAACCACCTGCTTTCCTTTATCTTTTGGACCCATTCTTGGGGGCAGAACTTTTCTGCTTCTTTAATTGGCTTCAGTGAATCTGGTGTTGAATCTGCCGGTGTATCTTCTTGAATTGGAATAACTGGCTCTTCTCGAGTTGCATCGAAATCGATGACTCTAATTCTATTGCAATCGGAGCTCCTCGAAATTCATAAATAGACTCGTTGCTTGTTGAGCTTTCGTAGCCATCCTTGTGAACGTCTTCTCCTTCGTCGTGGTCATCGAGGTTGTGTATGATTTAAGAATCGTTATTTATATCGGAATCGAGATCCGGATTATCTTGGTTTTCGTTATTTACGTAATCATTAGAAACAGTGAAAATGTAGCCAACACCAAAACTCTTATCATTATCAGATCCCGCCGGGGCGAGCAAATAATCATACAGAGTCAGAGGTTCGAGGGATTTCTTCCCTGAATCGGAAACAACTATCCTAGGATAAGCAACCCCTAGTCTATTCTTTGGAGCCTCAATTTTTTTCTCTTCTATTATCTTCTCTTCCTTATGGGTGATTCTTCGATCGCAAGCGATAGTACCGGCTCGATAGGTTTCAAACTCTGAGTTGAAGTGCGCACCGAAGCTCTTTGGATGTGATCCAAAATTTTCTTTGAAGACTTTGTCCAGATGGTACTCCATCCATCATGAGTCGTGTACAAGTTTATCGGAACAATGGGATCCGTTGAAATAACATTGACGGAACCTCCCTTTTAGGGTTCCCTCATGTATTCCTTCGAGATCGTTATGTTCCCTTTCCGGAGATAGTCGTCAAGCAAAATCTTGAAAGTGATGCAATCCTCTATCTTGTGTCCGAGCATTCGGTGGTAAGTGCAATTGTTTGGATGATCTTTCTTATTGACTTCATCCGGCCTCTTGGGCTCCGGTAGCTGAAAATCTGGTGTCTTCATTAGACTGCGGAACATCTTCGCCACCGCTTCAGTTTTGAATGGATATTCCTTGTTCAGAAAATCTTTCAAGGTATGCTGTGGACGAGGCGAGTTGTTCAAAATGCTTTGAGGTGATCGATAGCTCGATCGAGGCCGTTGATAACCCTGCTTGAGGTTGTTGGTAGGTACGTTGCGGTGGTTGATAGCTAGGATGTGGCCGCTCTGGCTGTATCTGTACTGGCTGCTTGCCCTTATATACTGCCGTGACGATTCCGGACTTCTTTTCGAAATTTTTTACGGGCTTCTGCTTATCACTCTTTTCCACAAAACTTAGCTGCTTTGCTTCCTCTTGTAAGCTCCCGACCTTACTAAGCAGCTTCTCGAAAGTCTTGATTGTAAATCCTTTAAAGAGAAGTGCTATCGGGCCATGGATACTCTTAAGCAGGATACCGACTGCTTGCTGTTCTTGAAGTTGGGGTTCACACTTCATGCTTAAATTTCTCCATCGAATTATGTAATCTACTAAAGTCTCGTTCAGTTTTTGGTGCTCCACCACTAGATCACCGATGGTGATGTGGTGCCGAGCCCCGGCAAACCGCTTAACGAAGAGGTTTTCTAACTCTGCAAAGGTCTTAACTGAACAATTTGGCAATTCTACGTACCAGTCAAAGGCAATCCCTGACAGGCTGCTGAAAAACTGTCGAAAGAGTAAGGTGTCACTCCCACCGGCATTGCAACAACTAGCAGTGATCCATGAAGAAAAATACATATTTTTATGCCTTGATTTTTATTAATTTCTAAGGATATTATGCTTTAATGAAAGGTATTTTTGTGTTTTTGGATGTAGGTGATGTAAAAAGGTCTAGAAAAGGAAAAGGAGCAAAAGGAAGCAAAAATGGAGCAAAATACAAAAAGAAGAAAAAAATATGGCCTGGCGCCTAGGCGCCAGACTCGATACAGAAACTGTCAAGTTTTTCACGACTTTTGGATGGTTATTTTGACGGAGTGAGCAGTAATTAGACATTGTAGAAGACTAGCAATTGTTCCTTGATAATAGGACATTTCATACATTGCATTTGGATGCTCCAAAACGGTTTTAAGCACGAAGAGGTGCGAGCCAAAGCGAAGAGGTGCGAAGAACTAGACGCGGTGTCCGGCGCCTAGGCGCCAGATTCCGGCGCCTAGACGCCAGACCGACCTTCTAGAAGATTCATTGAATTTGGACATGTTTTGAAGAGCTGCCTCAAGGCAAACCTTGGAGCATATAAATAGGAGTCCACTCCTTCAGAGAAAATCGCCCCCATTCGCCCCACCCCCTCTAGCCTCCTTAGAGAGAGAAATCTCATTAGAGAGAGAGTCTAGAGAATTAGAGAGAGAAATTTAGGGCCACTTTTGTTTAGTTTAGTGAGTTTACTTTCAAGTTATAGCATCTGGAGTTCATTACATTGTGGAGTCAGTAGGAATCAGAAGATCTGTAGAAGGAATATTTGAGATAAGTATTTTTATATTTGATTCAAATTTTATTTATTATGTTTTGTTATTTATTTTTAATGTGTTCTGAGTAGTTAGTTTACTTTCTTCCTTCAATCATGAAGAGATAGATAAGATAATATAAAGATTCGATGGAGAATTAAAATTTAAAATATTTTCAAAAAACATTGTGATGACATTAATACCTGATCTTACTTTACTTTTTAAAATGACCATTTAAATTGTTAAAACCTGTTGAAGAGTTTTAAAACCTTGAAGGAGAAGAACTCTTAACTTGTAAATGTCACATGAATCCTTGGGTAGTCGAAGGCCATGTGCGGGCTATTCGAGGTGAAGTGCGAAATAAATAGGAAGATAAGATTTAAAGGGCGTAGAATTGATAAGTTTTTAGAGTGACGAGGCTAAATTCTTATAATTTGATTTATAGATCAGGAATGGGTCACTAGTAGGGCCGACCATAGCCACCCTTGGACATCTAGTAGTGAGAGACTAGATTAACCCATTACTACTAATAATACATCTGGACCTGACCTGTAAATTAGCCAATGTTCTTTGCGCCTGGATCAAAGGGTAAAGAATAGGAATACTTCTATTTGGCACAATACCATAGATCAAATTCTCCAACGAATATTAAATTATCTTAAAAATCTTGGATTAATTGAAGGAAAGAAAGTTGTTATTTTATATAGTTTTCATAAATCATTCTCTTAGTATTGTTTTCTTTAATTGCATATAGTAAATTAATAGTAATTTATAGTTAATTTAAAGGATAAAAAGATATTTTTAAAATATAATATTTAGAAAATTTATTTCTATAATTTTTCCCCGTGGGATCGATACTTGGGTTATAATAGAAAACCCTATATTACTTGAAATGATACGTATACTTGCGTAGTACCCCTAGTGTGTAAAGTAATTTCTAAAATTTACAATATTTTGATTTATACACTAGTCGCTTATTATAAATTAGGTCAAGCTTTGGCCAGATTTTGGAAGCATATATTATTGCGTTACTTGCGGTCGGGTCAAGCACGAAAATGTGCGACATGCTGTCGGGGGTTTTTCGTTCCATCAAAAGTCTTATACAGAGGTGGTACGAAGCCTTTTGGGTATTGGACGGCATCAAATTCTTCTGGGTAAGGTCTACCCGTCTGAATAAATGCTCCACACTTGGATTGTGCTAAAGCTTCTCGCACCTGCTGTTGTACCATGTTTTTATGTCCTTTTCGGAATCATGCTCTGTGCACAATCCTTCTTTGGTGGCTCGTCTCCGTTGACGGATGTGATCTCTTTTCCTCCATCTACAATATGGATGATTTCTGGGGGTGTTTCTTTCTGAGGTTGCACCTAACTTTGGAGAGTGGCTAAAGCAGCAGCCATCTTTTCCATCCTCCTTGCCATCCGGGAAGCCGTGTCATCTCTTTCCCGAAGCTGTGCTCTCATCACTTCTGGTTCATCTCTTTTCGCAGCTGCCGGAGCACCCTGCGAGGCTGATGATGCTCGTGTTTCAACCATGTTGACTTTGGCATACTCTTCATCCATGAACTCTGATGAATCAACTTCATTTTCCAACTTTTCTCCTCTTTCTTTTGCCAACCGTCGGATATCCGTCCTTAGCTTTCCTATAGCATCCTCGAGGGGTCTCTTCCAGATGGTATCACGGTTGTCGTGTGATGGTTCTTGAACTTCTTTTCCGGGAGTTTCTTTTATTGCAGTAGCACTTTCTTCTGATTCAGGCTTTTGATGAGGCTTTTCTTTTTAGGACGTTGTGTTGGTCTCGGCTAGGTAATAATAGGTCGCCACACCATCCTTCTTGCAGCAGAAGGCCTAGGACAGGACGGTCTGTCGGCTATATGCTGGTAGGTGGTGTCCTCCCTAACATGATGGCCCGATACAACAACAGGTGAACTAGCTCTTATTTTTTTCCTTAGTTTCTCTACGGCGGTGAAAGGCTCTACTTGTGGTCTGAGAAGGGATCTAGCTGGCACTCGTCCCATTCTTCTTAGGATTTCTAACATAGGGCTGTTGACCTAATTTCTGATGAAGTCTTCTCTTCTCTCTATAGTACTTAGGATCTAGCCTTAGGCTTTTCCTTTGACTATCTTAGAGGATTAGAATTGGGGCCCATCACTTAGGAATTCAAACCACTTCTTAACTCCCTGCAAACTCCACAAACTTGACTATAGACCCCTAATCACCTAGAGGGATGAAATCAAATGTGGAAGTTTAAAGGATGAGTTCCTATAGGACTCTTTGGCCTTAGGACTGCCCTAGGTGGCCTGGTCTGGTGAAGGGCTGACTTACACACACACTAAACTTATACACTACTCTTTTGCACACATCCTAAAAAAAAAACTCACCCATACCTAACTTGATCTCCTGACTCATGAAGGTGATCCACATGGATGGTCCTTAACCCCTAAGCCCTTGGCACAGAGAGGTTAGGAACAACATAGTGGATGCCTCAAATGAGTCCCCTCATGGCTCATGTGGGCTTGATATGGCTTCATGGCTCAACCAAAATGATTTTATTCCACTTACATTCACCTAATCTTCAATTTTCCAAATTTTCAATTTTCCAAATTTTCAATTTTTGACTCCGTGACCCTACACTCCGCCTAACTTACCCAAAACCCTCGAAACTACCCAAAATTTGCAAAATCACCTAAATTACCCAAAATTCCTCAAAATCAATCCCAAACATTCCCACATTACTCAAATTGATCATCCATACCCAAAAATACCAAAAATTCCAAAAATACCTCCCAATACCCTCCAAATATCCAAAATACCCCTCTTGACCCAAAAAAATCCAAAAATTCAGAAAATTCCTAGAAAATTTCAGAAAATCCCAAATATTCTCAATTTCATTTTGTTCAACTACACCATGGGCTAATTTTGTCAATTTACCCCACTTTTGTCAAAACCCCCAATTTGACCCATTTTAACCCTAAGTGAACCCAATGTCAAGCCAAACCTACCCAATTGACCCAAATTCTGGTCCAATACAATTCTAAACTTCAATTCAACATTCCCAACACCAATCTAGACCAAATCCAAGTCCAATTTGATTGACATTTGAATCCAATTTCACTTTTGGCCTTAAAGCCCAATTTGGACCCAAGACAAAAACATAACCCAAGCTAACCCAATTCAACTCCAATTAACCCCAAACCTTTTCTAAACCTTACCTAACATCCCCACAAACAAAACACTAACATGATTTACACAAAATTTAGACCCAAACCCCACTCAAATTCAACCCAAAGCCAAAAAGCCCAATTTTGACCTAAACCCAAACCTAACCCAAATAAGCCCAAACCCCAAAATCAAAACCCAACCAAAGTCAAAACCTCTTTGACACACTCGCATAAACATTTCCCAACATTAATTTTACATCAATTTGAACCCTAGCCCAACATTGGCCCAAGTTAGCTCAATTTGACCTACATTGGCCCATTCACCAAAGAGGTCCAAATCCAACCCAAACCTAGCCCAAACACTTCAAGTTTATTCCAAATCATTCATGAAACATTCCTAAACTAAATTCAACACTCATTGGATCCAATACTTTGCAAAATTCCCATCCTAAAATCCATTTTAAAATCCAAAAGCCCACTTCTCTAAACCATTTTAAAAGCCCATTTCCACCAAATACAAAAGCCCAAAATTGGCCCTAAAGCCCACATGGCAATTTCTCTTCATCATACCTTTAATTGATATCACCCCTAAGTTTTAAAATTATCATTAAACCATTCCAAATCAAGCTTCATCCAAATTTCCACCAAAAATGCCAAGATTCCTAAAATCTACTTCCATGAAATCGACTAAGCTTTGCTCCAAGCCAAATGGAGCCATGAAGCCCCATGCAAGCCATGAACAAGACACATGAAGCCATGGAAGGTTTGACATGTGATCAAGCCATTAATGGCAAAAGGGGAACCCCTTTCCTAACCCTCCCATAAGCAATTTTAACCCTTTTTATGCAACACCTAAACCCAAGATTTACTTAAACCAAGTTGATAGGGACTTCACCACTCCATCTCAGCCTAGCCTATCCGATTCCCCACATCACCCAAAGCCCCTTGGAGGGTGCACCATGCCCAAAACCATGGGTTGACCCAAACTAAGCCAAAATGATCCCTCCCCCTTCTACTTCGATTCAACACCTTTACACATGGCCAACTGCAATCGATTTCACCATTGCCAAGACCCGACCTCCCCGAGCCCGAGGGTGACTCGACCTTGGCCGGCCAGCCACCACAGCCGCCGGAAACCACCAGGCCGAGAGCTCACATGTGAGCCCAAACTTGGAATTCTCACCTGCTGAGCTGCCCCATCCCCAGTGGCCATTGTAGCTGTTCTTCTCTTGCCAAGAGCAGCTGATCCCAAGCCCTAACTCCCCCTGGGAGGCACTCCACCCTCTCTTATTTAAACCTCACCTCCTCTCGGCCATGAGAGGTGCTGAACCAGATCTTATCGAAACCACCGCCAAAATTGTTCCGGAACACTCTCCATACTTAGAGCAGTTGATCCCCAGTGACAATTTGCCCTAATCTCCACCAACAGAGCCCAATTTGTCAGCCAAAATTCCACTAAAAACCAGGGCACTTCTCCACAGTGGATCAATCCTCAAATTGATTGGTCCTACACCATCACCAGACCAAGGGAAGAAGTCCGCCAGCAAAAGCCCCCTCTCCAGGCCACCCATCTGTTCCAGACTCCAAGCTTTGTGATCGGACTTGGTCGAAATCATACCTAGGCGATTCACCGGACCGGGATACTTCATCCGGAGCTTTGCTGGGATCCAATCGAAGGTGACACAACCCTCAGATTGAAGCCACACTTCTCTGAGAAAAGGTATGAGCTAATTCTTCATCCCGAGCTTCTGGAGATTCTCCATTTCAAATGCTTTAATTTCAATGCATGATCACCATATAGATGTATTCGTCTCTTCAAGACGAATCCATAGAGCACAAGAACACAAAAATCCGTTGAGAAATGAGTGAGTTCTTAGGGTTTTAGTGTGGACGGCTCTCGGGTGAGAGTGGCTGGGGACGATGAACGGATGCCGTTCATTCCATACACGCGTGGACGGACGGCCAGGATCGCGCTGCTTGAGGAGATGGAACGATACAGCGGGCCCCCGGAGCGCTGAGTTGGATGGCGGCGCCGAATCAGAAGGCGACGCGTGTGCGTTCGGAGCTGCCGAGGTTGAGCCGGCGCCGCGTCACTTAAATAGAAAATTAGGGTATTTTCTTATTTATTTAATTCCCTAAACTTCAAAAATGCATAACTTTGTGTAGAAAAATCAGAAAAATAAAATAAAAATACCCTCTTGCTCAGTGAATAGAGGAGAATAATGTGGAAAAGAAATCATTTAATTTCATTAAGTATTTTATTTTTAATGATTTATTTACCCTCTGCATTGTTTTAATTCTCCATGCATATAGGAAATTCACCATGGCATGAGACCATAGGGCTTTTGAAGCCTCTGAATGTGGGAACATTCCCTGAATTTTCCAAAGTCAGAGGCCATCCCTATGAGAAGTTATTGATTTTTCAAATTCATGTTGCTGTTTTGAGTATTTTAAATCTAATAATTAGCATGTTGTGAAATAAATTCTAAAAAAATTTGGTGATGTTTCTTATGACCAGAGGACCCTAGGAAAAATAGCTTTTGAATTAATTCACTTGGAATAACCCTAATTGGCCTAAACACCCAAAATAGGTCTCTAATTAATTAGAGCTAATCATACATCAAATTGACTTGAAATCAATTCTCCACTAACCTTTAGGATCAGAGGAACCCACCTTAAAAATTTGAAGTCAATTGGACTTAGTTATCCCTACTAAATGGGTTGATTAAGCCATTTAGCCAATTTAAACTTTAAAAATTCATAACTTTCAAAATACTTTTCAAAAATTCACCAAATTAGTTTTGGAGCCTCTCTGATATTAGGGAATTTAAGAAAATTAAATTTTAAATTTTCTAAAAAGTTGATTTTTTGTATTATTTTAATATTTAAATAAATAAAAAATAATAAAAATCATAAAAATAATAAAATTCTCCAAAATGTCACATTTTGAATTTTAATCACTTAGGAACAAACCCCATATTTTTCTTAGGTCTATTTGATGAGATATTAAATTTTAAAGCCCTAAGGTAATTTAAAATTAAAAAAAATGTATTTTTTTAGCATTTCCACTAAAATAATTCTAATAAATCAAAGAAAAATCAGAAAATTGTTAAAATTGATTCTCTAATTTCCTTTATATCAGAGAGATTTTTGAAAAATATAAAATTTATTTTTCAACCTTTATTTTATTTTTAAATTAATTAATACTCCAAAACTCAAAATAATTCTAATAAAAATAATATAATTCAAAAAATCACCAAAATTGGTCCAAGTGGTCCTCTGGTCATTAGGAATGTCCCATAATTTTCTTAAGGATAGAAACTTTCCCTTGGTCATATTATTAAATTTTCCTTGGAAATCCCCATTTTCCACCAAAAATAATTACATAAATACATTAAATACAAAAAAATCACATTTTCTACTCTCATGTCTTTATTGACATATGAGTGAAGTCACATAAAAATTTCAAGTTCATTTAAGCTCAATTTAGTGAGTTATGAAATTATTAAGCTTGAAGGGCAAAATGGTAATTAAAATTTTAACCCTTAATTAAAACTTGAGGTTTAATAAAATTAAAGAGTAAAATATTTGTTATTAATCTGATTTGGATGATTGAAATTTAAATAATTAGAGAGTAGAAACCTACCAAACAATTTGAAAATAATTAAAACAAACTTTAATTAAATAATTGATTAAATTTGGAAGAATAATAAAATTGGAATTATTAAAATAGGGATATTAATAGGAAGAGATTTGTTCTTTAATTTAAGAATCCCTAAATTAATCATCTCAATAATATTTAATTCCTAATTAAAATGATAATTCAAATTTAAGATTTAAAATGTTAAAAGACTTAATCATTAAATTAAATTAAAGTTAAATTATTAAACTCTTTTAAAATTTCAATTAAATTAAAATTAAAAATAAAATTAAATTAAAATTTAAATTAAATTAAATTAAACAAATTAAATTAAATTGAATTACATTAAATTAAATTGAATTAAATTAAATTAAAATTAAATTAAATTGATTAAATAAAATTAAATTAAAACATATCAAATTAAATTAAATTAAATTAAATTAAATTAAATTAAATTAAATTAAATTAAATCAAGTTAAATTAAATTAAGTTAATTCACATCAAATCAAACTAAATTAAATTAAATTAAATTAGATAATAGAATCAAGATAAAATTAAATAAAATTAAATTAAATTAAAATTAAAACTAAACTAAATTAAATTGAAGTTAAATTAAATTGAATTAAAAATGACATCACCTAAGACATAAAGAAATTCAAAATAAAGCAACTTGAACACTATTCCAAATTTAAACCCGATAACTAAAATTAAATTAAATCACAAACCATTTGAACATCAATTTGCCCTCGAAAACTTCTGTTGTCATAACTCCTAAACAGAATGTTAAATGAAATGTTACTTCACTTATAGGATATTCAAATGTCCTAGTTCACTGAGTAAGATAACAACAAAACTTAACTAAACCTTGGACGATCACTTCACTTGATTGATTAAATCCATTTGGACTTAAAACAATCCTAGCAGTATTGAAAAGATGTTTAAGACTCGTCTTAAGCACTTCCTCAATATGATAGGATGTTTATAAGAACGATTGAATTTAATTGTTCTTTGATGAAGAAAATCGTCCTCAAGCCAAAACACAAGAACCTAAACGTCATAGGAAATGACTAGCTATAGGATTAGGAACTTGGTAGAAAACCATAACCCTTCCCTTAGCTTTACCTAGGAACTTGCTTAAATATTCTAAATTGTGTTTAAGTGTAGCTTGGGATGACGGGAAGACCCTCCGTGTACGCTTTTATTTTGTTGCAATTTACTTTATTGCAATTTATTTAATCGCATCGCACTTACTTTTCTTGCATGATGAACAACTGTTGCATGAAAACCCACACCTTTAGGATAGTCCCTAAAACTGAAACCAAAACTAAATTAAAAGTCATTGCAACATAAAATTCACCGCCACAACATTTCAAAATATAAAACAACTTCGACATAAACCCTCAATCTTCGAGGCTATTTAATTGGTCTTAGGATTCCGAGGTAGTCGTCCGATACGACATAAACCCTCACATCTTCGAGGCTATTTATATGATCATGTCATACAAATATAAGTCCTAATTAATTAAAATTGGCAAGATCAAAACATTAAATAAACATTAGGACCTTCCTCAATTCAAGCCAAACAATAGGATAGTCGGGAAATTACCGAAGTCCGCTTCGAATCTGTAATTTCTCCAACCTTTCTTCGTTTGAATTCCCAAAACAAAATTTTCCAAACTTGATCCATTCCCTATTGAAATTCCAAAATTCAATCCTTTTGAAAACTTAAACTTTGAAATTCTGGAGAGCAGAATTACCGATTATTATCGAGAGTTTTCTTAGGTGGTTCCCGTCACTTAAGATGTAATTAACTATAGGGGCTTGCCCTTATAGGGAATTTTAAGAACCCAGGTAATATAAACCCTGTTTAATTCTTTCATATTAAGCAGGGGAACTTGTCGGCTTATAAAATTGGTTCGCAGACCAAACGGATGTCACAATTCTTTTAGTTTATTTAATCGAGCCCTATCATCAAGCAGTATGTCTATTCTTCAGATAGATACACGGTTTGTGGTGCGGTGCTCGTTTATGTAAACTATTCGGGATGTGAGATCGGCTTGATTTCATATCTTAAAATTTTCAAACTTAAAGTTATTTTCAAAATCAAATGCTACTTTCCAAATTATATATATATTTAAATTAAATTTAAAATTTAAAATTCACCGACAATTTCGTTAGGCGACCCCTTTTTAAAATAATACACATAACCTAAAAATATGCCGACAATTTCCGGCGACTCACTGGGGAAAATTCCTCTCTCCATTTTAATCGTACAATTCTGCTCTCAAAAATCGGTAGCGTATCCATGTTCCTAGTGGATCAAACTACCCTTCTTTCCGTTGGAATACTATGTTCATTTCTACCTTGAACAAGTATAGCCAACATTCTCTCGGATTTAGGAGCCACTGTTTAGACACCCCTAAACAGAGAGGTTCCGAGATCCTTTTACCTCATTTCTGACTTGGGGTGGACCCCCAATAGGTATTAGTTTAGGAGCGGTCTTGCGGGTCGAGAAGTTTCTACAAGACTTTCTCTTCCTTTTCCAGTTCCTAATCAATTCCTTTTACTCTTCCTACAACTCTCCTTCTTTTTAATAATTCTCCTTCCTAACAAACAAATCTTTTCGAAAAAACAATTTTCTTTTAATATCACAGATACACTAAGATAAACAGAAATGTGTTCGGACTCTTTCTTTTTCGTCATAAGTTTTACGACAAGAAGAAGCACGATTCGGGACTAACACTTGGAATCGCCCGCGAAATGGAAGCCCCAAACTGATCTTCTCCTTCGTCAACGGACTGGACCTGGCCGTGTTCAAGGACGAACTGCCTGATAATGGAATTATTCGATTCGGACAAGGATTCGAGGACACCGACATCAAAATCCCCGACGTCACTCTCTTTTCACTCACAAGCAAAGTACTAGAAACTGAGAAGCCATTGATTGAGTTCAACCTCAAGTCAACTCACGAATTCCCTCCTCTGCAAAAGATTCCAACTGAGAGGAGTACCGCCGTCCACGTAAGGACCGTTGTTGCTACCCCACCTGGTCTAGTTGTCTCCGCACCTAACCCGGCTCCTACCAAACTAAAGGGGAAGGAAATTCGTAACTATGGTGAACTCCGTTACGCGTGGAGGGTATAGACCTTCCCGTGAGACCTTCTGTTTTTGAAATCGGGTCCAGCTCGAGAATTCCATCGCTGACACGGACTCGCAGAAGGAACGAAGTGAAGGATTGCTGAGAGAAGCCGTAGCCGCCGAAGTTGCTTTCCTGGAGGAAATCCGTAACCGCCCGAGTATACACCACTGCCTGAATACATACCACTTTTGGGAGGGAGCAGGTTCCATCCCCTCTCAGCTGCAAAGGATGAAGAAAATGTTCGCAAGATTGCTACCGCATTGCCTCAGCCCGCATATTATAACGATAGCCATAAGAAAAGGGCTAGAACTACGCCATTTGCTCGACTGCAAACTTTGATAAAGAAGTTAGCAAAGAAGGAAAGATGCCCTGTATCAGAAATTTTAAGAAGGCTAGGGCGGGTGCCAGCCAAATCCTGTCTTGGGCCTCGAGTAGAAGCTGCTATCGCTGTGGAGAAGCCAAATAAGAGAATGAAAGCTAGTCCACCTGTCGTTGTTTCGAGACTACAGACTAGGAGGATACCACCTTCCAAAGATTTGGCCGACGTACCATCCGGTCCTAGACCTTCCGCCGCTAGAAGGATGGTATGGCGTCCCACTACCGAACAATTAAGATTAAAACAACGACTCGAGAAGGAAAGTCTCATCGGGAGACTTGAATCCGAAGAAAGTGCTACCGCAGTAAAGGGGACTCATGAGAAGGAAACCCGACAGCTATCACATGACAACCGCAAGGATGTACGTAAAAGACCACTAGAAGATGCTATGGAAAAGCTAAGAACCGATATCCGGCGATTAGCAAGGGAAAGAGAAGAGAAATTCGGAGATGAGATTGATTCGTCGTAGTTCTTGGATGATGAGTATGCGAAATTAACATGGTCGAAATACGAGCTTCGTCGCCTTCACAAGGTGCCCTCGCAGCACGCAGAAGAGAGGAGCCGGAAGTAATGAGGAGGCAACTTCAAGAGAAAGATGATATGATCGCCCAAATGGCAAAAAGGATGGAAGAGATGGTTGTAGCCCTAGCCACTCTCCAGAGTCAGGTGCAACCCCAAAGAGAGACACCCCTGCAGGTCATTCACATCAGTAGACGGAGGAAAGGAGATTACGTCCGTCAACGAGGATGATCGATTAAAGAAGGATGCAACACAAAGCATGATTCTAGAAAAGGATATCAAGAGCATGGTGGAACAGCAGGTGCGAGAAGCCTTGGCACAATCAAAGAGCGGGACATCCATTCGGACGGGTAGACCTTACCCCGAAGAATTCAACGATGTCCAATATCCGAAAGGCTTTGTACGACCTCTGTTCAAGACCTTTGATGAAACCGGAAATCCTCGGCAGCATGTTGCACATTTTCGTGCCAGTTGTTGCAATGCCGGCGGAAGTGATGCTTTACTCTTCCGACAATTTGTCAGAAGCCTGCCAGGGATCGCCTTTGATTGGTATGCGGAATTACCGAACGGATTGGTGAAGACATTTTCAGAACTAGAGAATCTCTTCATCAAGCGATTTGCCGGAGCTCAGCACCACATCACTATAGGTAATTTAGTGGTAGAGAAGCAGAAGCCGAACGAAACTTTGGTGGACTACATACTTCGATGGAGGAACCTAAGTATGAAGTGTGAGCCACAACTACAAGAACAAGATGCGATCGGCATTTTACTTAAGAGCATTCATGGCCCGATAAGCACTTCTCCTCAAGGGATTTACTATTAAGACTTTCGAGAAGTTGTTAAGCAAGGCCGGAAGCTTGCAAGAGGAGGCGAAGCAATTAAGTTTCACCGACAAAACAGACAAACGAAGCCCGTGAAAACTTTCGAAAGAAGTCCGAATCGTCGCGAACAAGTCGATAAAGGCAAGCAACTGATACAAATATTGTCAGAATGGCCGCGACTACCTCAACAGAATTACCAGCAACCCCGACCCAGCTATCAGTTATCTCAACAATATGAACAACAGCCTCTTCCGCAACGTACGTTAAGGGAGCTTCTGAGCGAGGAGTATCCGTTCAAGAATGAGGCAGATGCCGAAAATGTTCCGCGATCCGATGAAGACTCCGGATTTCCAACCGCGCGAGCCTAAGAGACCGGAAGAAGTCGACAAGAAAGGTGATCCCAACTTTTGCCCTTACCACCGGATGCTTGGACACAAGATAGAAGATTGTATTACCTTCAAAAGTTGGCTCAACGACAATCTTCGAAAAGGGAACATAACAATCCCAAAGGAATACTGAAGGAACCCCAGAAAGGAGGTTCCGTCAATGTTATCTCGACGGATCTCATTGTTCCGATAGATCCCTATGCGACTGATGATGGATGGGCTATCGCTTGGAGAAGGTCTTCGAAAAAGATTTTGGATCACATCCAAACCGCTTCGGTGCGAGCCTCAATTCAGAGTTCAAAACCTGTTAAGTCGACACTATCACTTGCGATGGAAGAACCACCTCAACAAGAGATAATTGAAGAGAAGAAGAAAATCGACGAAGAAGAGAAAACCGAGGCTCCTAAGGCTAGACTTGGAGCTGCTTATCCTAGGATAGTTGTTTCCGATTCGGGGGAGAAATCCCTCGAACCTCCGACTCGTATGATTATCTCGCTCACTCCGTGGGATCTTATAATGATAAGGGTTATGGCGTTGGCTACGTTTTGACTCGTTTCTAACGATTACGTAACTAGCGACAATCCGGACATCGATTTCGATAGAAATGACAATTCTCAAATCATACAAAATCTCGACGATCACAATGACGAAGAAGACATCCATCAAGGAGGCTACGAGAGTTCAACAAGCAATGAATCTATCTGCGAGTTTCGAGGAGCTCCAGTCACAATAGAGTTAGAGCCTTCGGACTCGAAGCTAATCCGAAGAACCCGTCATTCCGATTCGAGAGGAAACACCAGACAAACTCAATACTAGATTCGAAGAAATTACAGAGGTTAACTTAAGAAGTGGAAGAGTTCTACCTCCGAGAATGTGTCCAAAGGATAAAGGAAAGCAGGTGGTTGTTCAGGAAGAACCAACCCCAGCAGAAGAAATACCCATTCGGGAAGAAGCCGAGACACCTGAAAATAAAGTGGACTACAACGTGCTAGCCCATCTTAGGAAACTACCGGCCAAACTGAGCATCTACGACGCTCTCATCTTATCAAAGGAGATGAGAGAACCTCCGATCAAGGCCTTGCTTCGATCCGGAAATTTGATTAGCTCAAATGACCGGAGATTCCTTAGATGAGGTTTGCTCGTTAAAGGAACGACGAGGTGTTACCTTCACGGACAATGACCTACTACTGGGACGGCGCATCACAACCAACCGTTGTACATTTCAGTTACAATTGGGAAGTTTACACTCTCCAGAGTATTGGTGGATCCAGGAGCATCAATTAATATAATGAGTCTTCGAACACTAGCATATTTGGAAATTGATGCTCGCGAGCTCGAAGCCGACAAAATGTTATTAAGAGGATTCAACCAGAAAGGAGAAAGAGCCCTCGGATCAATAACGCTGCTAATGAAGACCGGTGACTTGGCAAAGACAACCGCAAAATTTCACATAATTGATTCAGAAACGTCGTTCAACGCTCTACTGGGCCGACCATGGATACATGAAAGCAGGATGGTACCATCATCTCTACATCAGTGCATCAAATACTACGATGGAGGGGAACAGTGCATCAAAGGTGACTTACAACCATTCTTCGTACATGAAATTGGAATCCATGAAGATGCAGTTTATTATGCACCTCCGAAGAAAACAATCTTCTCCAGAGATACCATAACAAATGAAGCATAAGAAGTTCGGGACGACGAACAACCTGAAGTTCTAGTCCAACAGTCACTCACCACTCCCATACGACGAGATGGTGAAGGTTTCTCCACAACTCGCATCCGAGGTCGATGCCGGGAACGAGGTCATGGCAGAGACGTTAGGACAGTTGGACAGAGGAAACCAGCCATCAACGTTGATTGGAAAGATAGTTCTGAAGAAGAAAAAGAGATCAAACAAGAAGCAGCGACAATAAGTCGGAAGAAGCCGCAATTCAGGATCCCTCTCGAAGATGAAAAGAATGAAGAATATAAATCGATGTACGAGAAGATTAACCACTATGTACATACTATGACCCTGACCCCGATCCATTCTAATAAGATCGAGGGTATGGTGGTCAAAGAGGTACGTAGCGGCGATGCAAAGCCAATTAAATTCTACCGTGGTGCTCCTTCCTCCAAAACCGAAAATAATGTACAATTTGAAGATTTCACTTCATCGAATTAATGGAATTACCTTTTGAGTGGTACTCTCCCGTGTTCAAAATTTAATTCAGCGTGGTTTCTTACCTCGAAAATGGACAAAAGGTCAATCACAACATTTTGAAAAATTATGGAATAACTCCGGTCGTCCACCCAATTTAAAGCATGCTCTCGGATTCGGCACAGTAGGATCAGTTAACGATACTGAATTTTGCTTGGTTGTCACTTGCGAGTCTAATGAAAACTGCATGGAAACTACAGAAGAATTTGAAGATTTACAAATTGGGGACGCTCCACTAGAATTCGAAGAAGAGATTAAATCTACAATAGATGAGTTAACAGAAGTTAGCTTAGGTACTAGCGAAGAGCCTAGACCTACCTTTGTTAGCTCCTTACTCAATAAAGAAGACTCCGAAGAAATAATCAATTTATTAATGAAATTTAAAGACTGTTTTGCTTGGAGCTACGATGAGATGCCGAGATTAGCTCCGGAGGTCGCAGTCCATAAGCTAGGAGTGGATCCTACTTCGTCCCGCATCGGACAAGGTCCCGTAAGAATGCGTCCGGAAATCGAACAACAAGTCATACCGAAGTTAAAAAGCTAATAGACGCTAAATTTGTCCGTGAAGAACAATACCCGACTTGGTTAGCCAATGTGGTGCCGATCGAAAGAAGAATGGTCGGATCGGAATTTGTGTGGATTTCGGAGATTTAAACAAGGCATGTCCAAAGGATGAATTCCCTCTACCGATCCGTGAACTAATGATCGACATTGCTTCGACACATGAAATATTCTCATTCATGGATGGATCTTCGGGATACAACCGGATAAAAATGGCTCCGTGAAGATGAAAAGCTTACAAGCATTCGGAAAGCCGATCGGAGTATATTGCTACACGAGTGATGCCATTCGGATCGAAGAACGCGAAGCAACATACCGCAGGGCGATGACAAGAATTTTTGATGATCTCATCCACAATCAAGTTGAATGCTATGTGGATGATGTGGTCATCAAAAGCAAAGTAAAGGACAACCACCTGTATGATTTGAGAATTATTTTCGAACGATTAAGATAATTTAACCTTAAGATGAATCCCTTAAAATGCACCTTCGGCGTCACCTCCGGGAAATTCTTAGGATTCGTTGTCCGACATCGTGGAATTGAAATCGACTCGGAAAAGATTAAAGTTATCTTAGAAATGCCGCCTCCCAAAACTTTAAAGCAACTACGATCTTTTCAAGGGAAGCCGGCATATCTTTGACGCTTTATCTCAAACTTGTCGAGTAGGTGTCGACCTTTCTCGGCATTAGTTAAAAAGGATGCCAAATTTATTTCGAGAAGAAAAATGTCGAAGGCCTTCGAGGACATTAAGCAATATTTAATGACACCTCCTGTCTTAGCGACTCTGGCCTCGAGTAGACCGCCGATACTTTATACCGCGGCTTTAGACGACTCTCTCGGAGCCCCGTTAGCCTGTGTCAATGATGATGGTAAAGAAAATGCTCTTTACTACCTAAGCCGTCGTTTACTTCCGACGGAAATAAGGTATCCCGCAATTGAAAAGCACTGTTTGGCCCTGATCTTTGCCGCTCAAAAGCTCAGGCACTACATGCTTTCTCATAAAGGTTAACCTAATCTCGAAATTTAATCCATTTCAATACTTGATGACTCGTACAACTCTTTCTGGCAGACTTGCCAGATGGTCAATGATATTATTGCAATTCGATATAACTTTCGTGTCTCTTCATGCCGTAAAGGGACAAGTCCTAGCAGACTTCCTCGCAAAGACACCCTTTACCGGCGAATCTCCTCTCAATGACAACTTGCCAGACGAACAAATAATGAGCTTAGAAGACCCTGATGATCGACGTTGGGAATTATATTTCTACGGAGCATCTTCAGCACACAAAGATGAAGAATCGCAAGTGATAGTGCCCGGTAAGGCAGGAATCAGATTAATCTTTATAACACCGGAGCGGGGGATGTTAAGATACTCCTACCACTAAACAAAGCCGTGTACAAACAACGAAGCAGAATACGAAGCCCTCATAACAGGACTGGAATTAGCTATTCAAATAGGGATAACAGACATCAACATCTAAGGGGATTCGCAGTTAATCATTCAACGGATCGCCGGACAATACAGAATTTTAAAACCAAGACTCGAGCAATACTTCCAAGTATGCCATACAACTTGTTGGAACAGATTCCGAATGTGACAATCGACAAAATTCCTGAAAAGAAAATGCTTTAAGCAGATGCGTTAGCTCGCCTTGCAAAAGAATTTGCTCGTTTGCAAGATGAGTCGGTAGAAGTGTCGGTTCACGGACGTCGAGTCCCATCACAGACTCGACATAGACACAATACAAAAATCGAAAAAGAAGAAGAATCGATTGCAACAGGATGTGAAAACACGAAGATTGGCGACAGCCATTAATGACTACCTACAAACAGAAAAACTACCAGACGATAGGTCGCTAGCCCATCAGATCAAGAAAAGAACTTTATCCTACGCATTAGTAAACAATACGTTATACAGAAGGTCTTTCGATCAAATGTGGCTAAGGTGCCTAAGCGGGTCTGAGGCCCGTGAAATTGTTAAAGAGGTGCATTCAGGACTCTGTGGCGCCCACCAGTCGGGTCCGAAGATGAAAATGAAAATTAAAAGACTAGGTACTACTGGCCCTCGATGATGACCGACTGCATGAAAATCGCCAAGAGCTGTCATCAATGCCAAGTGCACGGAGTGGTTCTACACCAACCTCTAAATGTGCTACATCCGACAATTGCGTCATGGCCATTTGAATGTTGGGGCACAGATATAATGGGTCCAATAGAACCACCATCTTCAAAAGGACATCGCTTCATTCTTGCGGCTACAGATTACTTTTCCAAGTGGGCGGAGGAAGTTCCACTTAGAGAAGTGAAAGCACACCACGTGCTACGGCTTTTCAAGAACCAAGTTGTCTACCATTTCGGAGTGCCGCGCGAGATCATCTCGGATAATGGGTCGGCATTCGAAGCACACAAATCAATAATTTTGTCGGGAGACATGGAATCGACTAGCGATATTCAACAATTTACTACCCAAGAGCAAACGGCCTCGGTGAGGCTTTTAATAAAACTCTCGTTCAAATTTTAAAGAAAACCTTGGACGATAATAAGAAAAATTGGCACAAGAAGTTATTAGAAGCCTTATGGGCCTACCGGACAACCTTCAGAACTCCTACTCAAGCTACACCTTACGCTCTGGTGTATGGGTCCGAGGCGATGTTACCTTTAGAGGTCCAGCTTCCTTCACTCGGAATCGCAGATCGCAAACAAAATCACGACGGAAGAGAATGCCAAATTACTGCTAGAATAATTGGAAAGCCTGGAAGGGAAAAGAATTGCAGCGCAGCAGAATTTAGAACTATACCAAGCCAAGATGGTTCAAGCCCATGACAAATTGGTCCGCCCATGAACCTTCAAAGTTGGTGACTTAGTTCTCGTTCTCAAGAGACCTATCCTTGCACACTGCAAGATAGGAGGAAAATTTGAACCCACTTGGGATGGACCGTTTGTGGTTGAGGCAGTCTACTCAGGAGGCTCCTACCAGCTAGTGAATTGCCAAGGAGAACGACATATGCTTCCGATCAATGGACGATACTTGAAAAAGTATTACGCTACCTGATGTTTCGAAGGAATGAATTCTTCATTCCTAGAAGCACGGGTGAAGTAGTTACTTATGACTGGGTCCGAACCCAAAAATAATAAAAAATGTGCTAAAATAAATAAAATCATGGTAATAAAGTTTTCCTTGTTTTCTCTTCCATATGAAAATCTCTTTCCTGATCTTATCCCACTTCATTCCTGTTAAATTTAAAAATATAAAAGTAATAAAAAAACTGTCTTTAATAAACATTTTCTTAATGTTCTTGTTCTTAAGTACGACCCCCGATCCTTTTCCTTGTCTTTTCGCAGGGAAATGTCGAACGGGAGGTTGGTCCTGAACTTTAGAATTGACGTAAGCCTTGCACTCGACGAAAAGAGGGTGAAAGATGGAGCGATAATAGAGATTGACTCGGACTTCGCAACAGCAGGCTCCGCAATACGAGGAAAGTGACCGGGTCCCGGCTGACCGAGAGGAACCGCCCGGTCGGACAAGAATGAAAGTGGGTGGCCCAAGCCACCAATCTAGCAGCAAGAAAAGGAAAACAAGCACTGAAGAAGACAAGAAAATCAAGTCTGTAGTCGCTACAGTAGAGGGCAGGCTTGTCAGCGCCGCGCCAACAGGGATTCAGGAAGTACGAAGAGCTACTCTCACAGAAACCCAGCGAAGAAATAAAAATCGTCGTATCCGCAAGATGTTAACTAAACTAGCAGCGGACTAGCGCGACGAGGCAGCTAGCACGCGCACATATACTTCAAGGACGCCAGCTCACTGTGTACTCGAAGGAAGGAGGCCAGCTCCGAGGATAACGAAGAGACCGGGGAAATCTCGAGGAAATTAGAAGAAAGAAGGCTACCACGCCACCAGATAAAGCCACCAGTAATGCATGACTCTGTTGCAGAAGCAACCCCGGAGGATGTCCCGACGGACACCATCCCCGAGGAGCCGAGGTATGCATGAGAACGTGAAGGGGTTGAGCCATATATCCCACAATACGTCACCAGGCCTCGCCATTTGCAGATTATTCTGGAATACGAGCTGGAAATAATGCAGAATGTCGAAAAGAAAATTTTTGAATGCTTTGAGAGAATCAGAGGCAGGAGGATCAATATACTAGAAGGCCTCGAGCTACATACAGACGTGTTCTCAGAATACGAACAACAACAAATCGTGGACTGCATCCGGGATTTTAAGAGAATGGGCCGAGCAGGCCGCCTAAGAGAAAACACTTACTCAGAACCCCGGAGATGGATGCCAGGGAAATGTAGAATTACAATACAATGTGGATGCTGTTACAACTTCGCAGAAGACAGGAAGGGAAACCCACCGGGAATACTCCGTCATGGCCAGGTGGATCCAATGCCATTAGTCATTAAAAGGATGGTAAAAAGAATGATAACATGGAGGGTACTGCCGACAGATTACATACCCAACAGTTGCATCATTAACATTTTCAAGAAGGGTGACCGCATACCCCCGCACATAGATCACCACGACTTTGTCGACCTTTCGCACGGTTTCTTTTCCGAACGAGTGTAATATCATATTCGGATCCGACCTCCGGATAGCGGGCCCGTGTGAGTTCCGAGGGCCGATAAAGATACCATTACCGGTAGGTTCAGTCATGATACCGAAGGGCAACGGAGCGGATGTCGCTCAACATTGCATACCGGAGTACCCGTGAAGCGGATCTCAGCTACTTTCGAAGGATGGATGACAGGAAAGCACCTTACCACTTCCGGACGTACCCGTAGCTAGAGAGCCTCCGGCCTTACGAGCTGTGAGCTACATGGAAAATATCACACCTCCAACGTACATCTATATGGCATCCTTGCCAAGGATGGCTTGGAAGGTGATGTTATTGACCATCTACCTCACTATTCAGACATGGATTTTTGACAGATACCTTTTTGGATGAATCGACAAAGATCATACATAGTCCGTTTTGAGACTACATGGATTGTATGAGATGTATTCCAGATCGAGTTGTATGATGTATCTTCAGCATGATTGGAATGAAAGTGACCATGTCACATTTTTGGCCTTCACCTCTTTTGTGCAAATTGATTGGGAAACACCATTAAAGTTAAATGAACTTCGAACAAAGAACAGAAAAGAAACAAAAAGAATAAAAGAGAACTTTCCTAAAAAAATCTAAATATAAAAAAAAGAAAAAAAATGATGAACTCCAAATTCGCATGAACATTAAATGAACGATAAATCGTTAAAAAATAAACAAAATGAACACAAATTTTAAATCAAAAATTCAAATTCAACTTTCCAGAATCCAAATCAAATCTCAATCAAATTCAAATTCAACTTTCCAGATTCCAAATCAAATCTCAATCAAATTCAAACTCAACCTTCCAAATCTGAAATCCAATCCGTTCTACTCTCTCCTTTGTCTGGGATGGAAGCGGTCAATTCCATTGACATGGAGCCACGAGGTTTTCGATTCGAATCTAGTGGCGAGGAATTATATCCAATCCAAACCAGCAACTTTCAACCAACTCTTTTGAATG
Organism: Papilionanthe hookeriana x Papilionanthe teres; assembly: GCA_022702705.1. NCBI lineage: Eukaryota > Viridiplantae > Streptophyta > Magnoliopsida > Asparagales > Orchidaceae > Papilionanthe > Papilionanthe hookeriana x Papilionanthe teres. Next base: position 112,855,273 of record CM040427.1, on the reverse strand, counting down.
AGATATGTAGTATCTACATATTCCCTCCTAATCTGTTTCTTTCCACAAAGTCTTTTACAACTTTCATGAAATTCTCGAAACACCAAAATTCTACACTTTTCAAATCAACATTACAAATCTTTACAAAATAATATACATCAAAATCAAATTCTAGGGGTTGAGGATTTTACATCCGAGACTGCATTGCTTTAGGATTCTTTCCCTATCGCAATGAAATACATCAAAAATCAAATTCTTGGGGTTGAGGATTTTACATCCGAGACCGCATCGCTTTAGGATCGTTTCCCTATCGCAATGAAATACATCAAATTCAAATTCTTGGGGTCGAGGATTTTACATCCGAAACTGCATTGCTTTAGGATCCTTTCCCTATCGCAATGAAATACATCAAATTCAAACTTTTGGAGTTGAGGATTTTACATCCGAGACTGCATTGCTTTAGGATTTTTTCCCTATCGCAATGAAATACATTAAAATCAAACTTATGGGGTTGAGGATTTTACATCCGAGACTGCATTGCTTTAGGATTCTTTTCCTATCGCAATGAAATTCATCAAAATCAAACTTTTGGGGTTGAGGATTTTACATCCGAGACTGCATTGCTTTAGGTTCTTTACCTATCGCAATGAAACACATCAAAATCAAATTCTTGGGGTTGAGGATTTTACATCCGAGATCGCATTGCTTTAGGATTCTTTCCCTATCGCAATGAAATACATCAAAATTAAAATCTTGGGGTCGAGGATTTTACATCCGAGACCGCATCGCTTTAGGATTCTTTCCCTATCACAATGAAATACATCAAAATCAAACTTTTGGAGTTGAGGATTTTACATCCGAGACTACATTGCTTTAGGATTCTTTCCCTATCACAATGAAATACATCAAAATCAAACTTTTGGGGTTGAGGATTTTACATCCGAGACTGCATTGCTATAGGTTCTTTCCCTATCGCAATTAAACACATCAAAATCAAATTCTTGGGGTTGAGGATTTTACATCCGAGACTGCATTGATTTAGGATTCTTTCCCTATCGCAATGAAATACATCAAAATCAAATTCTTGGGGTTGAGGATTTTACATCCGAGACTGCATTGCTTTATGATTCTTTCCCTATTGCGATGAAATACATCAAAATCAAACTCTTGAGGTTAAGGATTTTACATCCAATACCGCATTGCTCTGAGATCTCTCCTCGTTGCAATGATTCAATCCGATCAATTTAATTTTCTTTCGAGGTTGAAGATGTTACATCTAAAACCACAAAATTCCAATTCTCATTTCAAATCGAATCCCTTCAAATTAATTTTAACAAAACTTCAATCTAAATTTAAACTCAAGCTAAAATCTAAACTAACACATCAAAAATTAAACTAAAACAAAATAAGATCTAAATTGAAATTCCCCCAGGTCATGTGATTTGGGATTCACCTCCTTTTCCTTTCCCCAGCGAGAGTTCAGGGATCTCCAGTCTCAGAGATATAATTGACACTCTCCAGCGGAAATTCTTCTACTTCGCCCTAAGTTTGTCACTTGGACATCTGTGTTGGTTTTGTTGATCGCTTTGGTCAACACCAATACACGCGGTGTGCTCTGTCAGCTCACCACACCTATTGGGGGTCCATTTGTTGACCTCATTTCGATGAGGTCTTCTCTTCTCTCATAGTACTTCAGGATCTAGCCTTAGGCTTTTCCTTTGACTATCTTAGAGGATTAGAATTGGGGCCCACCACTTAGGAATTCAAACCACTTCTTAACTCCCTGCAAACTCCACAAACTTGATCGTAGACCCCCGATCACCTAGAGGGTTGAAATCAAATGTGGAAGTTTAAAGGATGAGTTCCTATAGGACTCTTTGGCCTTAGGACTGCCCTAGGTGGCCTGGTCTGGTGAAGGGCTGACTTACACACACACTACACTTATACACTACACTTTCGCACACATCCTAAAAAAAAAAACACACCCATACATAACTTGATCTCCTGACTCATGAAGGTGATCCACATGGATGGTCCTTAACCCCTAAGCCCTTGGCTAAGAGGGCTAGGAACAACATAGTGGATGCCTCAAATGAGTCCCCTCATGGCTCATGTGGGCTTGATATGGCTTCATGGCTCAACCAAAATGATTTTATTCCTCTTACATTCACCTAATCTTCAATTTTCCAAATTTTCAATTTTTGACCCCCGGGACCCTACACCCGCCTAGCCTACCCAAAACCCTTGAAACTATCCAAAATTTGCAAAATCACCTAAATTACCCAAAATTCCTCAAAATCAATCCCAAACATTCCCACATTACTCAAATTGATCATCCATACCCAAAAATACCAAAAATTCAAAAAATACCTCCCAATACCCTCCAAATACCCAAAATACCCCTCTTGACCCAAAAAAATCCAAAAATTCAGAAAATTCCCAGAAAATTCCAGAAAATCCCAAATATTCCCAATTTCATTTTGTTCAACTACACCATGGGCGAATTTTGTCAATTTACCCCACTTTTGTCAAAACCCCCAATTTGACCCATTTTAACCCTAAGTGAACCCAATGTCAAGCCAAACCTACCCAATTGACCCAAATTCTGGTCCAATTCAATTCTAAACTTCAATTAAACATTCCCAACACCACTCTAGACCAAATAAAAGTCCAATTTGATTGACATTGGAATCCAATTTCACTTTTGGCCTTAAAGCCCAATTTGGACCCATGACCAAAACCTAACCCAAACTAACCCAATTCAACTCCAATTAACCCCAAACCTTTTCTAAACCTTCCCTAATGTCCCCACAAACAAAACACTAACATTATTTACACAAAATTTAGACCCAAACCCCACTCAAATTCAACCCAAAGCCAAAAAGCCCAATTTTGACCTAAACCCAAACCTAACCCAAATAAGCCCAAACCCAAAATCAAAACCCAACCAAAGTCAAAACCTCTTTGAAACACTCCCATAAACATTTCCCAACATTAATTTTACATCAATTTGAACCCTATCCTAACATTGGCCCAAGTTAGCACAATTTGACCTGCATTGGCCCATTCACCAAAGAGGTCCAAATCCAACCCAAACCTAGCCCAAACACTTCAAGTCTATTCCAAATCATTCATGAAACATTCCTAAACTAAATTCAACATTCATTGGATCCAATCCTTTGCAAAATTTCCATCCTAAAATCCATTTTAAAATCCAAAAGCCCACTTCTCTAAACCATTTTAAAAGCCCATTTCCACCAAATACAAAAGCCCAAAATTGGCCCTAAAGCCCACATGGCAATTTCTCTTCATCATACCTTTAATTGATATCACCCCTAAGTTTCAAAATTATCATTAAACCATTCCAAATCAAGCTTCATCCAAATTTCCACCAAAAATGCCAAGATTCCTAAAATCTACTTCCATGAAATCGACTAAGCTTTGCCTCAAGCCAAATGGAGCCATGAAGCCCCATGCAAGCCATGAACAAGCCACATGAAGCCATGGAAGGTTTGACATGTGATCAAGCCATTAATGGCAAAAAGGGGAACCCCTTTCCTAACCCTCCCTTAAGCAATTTTAACCCTTTTTTATGCAACACCTAAACCCAAGATTTACTTCAACCAAGTTGATAGGGACTTCACCACTCCATCTCGGCTAGCCTATCCGATTCCCCATAAGCACCCAAAGCCCCTCGGAGGGTGCACCATGCCCAAAACCATGGGTTGACCCAAACTAAGCCAAAATGATCCCTCCCCCTTCTACTTTGATTCAACACCTTTACACATGGCCAACTGCAATTGATTTCACCATTGCCAAGACCTGACCTCCCTGAGCCTGAGGGTGACCTGACCCTGGCCGGCCAGCCACCACAGCTGCCGGAAACCGCTAGGCCGAGAGCTCAAATGGGAGCCCAAACTTGGAATTCTCACTCGCCGAGCCGCCCCATCCCCGGTGGCCATTGTAGCTGTTCTTCTCTTGCCAAGAGCAGCTGATCCCAAGCCCTAACTCCCCCTGGGAGGCACTCCACCCTCGCCTATTTCAACCTCACCTCCTCTCAGCCATGAGAGGTGCTGAACCAGATCTTACTGAAACCCTTCCAAAATTGTTCCAGAACACTCTCCATACTTAGAGAAGTTGATCCCTAGTGACAATTTGCCCTAATCCCCACCAACAGAGCCCAATTTCTCAGCCAAAATTCCACCCAAAACCAGGACACTTCTCCACAGTGGATCAATCCTCAAATTGATTGGTCCTACACCTTCACTGCGACCAAGGGAAGGAGTCCACCAGCAAAAGCCCCCTCTCCGATGCCACCCATCCGTTCCGGACTCCAAACTTTGTGATCGTGCTCGGTCGAAATCATACTCAGGCGATTCACCGGACCGGGAGACTTTATCTGGAGCTTGTTGGGATCCAATCGAAGGTCACACAACCCTCAGATTGAAGCCACACTTCTCTAAGCAAAGGTATGAGCTAATTCTTCATCCCGAGCTTCTGGAGATTCTCCATTTCAAATGCTTTAATTTCAATTTATGATCACCATATAGATGTATTTGTCTCTTCAATACGAATCCATAGAGCACAAGAACACGAAAATCTGTTGAGAAATGAGTGAGTTCTTAGGGTTTTAGTGTGGACGGCTCTCGGGTGAGAACGGCTGGGGACGATGAACGGATGCCGTTCATTCCATACACGCGCGGACGGACGGCCAGGATCGCGCCGGTTGAGGAGACGGAACGATACAGCGGGCCCCCGGAGCGCTAAGTTGAATGGCGGCGCCGAATCAGAAGGCGACGCGTGTGCGTTCGGAGTTGCCGAGGTTGAGCTGGCGCCGCGTCACTTAAATAGAAAATTAGGGTATTTTCTTATTTATTTAATTCCCTAAACTTTAAAAATGCATAAATTTGTGTAGAAAAATCAGAAAAATAAAATAAAAATACCCTCTTGCTCGAGTGAACGGAGGAGAATAATGTGGAAAAGAAATCATTTAATTTCATTAAGTATTTTATTTTTAATGATTTATTTACCCTCTGCATTGTTTTAATTCTCCATGCATATAGGAAATTCACCATGACATGAGACCATAGGGCTTTTGAAGCCTCTGAATTTGGGAACATTCCCTGAATTTTCAAAAGTCGAGGCCATCCCTATGAGAAGTTATTGATTTTTCAAATTCATGTTGTCTGTTTTGAGTATTTTAAATCTAATAATTAGCATGTTGTGAAATAAATTCTAGAAAAATTTGGTGATGTTTCTTATGACCAGAGGACCCTAGGAAAAATAGCTTTTGAATTAATTCACTTGGAATAACCCTAATTGGCCTAAACACCCAAAAATAGGTCCCTAATTATTTAGAGCTAATCATACATCAAATTGACTTGAAATCAATTCTCCACTGACCTTTAGGATCAGAGGAACCCACCATAAAAATTTGAAGTCAATTGGACTTGGTTAGCCCTACTAAATGGGTTGATTAAGTCATTTAGCCAATTTAAACTTTAAAAATTCATAACTTTCAAAATACTTTTCAAAAATTCACCAAATTGGTTTTGGAGCCTCTCTGATATTAGAGGAATTTAAGAAAATTAAAATTTTAATTTTCTAAAAAGTTGATTTTTGTATTATTTTAATATTTTAATAAATAAAAAATAATAAAAATCATAAAAATAATAAAATTCACCAAAATGTCACATTTTGAATTTTAATCACTTAGGAATAAACCCCATATTTTTCTTAGGTCTATTTGATGAGATATTAAATTTTAAAGCCCTAAGGTAATTTTAAATTAAAAAATGTATTTTTTTAGCATTTCCACTAAAATAATTCTAATAAATCAAAGAAAAATCAAAAAATTGTAAAAATTGATTCTCTGATTTCCTTTATATTAGAGAGATTTTTGAAAAATATAAAATTTATTTTTCAACCTTTATTTTATTTTTAAATTAATTAATACTCCAAAACTAAAAATAATTCTAATAAAAATAATATATTTCAAAAAATCACCAAAATTGGTCCAAGTGGTCCTCTGTTCATTAGGAATGTCCCATAATTTTCTTAACGATAGAAACTTTCCCTTGGTCATATTATTAAATTTTCCTTGGAAATCCCCATTTTCCACCAAAAATAATTACATAAATACATTAAATACAGAAAAATCACATTTTCTCCTCTCATGTCTTTATTGACATATGAGTGAAGTCACATAAAAATTTCAAGTTCATTTAAGCTCAATTTAGTGAGTTATGAAATTATTAAGCTTGAAGGGCAAAATGGTAATTAAAATTTTAACCCTTAATTAAAACTTGAGGTTTAATAAAATTAAAGAGTAAAATATTTGATATTAATCTGATTTGGATGATTGAAATTTAAATAATTAGAGAGTATAAACCTACCAAACAATTTGAAAATAATTAAAACAAACTTTAATTAAATAATTGATTAAATTTGGAAGAATAATAAAATTGGAATTATTAAAATAGGGATATAAATAGGAAGAGATTTGTTCTTTAATTTAAGAATCCCTAAATTAATTATCTCAATAATATTTAATTCCTAATTAAAATGATAATTCAAATTTAAGATTTAAAATGTTAAAAGACTTAATCATTAAATTAAATTAAAGTTAAATTATTAAACTCTTTTAAAATTTCAATTAAATTAAAATTAAGAATAAATTTAAATTAAATTAAATTACACAAATTAAATTAAATTGAATTAAATAAAATTAAATTAAATTAAATTAATTAAATAAAATTAAATTAAAACATATCAAATTAAATTAAATTAAATTAAATTAAATTAAATTAAATCAAATTAAATTAAATCAAGTTAAATTAAATTAAGTTAATTCACATCAAATCAAACTAAATTAAATTAAATTAAATTAGATAATAGAATCAAGTTAAAATTAAATCAAATTAAATTAAATTAAAATTAAAACTAAACTAAATTAAATTGAAGTTAAATTAAATTGAATTAAAAATGACATCACCTAAGACATAAAGAAATTCAAAATAAAGCAACTTGAACACTATTCCAAATTTAAACCCGATAACCGAAATTAAATTAAATCACAAACCATTTGAACATCAATTTGCCCTCGAAAGCTTCCGTTGTCATAACTCCTAAACGAACGTTAAATGAAATGTTACTTCACTTATAGTGATATTCAAATGTCCTGAGTCCACCGAGTAGGATAACAATAAAACTTAACTAAACCTCGGACGATCACTTCACCTCGATCGATTAAATCCATTTGGACTTAAAACAATCCTAGCAGTGTTGAAAAGATGTTTAAGACTCGTCTTAAGCACTTCCTCAATATGATAGGATGTTTATAAGAACGATTGAATTTAATTGTTCTTTGATGAACAAAATCGTTCTCAAACCAAAACACAAGAACCTAGACGTCATAGGAAATGACTAGCTATAGGATTAGGAACTTGGTAGAAAACCATAACCCTTCTCTTAGCTTTACCTAGGAACTTGCTTAAATATTCTAAATTGTGTTTAAGTGCAGCTTGGGATGACGGGAAGACCCTCCGGGTACGCTTTTATTTTGTTGCAATTTACTTTATTGCAATTTATTTAATCGCATCGCACTTACTTTTCTTGCATGATAAACAACTGTTGCATGAAAACCCACACCTTTAGGATAGTCCCTAAAACTGAAACCAAAACTAAATTAAAAGTCATTGCAACATAAAATTCACCGCCACAACATTTCAAAATATAAAACAACTCAAAATTTAATAAAAAACAGAACACAAAACTACAATTACAACTAAATTAAAACATCTTGTTGGATGATCGGGAATACCTCGGATGATGTAACCTACGTGTTGCTAACGAGATTTCCCACGGTCTAAATGAAAGTGTGGAACTCATTCGATTGAGTTTAGCAAATTCATCCGGACTAAGTGAATCCGATAAAAATAATGATGCCGAAGGATGGAACCGTGGGATCTTAACCGGTGTTGTTATAACCAACTTTAAGATTTGTTTAATTAAAATATTAAAAAACACCTGGATTTTAAGATTTTCTCTAAACCGAACACTTCTCTCATCTCCTGATTTATGACTTCTAAAACTAAACCACTCGCAACAACAAGGAGCTCGGAGCATGGTTGGCAAGACGACCATCACCATCGAGCAAAACTCGGATCTACCTCAAGCAAAACTTTCTTAGAGTTAAATAACCAAACCATAGGACTTCGAGGTAGTTCGCCTAGTGCAACATAAATCCTCAACCTCTTCGTTAGGCATTTGCATGATCATGTCATGTAAATTAAGCCCTAACCGGTCTTAGGACTCTGAGGTAGTCGTTCGGTACGACATAAACCCTCATATCTTCAAGGCTATTTGTATGATTGTCTCATACAAATATAAGTCCAAATTAATTAAAATTGGCAAGATCAAAACATTAAATAAACATTAGGACTTTCCTAAATTCAAGCCAAACAATAGGATAGTCGGGAAATTACCGAAGTTCGCTTCGAATCTGTAATTTCTCCTACCTGTCTTCCTTTGAATTCTCAAAACAAAACGTTCCAAACTTGATCCATTCCCTATTGAAATTCCAAAATTCAATCCTTTTGAAAACTTAAACTTCGAAATTCTTGAGATCAGAATTACTGATTATTATTGAGAGTTTTCTTAGGTGATTCCCGTCACTTAACATGTAATTAACTATAGGGACTTGCCCTTATAGGGAATTTTAAGAACCAAGGTAATATAAACCCTATTTAATGCTTTCATATTAAGCAGGGGAACTTGTGGGCTTATAAAATTGGTTCGCAGACTAAACGGATGTCACAAATCTTTTAGTTTATTTAATCGAGCCCTATCATCAAGCAGTATGTCTATTCATCGGATAGATACACAGTTTGTGGTGCGGTGTTCGTTTATGTAAACAATTCGGGATGTGAGATCAGTTTGATTTCATATCTTAAAATTTTCAAACTTAAAGTTATTTTCAATGTCAAATGCTACTTTCCAAATTATATATATATTTAAATTAAATTTAAAATTTAAAATTCGCCGACAATTTCTGTTAGGCGACCCCCTTTTTAAAATAATACACATAACCTAAAAATATGCCGACAATTTCTGGCGACTCTGCTGGGGAAAATTCCTCTCTCCATTTTAATCAGACAATTCTGCTCTCAAAAATCGGTAGTGTATCCATGTTCCTAGTGGATCAAACTACCCTTCTTTCCGTTAGAATACTATGTTCATTTCTACCTTGAACAAGTATAGCCAACATTCTCTCAGATTTAGGAGCCACTGTTCAGACACCCCTAAACAAAGAGGTTCCGAGATCCTTTTACCTCATTTCTGAGGTGGGGTGGACCCCCAAAAGGTATTAGTTTAGGAGCGGTCTTTCGGGTCGAGAAGTTTCTACAAGACTTTCTCTTCCTTTTCCAGTTCCTGATCAATTCCTTTTACTCTTCCTACAACTCTCCTTCTTTTTAATAATTCTCCTTCCTGACAAACAAATCTTTTCGAAAAAACAATTTTCTTTTAATATCACAGATACACTAAGATAAACAGAAATGTGTTCGGACTCTTTCTTTTTTGTCATAAGTTATACGATAAGAAGAAGCAAGATTCAGGGACTAATACTTGGAATCTGCCCTGCAGAAATGGAAGCCCCAAAACTGATCTTCTCCTTCGTCAACGGACTGGACCTGGCCGTGTTCAAGGATGAACTGTGTGATAATGGAATTATTCGATTCGGACAAGGATTCGGGGACACCGACATCAAAATCCCCGACGTCACTCTCTTTTCACTCACAATCAAAGTACTAGAAACTGAGAAGCCGTTGATTGAGTTCAACCTCAAGTCAACTCACGAATTCCCTCCTCTGCAAAAGATTCCAACTGAGAGGAGTACTGCTGTCCACAGAAGGACTGTTGTTGCTACCCCCACCGGTCTAGTTGTCTCTGCACCTACCCCGGCTCCTGCCAAACTAAAGGGGAAGGAAATTCAGAACTATGGTGAACTCGTTACCGTGGAGGGTATAGACCTTCCTGTGAGACCTTCTGTTTTTAAAATCGGGTCCAGCTCGAGAATTCCATCGCTGACACGGACTCAGAGAAGGAACAGAAGTAGAAGGATTGCTAGAGAAGCACGGGTCAGGTCACCCTCAAGGTCAGGGAGGTCAGGGCTGGGGTTTAGTGCAGTCAATTGGCCATGGACATGTGTAAAGGAGTTGAGTTAAAATGGAATGGGGCGAAGGCTATTTTTGGACCAAATGAGTCAACCCATGGTTTTGGGCTAGGTTCACCACCCAAGGCCTGGTTTTGGGCTGAAAAGAATCACTTGGGTCAGCCAAGACGAAATGGTGTGGTCTCAATCCATGGTGAGGTGGCTAAACTTGGTTTAGTGTGTAGCTTGAATGGGGTTAAAAGTATTTAAGGAAGGCTTAAGAAAGGGGCCCCTCTTCTTGCCATTAATGGCTCGGTGAGGTGGAAAGGGGTTCCCAGGGCTTGCATATGGCTTATGCATGGCTCCATGGCTCCATATGGCTTAGGGATGGCTTGGCTTGGTTTCATGAAAATGGGTTTTAAGGATTCAGGATATTTAGGGGTAATTTGGCTCATGACTTAGTTTAGAAAAGTTTAATGATAAATTTGAAACTTAGGGAGTGATTTAAATCAAAGGGGATGATGAGGGGAAATTTCATGTGGGCTTTAGGATAGATTTTGGGCTTTTGGATTTATTTTAGATGGGCCTTTAGAAAGGTTTAAGGAGGTGGGCTTTTAGGTTTGAAAACAAATTGGTAAATGGATGTTTTGTAAAAGATTGGGCCAAAAAAATGTTGGTTTTAGTTTAGGGATGTATCATGAGTGATCTAGAATAGGTTTGAAATAATTTGGAGTTGAATTGGGTCTAATTTGGGATTTTTTGGTAAAGGGGCCAAAGTGGGTCAAATTGGGCTAACTTGGTTTAAGGTTAGGCTAATGTTGGATTTGATGTAAATTTAATGTTGAGAAATTTTTATGGGTGTGCTACAAAGAGTTTTCAACTTTAGTTGGGCTTTGATTTTGGGATTTGTGCCCATTTGGGTTAGGTTTGGGTTTAGGCCAAAAATGGGGATTTTGGTTTTGGGTTAGGTTTGGGTGGATTTTAGGTTCAAACTTGGGGCAAATCTTGTTAGTTTTTTGTTTGTGGGGATATTAGGAAGGTTTAGGAAAAGATTTGGGGTTAATTGGAGTTGAATTGGGTTGGTTTGGGCTAGGTTTGGTCATGGGCCAAAAATGGGCTTTAAGCTTCAAATTGGAATTGGATCCAAATGTTAATCAAATTCGGCTTGGATTTGGTCTAAATTTATATTGGGGATATTTAATGGAAGTTTAGAATTGAATTGGACCAAAGTTGAGGTCAATTGGGTTGATTTGGTTTGACATTGGGTCCACTTGGGTTAAAAATGGGTCAAATTGGGGGTTTTAGTAAAAGTGGGTTAAATTGACAAACTTGGCCTATGTTGTAGTTGAATAAAATGAAATTAGGAATATTTGGGATTTTCTGGAATTTTCTGGGAATTTTTTGAATTTATGGATTTTTTTGGTTAAAAAGGGCATTTTGGGTATTTGGAGGGTATTGGGGGGTATTTTTGGAAATTTTGGTATATTTGGCTATGGATGATCAATTTAAGTGGTGGGAAGTGTTTAGAGTTGATTTTGAGGAAATTAGGATAATTTAGGCAATTTTGCAAATTTTAGGTAGTTTCAAGGACTTTTGGTAGGTTTAGTGGGTGTAGGGTCTCGGGGGTCAAAAATTGAAATTTTGGAAAAATGAAGATTGATGAAGTTTGAGTAGAATGGAATCACTTTGGTTGAGCCATGAAGCCATATTAAGCCCATAAGAGCCATGAGAGGACTCATTTGAGGCATTCACTATGTTGTTCCTAACCCTCTTAGCTAAGGGCCTAGGGGTTAAGGTCCATCCATATGAATTACCTACATGAGTCAGGAAGTCAAACTAGGTATGAATGGTTTTAGGATTTGGAATGTGTATGAAAGTGTAATGTGTGCAGGTCAACCCTCACTAGACCAAGCCACCCAAGGTAGTCCCAAGGCCAAAGAGTTCTATAGGAAACTCATCCTTTAAACCTCACATTTGATCTTAACCCTCCAAGTGACTTAGGGGTTTACAATCAAACTTATGGGGTTTGCAGGGAGTTTATGAGCTGTTTAAATTTCTAAGTGGTGGGTCCCATTTCTAGTCCTCTAAGATAGTCAGAGGGAAAGCCTAAGGCTAGATCTTAAGTACTAAGGAGAGAGAAGAGAAAAGACCTCATAAAAAATGAGGTCAACAATTACGACAAAAAATAACAACGATTTTAACTACCACCACAAATAACAACACATAAAGTAGTCCAAACAGAAACACAACTAACAACTCCAATAAAACATAAAAAAACCCAAATTCTACACATCCTTGTCTCCATCATCATCTTCTTCATCATCATCATCCTTCCAAAAACGAGCAGAATCAAACTGAGTATACCATGGATAAGGTGGAAATACCACACTCTGATTACCTCTAACAAGTTTCTCCATACAAGTGTTGTACTTCTCCGCATAATCACTATGTCTCCCTAAATAGGAGTCAATATAATCAACATATTTTTCAAGATTTGATACCTTATCCATATCATAATTAATGTTATCCATCATAGATTGTAAATCGGAACTGGATCTACCGCAAGACATGGAAGCTCTAGATGTAGAAGCATGTGACGTAGAAGCACAAGAACTTTGAAAATTCTTCCTCTCCAGCCAAAAATTGAATATTCAAAATAGGTCTTTACAATCACTCTAGTAATGGGCTTAAGAGGTTAAAGAATCTCCTCCCAACTATCAAATTTAACACCAGCTTGCTCACATAGAGAAAAGATTAAGGAAGGAAATAACAAACCTGCAATAGTAGCGACGCTGACAGAACAAGTAATAACCTGATAAAAGAGAGATCCAATATTGATCTTCTTGTATTACTAAATGCAGTAGTTCTGTGTAGCCCTCTCTCTGGTCACTTCACTAAGATGATTTGTGGGGAGTAAACGAGAAGAAATAAAATAATGTCATGCTTTCGCTGTGGCATCCATCTTTCATGTAGAGAAGTTTACTCCTCTACCATTGGTAATCTTCTAGAGACCTCTTCTAACAGTTAACAAAAATATAATCTCATCTAGCTCACCCTCAGTAGGATTGTATTTGTAATAAAAACAAAACATATACATAGGCAGTTTGTAAAATGATATGATTACCTCAGGTGTAAATTCTACTGTCTTCCCTCTCACCATCACTAGATCATCTTTAGATTCAAAGAGATTTGCATAAAACTCCCTAACTATAGAGATCACTGCAACAACAGAGAAACATGAGAATCGATTCCACTGTTGGCAAACAATTAGATCTTCCACTTCTCCACCAAGATTTCTAAAACATCGCTCAGGAATCAACTACCTCAATTGAAGTGCTTCGGCGTAACGATCCTGAGCCTTAGGACTCAAAAATTTATTTGAATCAAATGTAGGCTTCCCCTTTCTTCTTTTCATTCTTGGTGTCATTCTTAAATTTGCAAAAAAAAGATTGCAATAAATTCTAAAATCAACTCTAACTCACTAGATCTAACTTCTAAAAGCTTAAACTCACTCTTTCATGTAAAATCCACCAATTTTCATGAAAATTTCACCATGAATAGTAAAATTTCAAAATTTCCATAATGAAATCAAAATCCATTGTGAAAATAAAAAATGTTTTCATTAAATATAAGCTATAACCTGGGAAAGATGAAATCCAACGAATTTGGCTTGTATCCACCAAGAAATGTTCACTTATAGGGATGCTAGGTGTAAAAACGTGAAAGCTTGAGGAAGAAGAAGATGAAATGGGGTAAAAATGGTGATTTTCTATCTTTAAAACCGTCATAAATTGGTTTTTGTGAGCCGGCGCTTAAGCGCGACTATCGTGGCGCTTAGGCGTAGGGCTATCGGGTTTGCTCGCGCTTAAGTGTAGGTTTTGGCACTTAGGCCCCAGTCCATAAATTTGGATTCTTCCAAATTTTGATTCAAATACTCAACTTCCTAAGTCAACCACCTTCATATGGTCTTAAATAAGTCATAATAACAATTTTTTCCCTTTCTCCTCTCTTTTTCTAAAAAATTTTACATTTCACAACATAGATTCGATCTCAAAAACACAAATATTTTCACACAAACACAATACTTTTGTTAACACATTTTCAACAAATATAAATACAATTCACATGTCTAGTCTCCATTCCAAAAACTTTTGGATGATATAACCTATCATCATTACATAAAACAAACATACATTAAACACATAACACAAACACACACAAACATACTAACAAAAAAAAACACAAACTGACTAAACAAACAAACTAAACAATGAACTTAATTCCATTCTTCGTTAGGTGGAACATATCCTTGACCTTCAGTTGTTCCTTCTGAACCATTTATCACATAATTTGATAAAACGGATGATGATGAAGAACTCTAATAGAATCCTCTTCAATCCACTTGTTTTTTAGATACATCTCCTTGTCCGCTTCTTCAATATAACTTGACTTACTGAATTGCATTTTGAGTTGCCAACCAATATGCGCTAAATATGCATTAATTTCATTTATCTTTGCCTCAATTGAAGCCACATCAACCTCAATTTTTGCAATCTTCTATGTTATACCTTCAATACTAAAGGATATAACTCTTGCGCACTTTTACTTACAAACTTCTTCTTGACAGCTTCCTCCATTTTCATCAATTCATCCTCCCAAGAAGACATTATTGCTAACTTAATTCTCTTTAACCAACTCAAATCTTCCACTCTTATACTTAAGAATAGAAATTTTGAAAGTGGTAACTTACCTCTTCATTTCCATGCTATTTATAGACTTTAGTAGAGTTATACATACTTTCCAAGTTTAAAAGCCACCCAATAACGTTCAAGGACACTTTCCCACAGTTAATTCTTCTAGAACATTATTTAGGCATGTGTTATAACTCCGGCGCTTAACCACAAGTTTTGAGTGCTCAGGCGCCAGTGCTTAGTTAAGCACAGGTCAGCTTAACATCCAAAAAGTCATTCTTACATGTCTAAGACATCAATCAAAGTCTTACAAGTATCATCAAAACTTCATAATACTACCATAATTCTCTAAAGAATAACACAACAACAACAATTAAAACAAAAGCACACCGATAACTATGGGTTGCCTCCCACAGAGCACTTAGTTTTCGTCGTAAGCCTGACGTAGTTCTTATGTTGGGTGACCCAACAGCAAAATATCATTCACTTTAGTTTGATCTCCTAAGAAATAGGGTTTCAACCTATGACCATTCACTTTGAAAATTTTTAGGGTTTTAGGATCCTTAATATCCACAGCTCCATAGGGATACACTTTTACCGCAATAAATGGGCTCATCCATCTGGACCTAAGTTTGCCTGAAAATAACCTTAATCTGGCATTATAAAGCAAAACTTGTTGTCCTAGCTCAAAACTTTTAGTCAAAATCTTCTGATCCTACCATTTTTTTATCTATCTTTATAAATCTTAGAATTTCATGAGACTCAATCCTTATCTTTTCCAGCCTATTTAATTGCAATAATCTCTTTTTACCTGTATCTTTCAAAGTATAGTTAAATTCCTTAATATGTCAATAAGCTTTATGCTCAAGTTTCACTTGTAAATGACAAGCTTTCCCATATATTAACCTGAATGGTGACATTCCTATAAAAATTTTATATACAGTCCTTTAAGCCCGCAAAGCAAAGTCAAGTTTGACTCACCAATCCATTTTTGTTGTATTAATAATTTTTTCCAGAATTCTCTTTGTTTCTTAATTGGAAACTTCAGCCAAACAGCTTGTCTGAGGATATTAAGCAGTAGAAATTTGATGATAAATTTGATATTTCTTTAATAATTTTTTAATTAATGTATTTTTGAAATGACTTTCCCCATCAATTATGATAATTCTTGGCATTCTAAATCTGAAAATTAGTTTAGTTTTAAAAACTTTGCAACACTTTCAACATCACATCAAGGTAAAGTAACAACCTCAATCTATTTAGACACATAGTCTACTGCTAATATTATATAAAAATTTCTGAAAGATTTTTTAAATGGTCCCATGAAATCTAATCCCCAAACATCAAATATTTAAACTTCAAAAATATAATTGAAGGGCATCTCATTTTTCTAGTAATATTGCCTACGCGTTGACACTGATCACAATTCTTAATATAAGCATTAAAATCTCTAAAGATAGTAGACCAATAAACTACAGACTGCAAGATTTTATATGTTGTTTTATCAACACCAAAATGTCCCTCAAAATTAGAATCATGACATTTTTGGATAATTTCAAAAATATCTTCAAATGGCACACATCTTCAAATAATTAAATCATTCCCATGTTTATACAAAAAGTGGGTCGTCCTAAAAATAAGTCTTAGCTTCAGATAAAAAATTCCTCTTCTGTTGGTGTGTCAGACCATAACGTAAAATGTTACAATAAAGTTCACAATATATGCATATTATGGAACATTTTTTTCATTAATATTAAACAATTTTTCATCAAGAAAATGTTCATTAATTTCTTCTTCAGAACAAAGTGATTTCTCAGAATTAAGCCTGGATAGCTAATCATCAATTTGATTATCAGCTCCCTTTCTATCTACTATTTCAAAATCAAATTCATACTAAAGAAGAACCCATCTTACCATTCTTAGTTTTGCATCCTTCTTTTTCATTAAATACTTAATAGTAGAATGATCAGTATGCACCATACATTTAGTTCCAATTAAATATGATCTAAGCTTTTCAAAGATTATACTATTGCTAATAACTTTTTCTATGTTGTGGTATAATTAATTTGAGCTTCATTAAGAGTTTTACTAGCATATTAAATTAATTTGAAAATTTTAACAAATTTTTGTCCTTAAACATCTCCAATAGCATAATCACTTGCATCACACATTAATTCAAATGATTTTTTCCAATCTGGTGAAACATTAACAAGTCAGTGATTATATTTTTTTTTAAAGTTCAAAAGCTTTTTGGCAATCCATATCAAAATTTAAAATCACATCTTTCTCGAGTAAATGGCATATTAGCTTAGCAATTTTTGAAAATCTTTAATATATCGCTTGTTGAATCTAACATGTCCTAAAAAATTCCTAATTGCCCTCAAATTTGTTGGATGAGGTAAATTAGTGATCATGAATTTTAGCTGGATCTACTTCCATACCTTTCTAAGAAATGTAATTTCCTAAAACAATTCCTCCTGCTACCATAAATTAAAATTTTTCCCAATTAAGAACTAAGCTTGTTTCTTCACAACGTTTAAGAACTCGATAAATGTTCTAAACATGATTCAAATGAAGTTCCAAACACTAAAAAATCATCCATAAAAACTTCAATTCTTTTTTAAATTATATCTAGCCATCATACAACTTTGAAATGTAGTAGGGGCATTATATAAACCAAAGGAAATTCTTGTAAAAACAAAAGTACCATAGGACTGGTAAACGTTGTTTCCTCTTGATCCTCTGGAGCAATTTGTATTTGGTGGTAACCAGTATATCCATCCAGAAAACAAAAGTATTTATGCTCAGCTGGTTCATCCAACATTTAATCCAGATAGGGTAATGGAAAATGATTGTTCCTTGTGGAAAGTTTTAACTTTATACAATCAATACATATTCGTCATCCTCTAACTTTTCTTTTGAGTATTAGTTCATTCTTTCATTAACAGTTGCAGTAACTCCTCCTTTCTTAAGAACACAGTGAATAGGACTAACCCATGCACTATCTGAAATAGGATAGATAATCCCAACATCTAATCACTTAAAATCTCTTTCTTAACAACTTCTTTCATAATGGGATTTAATCTCCTTTGAGGATCAGCCTTGGGTTTAAAGTTTTCTTCCATCAGGATTCTATGCATACAAAATGAATGAAAGATTCCTTTAATATCTTCAATTGTCCATCCAAATGCTTTCTTACATTTCTTTAAAATTTTTAGTAAACACTCTTCTTCTTCTTCTAAAGTTAGGTTCGAGGAAATTATAACTAACAAAGTTGAGGAATCACCTGAAAAGGCATATTTTAAAATTCTTAGGAAGTAACTTCAATTCAAGTTCAGGAGTTTATCAATAGATGGACAAAATATTTGCCTTTTTCTGTCATGTCCAAAACTTCAAAACTTTCTTGAAAAAAATATAAGTCTTCTTCAATAAAATCATTAAGATGTTTTAATTGTTGCTCATGTTCCAATTCTTTCATTTTTGAATTATTTTCATAAGTTGTTTTGAAATGGCATTTATTAAGATATCTCATTGCATCCATCGTGAAGCATTCATCATATTTACTTTTTGTAGGGTATTTCATTAATTTGCAAATATTAAATGTAACTTTTTGATCATCAACACGCATAGTTAATTCACTTTTTTCACATCTATCATTGCTCTGCATGTTTCTAAGAAATATCTCACAAAAATGATATGTATCTCTTTATCTTCCTCCATATCTAACATAATGAAATCAACAGGAAAAATAAATCAATCCACTTTCACCAAAAGCATCTTCTACAACTCCCTTAGGATATATTATAGAACGATATTTTAATTGCAAGGTTACAGCTGTAAGAGATATTTCTCCTAATCCCAGTATTTTAAATATATATAATGGCATAAGGTTAATAATTTCTCCTAAATCACATAAAGGTTTTCCAAAAAATATGTCTCCAATTACACATGCAATTGTGAAGCTTCCAGGATCTTTAAGCTCTTCAAGAAGTTTTTTTGAATTATAGCACTGCACTCCTCACTAAGTGCAAAAGTCTCATTATCTTCAAACTTTCTTTTTCTATTAAGAATATTCTTCATAAACTTCACATAGCTTGGCATTTGTTCTAAAGCTTCAGCAAAAGTAATATTAGTTGTATGCTTCTTAAAGATTTTCAGAAATTTTGAAATTTGTTTATCCAACTTTTGTTGACGAAGTCTTTGTGGAAATTGAGGTGGTGGTGGTTTTTCTAAATCAATCTTAAGTGGAGAAATAGGCCTCTCAAAACCTTTTGAAGCATCCTCTATAGATTTTTCAATTTCTTCTTTCTCTACTTCAATCTCTTTTTGAACTCTACCTTCCAACTTTCTTCAACTTCTGGTCTTTAGGATTTACTTAGGTATTACTAGGAAGTTTTCCTTGGGTTCTATTGCTTAAGGAATTTACAATTTGTCTCAACTGATTCTCAATATTTCTTATAACATCTCAACGACTTGCTAACTGATTTCCCATTTGTAACACCACTTCTTCTACAGACAACTTCTAATTTTTAGATTATGGATTATTATTAAAACCTAGAGTATAGTTAAGTTTATAATTACTATTACCTTTGTTGTTCTAGTTCCCCAATGTGTTTACTTGGTTGCTTCCCCATTGTTGATTAGTACCACCCAAATTGTTATTCTAGTTAAAATTAAGATGGTTTTTCCAACCTGGATTATAGTAGTTCGAATATGGAATATTTAACTTATTGTTTATAACATTTAAAGACTCAATTGATGTTTGAGAATCTACCATTTAGCCTAAATAATTCTCTTCAATCATTGGAATTGGATGAGAAAAATTCATTCCAATCTGGTCTATCTTCCTTGAAATTGTAGCAACTTGATTTGCTAACATGACAAAAGCTTCAGAATCATGAATATTGGCTACCCTTTTAGGTTGTACCCTTTTAGGAGGCCATCAAAAATTATTAGTAGCCATTCATTAAATTAAAGTATAAGCTTCAGGAAATAGTTTATACATCAATGATCCACCAACAGCGACATCGATAATAGATCTAAGAGATCCAGCTAATCCGTTCTAAAAAATTTGAATAACTAATCAATCTAGCATAGCATGGTGTGGACACTTTCTTAGGAGTTCTTTAAATCATTCACAAGCTTTGTAAATAGATTCCCTTTCAAACAAACAAAAAGATGTAATATCATCTCTAGGCTTTGCAATTTTTTATGGTGAAAAATACTTAACGAGGAATTTTTAATGCTAGATCACCCTAAGTTCTGATATATCCAAGTGCTAAGGAATTCAACCATATCTTAGAATTATCCCTAAGTGTAAATGGAAAAAGACTAAGCCTCATAGCATCATCATAAACACCATCGTATTTAAATGTAGCACAAAATTCTAGAAAATTGGTAAGATGTATATTTGGATCTTCAGTTGGTGATCCCCCAAACTGATTGTTAGATATCATCTGGATAATAGCAGGTTTAGGTTAAAATGAATTATTAGCTACAGCAAGATTTTGAATACTACCATGAAGTTCATCCACTGTAGGGTTTGCATAATCTCCTAATGGTCTTAATTCATGATGAATTTCAGCATTTTGATTAATTTGATTGGCCATTTGTTGAAATTTTTGAATTTATTCTGTATTTTTAATTTAAAAAAATTTTAGTTCATCCTAATTCAGAATAGTATAGGACAAGTCCTTTAGAACCAGAACTTCGCATAAACTATTACAGTACAACAATAAAAATAAAAATAAAACATACTTAAACAGATAAGGTTTCAATAAGCTTTTCTAAAAAAATTTTAAAAATTTTCTTTTAAAATCAAATCCAAAGAAACTTCAATTTACCTTTCCATAGCAACAGCACCAAAAACGTGATCTGATTTCTTTACTACCAGATGAATACTGATAAAATTATGCTTGTGGTAATCCAATTAAACTTATATTTTTTATATAAAATATTCTCTTTACAACAGTGCCAATAACTTGATTTTGATGTAAATAAGAATACAAGAGTTATTTTTTAATTTAGGGATTCTACACAAGTTGGCAAGTAATATAGAACTTTCTCATTAAGCCCCGAAATATCTATCCCACGGGGAAAATTTATCAATATTAAAAGAAAAAAAGGTTTTTAGAAAACAAATTCTATTTAGGAAATACTCTCACTTAAACAGTTTTGGATGTCAGATAACTTT
Organism: Papilionanthe hookeriana x Papilionanthe teres; assembly: GCA_022702705.1. Taxonomy (NCBI): domain Eukaryota; kingdom Viridiplantae; phylum Streptophyta; class Magnoliopsida; order Asparagales; family Orchidaceae; genus Papilionanthe; species Papilionanthe hookeriana x Papilionanthe teres. The sequence goes on along the minus strand of CM040427.1, from coordinate 112,834,257 downwards.
AGAAATGCTATTCTTTTTAGTATATTCTTAAATTATGAAATAAAGTAAATAATTTACTAACTATAATGAGATTTTTATAAGATTGAAGAAATATAGATGAAAATATCTTTTTCGTTATCATGAATAACTAATAAGTACAAGAATTTTATTTTGGTAATAATCAAAATTTATTGTTCCAAATAGGAGCAATTTTATTCCTTACCCTTACTAAAGATGCTATAAAGAACTTTGGCTAGTTTAAAGTTTGAATAATTTTGAAGACGGGTTAGGTGGGGAAGATACTAGCTCTCACTCTAGAGTTCTTTCTTTTCCCTCCACCTAGTGTGCTAACTATCACATCAAAACCTAAAACAATAAGCCAAAATAGGGGCTTTAGTCTGTCACCCTAAATTCTTTTATTCTAGACCAATCAAATTATATTTTCCTATTTATTTGCACTAGATTATATGAATTATTTGCTCATCCAAACAATCTCATGTGAGTCCTACCTACTGGATCTCACATCATCAGAAATGTCAATTGATAAATGAATTGCTTCTAAAGCAGAAGTGAGATGTATTCAAGCTATTAAAAGACAAACATTCAAGTAATTTCAATATGTTAATTGTCAAACTGTTAATGTATTGGAAGGCATTCAATTGTTTACAAGGGTTTTCGATGAAGTTGAACAAGGTGACATTATCGTGCATGTGATGAAAGCACGTGATCTCAGCTGGACGCTTAAGAAAGAGGAAGTACTCTGAACCCAACAGATGGATACGTTGCAAAGGTCGAATGACTATCCAATATGGGTGCTGTTACAATTACATTGTAGACAAGGACGACAATCCCCTAGGGATCTTACAACATGAACAAGAAGATCAGCTACCCACAATGATTATTCAAACTATCAGACGGCTGATGACATGGAACATAATGCCTATTGATTGTATACCAGACAACTGCATTATAAATATATATGAGGAAGGAGACTATATACCACCTCATTTTGACAGCCATGATTTTGAGAGACCCTTTTGCACTCTGTCACTCATGAATAAATGTTCTATTCTGTTTGGAAGAGAAATACAAATTTTGGGACCTGGGGAATTTTGTGGATCTTACCAAATTCTTCTACCACGAGGATCAGTTCTGATCTTACAAGGTAATGGAGCTGATGTTTCCAAACATTGTATATCGAGTGTAAGCCGACAATGGATATCGTTCTATACCAGAACTGGAAGGACTACAACCCTTGGAACTACCATGACTCAATGAATGTCCAAACACCTAAGACATACTCGACATACAATGTCTTGGATTGTTAGATATTTGTGGTAGGTCTAGCAGCATCTGGAGTTATGAGGATAATAGACGAACAACCTGACAGCTTTTCATATGATATTGTATAGATAGTTTGTGTGTGTGTGTTGTACAATATATGATGTACTGCTGACTTCTACCACCTATGTACATTATCTTTGGGAGTGGAATAAAATCTTGTAAGATATTCCTCAACCACCAATAATATATTGTCAGGTCCAAAAATGCCAAAATGAACACTTTAAATAAAAATGACATGATGAACAATTTGTGATAATTAATATGATATTTATCTTTTAACCTGTAAAAGTCAAATCCCCAGCGGATATGCTTTTCTTTGTGTTTTACACACATAACCTCCTGCTATTGGATATCAGTCCCTTCCTGACACGGAAATATGGAATTCCAATAGCTCTTTCTTTGAGAAAGGATATAAGTCGTATAACATTCCTTCTCAAAACTGACATATTGACATTTGATATTTCTGAGAGATGATACATCCTCTCTCTCTCTCCTGCTATTCGATATAAGTCTCTTCTTGATAGGAAATATGGCTTTCCTACAGCACTGTCTTTGAGAAAGGATATATGTCGTATAGAATTCCTTCTTAAAATTGACATATTGACATTTGACATTTCTGAGAAATGATATGACACCCTCTCTCTCCTGCTATTGGACATACCCCTTCCTGACACGAAAATATGGCATTCCTATAGATCTTTCTTTGAGAAAGGATATAAAGTCGTATAACATTCGTTCTCAAAATCAACATATTAACATTTGACATTTCTAAGAGATGATATAACATCCTCTCTCTCTCTCTCTCTCCTGCTATTGGATATAAGTCCCTTCCTGACACGAAAATAGCTCTTTCTTTGAGAAAGAATATAAGTCATATCGCATTCCTTCTCAAAAGTGACATATCGACATTTGACATTTTTGAGAGATGATATGACATTCTCTCACTCCAATATTAGATGTAAATTCCTTCTTATGAAAACATAGCATTCATATAGCTTTTTTTTTTGAAATGACATAAGCTGTATAGCAGTCCTCAAAATAGACAATACCGACATTTGACATCTTTGAAAAACGATATGAGACCTCCTTTAATGGAAAGTATCATCCACCCTCTTTTCAAAATGAAATTTCTCTAACAATAAATTGACATTTCAGTTGGGTTATCCAAACAATTTCGGTCAATGCCAATATGTGCGGCTTACTTGTATAGTATTCCACACATATTAGGGGCCACTTTGTTAACCTCACTTTTGTGAGGATCATTTCTAAACCATGCTGATCTAGGAAGTTGACATCCTAAATCTCAATGATGGTCACTAAACCCTAATGTCTATGGTAAAACCCTAATGAAGCCTTATTAACCCAAATCTTAATGACATTCTATAATAATGAAATCAGTAATGACACCCTAATTTGGTCAAGTTTTAACCTCAAATGTCAACTTTTGTCAATTGGTCAATCCATGACCCTATGGACACCACATTGACCAAACTGGTTAACCGTTGGCCCGAAAAGTCAATGTTGGTCAAATTGATCAATTCATGACCCAATAACAACCCTATTCATCCAAATGGTCAACTTTTAACCCAAAAGATCAAAATTAGACAAAATCATCAATTCATGTCCCTTTGATCATCACATTAACCTCATTAGTCATCCTTTGAATAAAATAATTCAAATTTGGTCAAATTGGTCAACCCATCATCTAATGACCATCACATTGACATCATAGGTCAAACCTTAACCTAAAGAGGCCAAATTGGTTAAATTGGCCAACTTAAGGCTACCACATAGACATCATTGTTCAACTATTAACCTAATCAACTTAACATTAGGCAAGGAGACCAATACAAAACCCAAAAGCTACCACATTGGCTAATGGGTTAACCTAAAACCCTAAAAATGGTCATCATGACCAAACCAACCCAAAAATTTAAAACCCTTGGACCTTATGACTAAACCAGAACATGATAAGATTGGATAAGTCACATTGGTTATCCTTGGACTAGGATTGGTCAACCTGGGTCAACCATGGTCAACCTTAGTCAACATTAACCAAATTTGGTCAAAATACCTCACTTTGAACCAAAATTGACAAAATTGATTAAATAATTAATTCTAAGAATTATTTTAATCAATTTATTGGTTAATATAGTAATTTCCAATATTCTTAATTAATTAAATAATTAATTAAAAATGGAATTATAATTAAATAACCATGAAATAAATTTAGACATATGACATCACACATGACATAATAAATGGCTTAAAAATTTAAAACCCAATAATGACCTCATAATTGCCATCATATGGGTTACACAAGACCTATAAGACACTCTATCCACAAATTAACACATTAAATGACCCATGACACATCATTTAACCATGGTTAGTAACACCATCATGACACCATCATGAAGGATGAAGGAGGTGTCGTTCCTTCATGAAAGGCATAAGAGATGACATATGTGAGTCATCACTCACCTCACAAGCCATCCAATTGAGAAAATCTTTGCTTAATTCATCCCTACATCATGGAATGACCTCATTATTACCAAAATTTGAATCTAATAAGAAAGGGAAATTATGTGTCATTTTTTTATAAAACCATGGGCGACATGTTTACTTATGTGGAAAGAGATCAACTAGCCCATGTTGGACCTCATCTCTCTCCCAATAAGCATAAGACAAATTTATATCATTAAATGAAGTCCTCATCATGATATGCCATGGAAGTAAGGAAAGAGAAGGCTTAAGTGTCATTTTTCCCCTAAGTCCAAAGCATGACTTGGATGATCAAATGAACTGAATTACTCAGCTCAATTTTAAAATTCCCCGCACTTCATGGAGGAGGCAATGGAAGCAAGCGAAGCTAATAATCAAACCCTCACCATGGATGAACCTTGCATGGGTTACTATTGGAAAGATGAACCAAGCTCATCATATAGCTAAAAAATTATCTCCCAGCCATCGTGATACAGTTATTACCTCCCCTAGCTAAGCCCAAGCTCATCCAAAGCAAACCATGGCCATAAAAGAGGCAAACCCAAGAAGGCTAAGGGAGGAGAGGGAAAATTATATAAAGTCAAACTCTACTTAAATCCTTTGACACCAACATAAAAAATCTTCCCTAGGGTTTAAGCAATTGATCCCACTTGAGATTAAGCCATAAAGTTCACTGAAATCCCTCAATTTAACCAACCCAAGAGGACCCAAAACAGGACATTTTTGAGGTGTGAAGCCAACCCACTCAGAACATCAAATTGACTGACTTAAATCCATCTAGGGATTTAGTGAGGATGAGCCCAATTGAAATTGAGGTTCCCAATAGCCTCTAACCTACTGTTCGACATCCCCCACCCAAGCAGAGCCACCTTGTGATCAAACTCATACAAGGACTCAATTTGACCCCAAATAGAGTTGGAGGAAAGTCTTCTTATGATCACACAGAGCTTGCAAGCCAATCAAATTGAGTTCAAATCGACTGTGGCCAAGCTATGGTTAAGCTAGCCCTAATGGCGTTCGGGTTTGACACTTCGTGAAATGAACCTATTCAAAACGCTAACATCACCTTATGAATGGGTTCATCATCTCCAGATGAAGCTTTAGGAACAATATCCATTTAATTCCATCAAGAATTGAGTGAGAAATTGTCCCTAGATCATTGAAGGTCTAACATATTAGAGGAGGTAAGGGAGACAAACCGATGTCGTCCGTTTTTAAGTTTTAAAAATGAACACCTAAGATTAACACCCATCTAATCCGTTGTTCGGAGCTCCACAACGGATCAATCATATATTTGACATGTATGAGGACACGCGGCCCTTCCTGGCTTTTTCTGTTTAGTTTATATTTTAATTAAATAAGACTATCCCTAAACTAATAAAAAATTCATAAATTTACATGGAAAAATCATAAAAATACAATAAAAATACCTCTAAACTCATAACAGTGAGTAGAATAATGTGGAAATGAAATCATGAATTAAGGAATTATATTTCATTTTTAATTAATTAAGTACTCTCTGGAGTATTTTAATTATTAAAAATTATTTATAATTTAGAAAAATATGAAAATTATAAGGATTTATATCCAGGTCCTTAGAAGCCTTCCCTGGTTTCTCTAAGGCTAGGATAATTCTGTAAGATGAAACATTGTAATTATTTTTAGTAATTGATCACAGAAAAGTTCATTAAGAAATTCATATCTATTTTTGATGAAATTGCACTTTAAAGAAAGGTATTTTCTTTATTTTATTGTAGGAATGAAGATTTATAAGTGATGGAAGCAAAAAGCATGAAATGGAGCAAATTTGGATCAAAAAGGAGGAAATTCATGCAAATATAACTACTTCGCCGACGGCGAGATCGAGGCCGCCGACGGCGAGATCGTGAGGAGAATTTTCTGAAGGAATTATAACTACCTCGCCGACAACGAGCCCGAGCCCGCCGATAGCGAGATCGCGCGGTTTGAAGAACTTCTAGAAGCCCCGCTGACAGTGAGGTCGTTTCTCACCGACGGCGAGCTAGTTCAAAATGCTTATACATTGAACTTGGACACTTTTTGAAGAGGTGTTTAAGCACCCCTTGAACCTTTGCTTAACTCTATAAATAGAGGCCGAATTCTAATGTCTTAGTGTGTCTCTGGAGTCTTCTTGTGTGTGTCTTTTGAGTCTTAAAAAGTTTTTCTAGAATCTTTTATGTGTGTATTTAGTGAGTTCAATAGTTGAGTGCTATATAGTTTGTTGTACTAGAAGGAAAAGTCAAAGGAACTTCATGGAGTCTGCTTGGGGAGGAAATTAAGATAAGTATCTTTGTTTATTGTTGTTAACTTTAAATGAAATCCATGCTTTGTTTTATTCCAATGCATTCTGAGTAGTTTTCTTAGTCTTTCTCCTTATTTATGAAAATTATTGGATTGATGAAATTTAATAGAAGCACATAATATAATATTAAAATAAATTGTGATAATTTTTACTTAAAACTTAATTTACTTTCAATCTGGCCAATTGAGTAGTTAAAATATGTTGAATTATCAACTATAGTAAAAATTACATCCAATATTCAGGGAAGTCAAAAGCCTTGGAAGGTAGGTGCAAATAAATAGGGAAATATTAATTATCGGGCGTAGAATTGGATATTTTAGTGTGACGGACTAAAATACTCAAATTCGGTCCTACTCGTTTCGAGAGCCGAACCGTAGATGTTAGCCCTCAGGTGAGGGGAATGTGGGAGCTCGAAGTGGCAACAAGTATCCTCCCGACCTAGCAGACAGATTCAGTAATCAAACATAGGATTAGTCAATGTTCTTTGCACCTGGACCAAAGGGTAAAGAATATGAATGCTCCTATTTGTCACAATACAATATAAAAATTCTATTTAAATTCATCATTCACTTAATTTTCTAAAAACAAGGAGAAGGATACTTTTTCTGAATTATTTAAAACAACTTATTTCAAGCATTAGTTTACTTTAGTTGCAATAGTTACTTTTTAAATTTCGTTTACTATATTAGTAAGTAATTCCTTTAAATTTAGCTAATAACAAATCTGTTAAAAACTTCCCTGTGGGATCGATAACCAGGACTCCACTAGAGCCCTGTATTACTTGATACAATACGTATACTTGCGTAGAATCTACATTATACATTAAATCATATAACTATATTTAAAGCAAGATCAAGTTTTTGGTGTCGTTGCTATAAACATAAATTGCATACATATAAAAAGTGGGTCAAGTTTTTGGCGCCGTTGTCGGGGAAGTAAAGAAATTATTTACTAGAGTAACGGACTATTTTAAACTATTTTAAAAAATTGTATGCAAAAATTTGGAAACGAAAATTTAATACCTTACGATTCAGAATTAGAGCGTACAATTAAAAGAATTAGAAAACAAAAAAAAAAGAAATTATAAATTTAACACAAATGACAAATATACCTGAAAATGAAAATATCAATCAACTAAGACCATTACGAGATTATGCCAACCCTACATTAGATGAAATTCATTTAAATATTCAAAACCATGATGTAGCTGCTAATTCATTTGAACTAAAACCTGCAATTATCCAAATGGTACAAAATAATCAATTTAGTGCTTCACCTATTGAAGATCCTAATTTACATCTTGCTAGTTTTTTAGAACTATGTGCTACTTTCAAATATGAAGGAGTATCTAACGATGCTATTAGACTTAGACTTTTTCCTTTTTCTTTAAGGGATAAGGCTAAAATGTGGTTAAATTCATTAGCACCTGGATCTATTAACACTTGGGGAGAATTATCACAAAAATTTCTATCCAAATATTTTCCACCATCTAAAACTGCTAAGCTTAGAAATGATATAACTTCTTTTAGTCAGTTTGATGGAGAGTCAATATATGAGTCTTGGGAGAGATTTAAAGAACTTCTTAGGAAATGCCCACATCATGCGTTACCAGATTGGTTAATTATCCAAACTTTCTATAATGGATTAGTAGGATCTTTAAGATAAATCATCGATGTTGCTGCTGGAGGATCATTAATGTCAAAACCATTTGATCAAGCCTATGCACTAATTGAAGAAATGACAACAAATAATTTTTAATGGCCTGCTGATAGAATGAATCCGAAAAAAATAGCTAGTATTTATGAAAATGATGCAATATCTATGTTAGCTTCACAAATTGTTGTTATATCTAAGAAACTAGATCATTTTAGAATGAATTACTCTCTAACTATAACAGAAGAAGATTCATCTGGATAACTTATAGAATCCCAATCTCATTATGAAATAATTAATGCAATTAACAATGGACCTAATAATCCTTATGCAAATTATTATAATCCTGGATGGAAAAATCATCCTAATTTTAATTGGAATAATAATACAACTAATCAACCATGGATGAATAATTTGACACAACAATTAGGAAATCCATCTAATCAAGGAAATCCTAACTATAAACCTAATTATCCACCTGGATTTAATAATAATAACCCTCAATTTAAAGATAAGAAATTATGAATAGAAGAATTAATATTAAATATGGGTCAACATTTACAAAATCAAGGAAATCAACTACAAATACAAGGAAACCAATTACAAAATCAAGGAACAGCTATAAAAAATATTGAAACTCAACTTGGACATATCGCTACTGCACTTAATAGTAGAATACCTGGAACATTTCCTAGTAATGTAGAAATAAATCCCAAAGACAAGGGAAATGAACAAATTAAAGCGATACAATTACGAAGTGGCAAAGAATTAGAACCTCGAATTCAGAAAGAACTTGAAAGTCAAAAAGAGGAAGTGGAAATTGAAAAGGATAAGAATCAACAAGATCCTAACTTAGAAAATCCTTTAATACCTATGAAAATTTCTGTTGAAAAACCTCCACCACCATTTCCTCAACGACTAATTCAACATAAAAAAGACAAACAATTTGCTAGATTCCTTGAAATTTTGAAGAAATTAATGATAAATATTCCTTTCGTAGAAGAAAATTCATGAAAGATATTCTAAATAAAAAAAGAAAATTTACTGAAAATGAAATGGTCGCACTTAGTGAAGAGTGTAGTGCTATTATTCGAAAAAACTTCCCGAAAAATTAAAGGATCCCGGTAGTTTCACTATACCCTGCGCTATCGGAGAAAAATTCTATGGAAAAGCTTTGTGTGACTTAGGAGCAAGCATAAATCTAATGCCTCTATCAATTTTCAAGAGATTAGGATTGGGAGAAATTTCACCTACTTCAGTAACTCTTCAGTTAGCTGACCATTCTGTTACATATCCTAAGGGATTATTGAAGATGTATTAGTTAAAGTAGATAAATTTATCTTCCCTGTAGATTTTATTGTTCTAGATATGGAAGAAGATTAAGAAATTCCTATCATTTTAGGTAGACCATTTTTAGCCACTGGAAAAGCTATGATTGATGTTCAGAAAGGAGAACTAACTATGAGAGTAAATGACCAAAAAGTAATTTTTAATATTGCTAAATCAATGAAATATCCTGCGCTAGAAAAAGATGATGAGTGTTTTCCAATGGAAGTACTCGATCATTTACAAAAAGAACATTTTAAAGAATATTATGAAGAAAAATTAGAAAAAGAAAATAGTGAATTAATTGAAAATTCTGAGATAAATGAAGAATTAAATTATATTCAAGAGAAATTTGAATTTTTGGATAACACAGAAAATACTGAAAAAAATAAAGTTCCATCAATTATTAAACCTCCCGAACTTGAGTTAAAAATGTTACCTAATCATTTAAAATATGCTTACTTAGGTAATTCTTCAACTCTACCAGTTATTATTTCATCTGAATTAAATGAATCTCAAGAAAAAAAAACTTTTAGATACGTTAAAAAAATATAAAAAAAATTTTTGTTGGACTTTAGCAGATATTAAAGGAATTAGTCCTCCAATCTGTATGCACAGAATTATTTTAGATAATGAACATTAACCTAAAGCCGATCCTCAAAGGAGATTAAACCCGATAATGAAAGAAGTAGTCAAGAAAGAAATTTTAAAATGGTTAGATAATAGTATTATATATCCTATTTCGACGATGCTTGGAAAGCCCAATTCACTTGTGTACCTAAAAAGGAGGGGTGATCGTTAAAGCTAATGAAAATAATGATCTTATCCCTATAAGACAAGTTACTGGATGGCGAATATGTATTTATTATAGAAAATTAAACACAGCCACTAGAAAAGATCACTTCCCTTTACCATTTCTAGACCAGATGTTAGATAGATTAGTCGGACTTAAGTATTTTTGTTTCTTCGATGGATGTACCGGTTATCATCAAATAAAAATTGCTCCTGAGGATTAAGATAAAACTACATTTACTAATCCTTATGGAACTTTCGCTTTTCGAAGAATGCCTTTTGGATTATGTAATGCACCTGCAACATTCCAAAGATGTATGATGTCTATATTTAGTAAATTAATTGATAATGAAATAGAAGTATTTATGGATAATTTTTCTGTATTTGGAACAACATTTGACACATGCTTAAATCATCTTGAAAAAGTATTTGAAGTATGTGAGAAAACTAATTTAGTTCTTAATTGGGAGAAATGTCAATTTATGGTTACAGGGGGCATTGTATTAAGGCATAAAATTTTGGAAAAAGGCATGGAAGTAGACCCTGCAAAAATTCAAGTAATAGCTAAATTACCACCTCCAACTACGGTAAAAGGGGTAAGAAGTTTTCTTGGACATGCTGGATTTTACAGGCGTCATATTAAAGATTTTTCAAAAATTACTAAACCTCTATGCCAACTTCTTGAAAAGGACAAGAAATTTGAATTTACAACAGAATGCTTGAATGCTTTCAAATTATTAAAAGATAAATTAATTACAACACCTATAATAGTTTCACCTAATTGGGAAAAACCATTTGAGCTTATGTGTGATGCTAGTGATTATGTTATAGGAGCAGTTCTTGGGCAAAGATATGATAAGATTTTCAAAGTTATATACTACACTAGTAAAACTCTAAATGATGTTGAAATTAATTATACAGTTACTAAAAGAGAATTGTTAGCAGTTGTATATGCTTTTAATAAATTTCGGCATTATCTAATAGGAACTAAATGTATTGTGCATACTGATCATTCTGCTATAAAATATTTAATGCAAAAGAAAGATTCTAAACCAAGATTAATTAGATGGATATTATTAATGCAAGAATTTGATTTTGAAATAATTAACAAAAATGGAACTGATAAACAAATTGCTGATCATTTATCAAGATTAGAAAATCATAAATTATCTTATATTGATAATGAAATTTTAGACAGTTTTCCTGATGAACAACTTTATAATATAAATGAGTTGAAAATACCTTGGTATGCTGATATAGTAAATTATATTGTAAGTGACATTTTACCACCTATGTTTACTTTGCAACAACAGAAAAAATTCATTCACGATGCTAAATCATACTTTTGGGATGAACCATACTTATATAAGCAATGTAAGGATCTAATTATTAAAAGATGCGTGCCTTATGAAGAAACTGAACCAATCATTCAAAAATGTCATGACTATGATTTTGAAGGATATTTTGGGACAGATAAAACTACATATAAAATTCTACAATCTGGATTCTACTGGCCTGCTTTATTTAGAGAAGTATATAAATATATAAAAACCTGCGATAAATGCCAAAGAGTAGGAAACATATCAAGAAAAAAATGAAATGCCTCTGAATTTTATATTAGAAGTTGAAATTTTTAATGTTTGGGGATTAGATTTCATGGGACCTTTTATTCCGTCATTTGGAAACTCATATATATTAGTAAGTTGTTGATTATGTTTCCAAATGGATTGAAGCACAAGCTTTACCTAGGTGTGATGCTAAAAGTGTTTCGAAATTTTTAATGAAAAATATTTTTACTAGATTTGGAATGCCGAGAGTGATTATCATCGACGGAGGAACTCATTTTAGAAATAAATATATTTACAAACTAGTAGAAAAGTATAATATTATGCATAAGATATCAATCGCTTATCATCTACAAACTAGTGGATTAAGTCGAAGTTTCTAATTGAGAGATTAAGTGTATATTAGAAAAGTCTGTGAATCCTAATAGATCGAGTCGGTCTATAAGACTAGACAATCGCATTATGGGCATACATGATCGTTTATAAAACTCCGATTGGAATGACTCCTTACGGGATTATATTTGGAAAAACTTGTCACTTACCGAGTTGAATTAGAACATAAAGCATATTGGGCGATTAAAGAATTTAATTATAATATGAAAGAAGCTGGTGAGAAGAGATTGTTGCAATTAAATGAATTGGAAGAATTAAGGAATGAATCATATGATAATGATAAGATTTATAAAGAAACAATGAAATTATGGCATCATCGGAAGATTAATCAGAGAAATTTTGAACCAGGACAAGAAGTTTTGCTATATAATACTAGATTTAAATTATTTTCTGGGAAATTGAAATCTCGATGGTTATGACCCTTCACCATAACTCAAATATTTTCATATGGAACAATAGAAATTGAAGATCCAAAAATAAGACATAGATTTAAAGTAAATGGACATAGATTAAAACCATATTTCGAAAACAGACGACCAAATTTTAAAGAGGTTTTAATGCTTAGTCAACTCGAACACTAACCGAATTAGGTCAGGCTGACGACGTTAAACCAAGCGCTTTATGGGAGGCAACCCATAGTAGTCTTTTATTTTTAAATGTCTACATATTAGTGAGTCTATAGTATTAAAACAAATCTTACTACTCAAATTTTTATTAGAATCATCACAAAAATTGAACCTATTAGATGAGATCAGAAAATATACGGACCAGAGCGAAAACATGAGATTTTTACGAATCTCGCCGACAGCGAGCCCGAGCCCGCTGACAGCGAGATCGTGGACATTACTTCGGTCGGTTTATAACTAAGTCGGCGACGGCGAGGAACTTCCCGCCGACGGCGAGACAGTTAAAAATTTGGTTTCATAAAGATTTTTCGTGCGGTTTTGGACGGATCTAAGCCATTCCTTCGTAAGAAATTGTTCCAAATCCAATTTTACACCATTTTCTTCCTTAGGAATGACTAGAGACCAATCCATTCCATCCAAAATGGCCTCCAAATTCCTAGAAACCACAAAAACTGAAGTTTTCAACCGGAGAAAATTCGTCAGTTCGGAGGCACAGCGAATCTTCAACAAAGGCTTAATGAAGAAAAGACTTATCAAAGAAAGAGGATTCGTCAATAGAGGAGTAGAGAATTTTACTACAAAAATCGAAGAAATGATCGCACAGCGACATTGGGAGGTATTTTGCTATACAACATCCGTTGTAGTTGTACCAGTAGTTAAAGAGTTTTACTCTAATTTACATGGGATCAACAATGGAAATGTGTACGTCAGAGGAAGATGGGTAACATTTACTCCTTCAAGGGTAAATGAATTATTTTTTATAGAGAATACCTCCGTTTGTCATTATTCCAGCTTTGTGCCTTCAAGATACAATATGAACGAGATCTACAGATACCTGACCGACGAACCAGATGATTAGGAGTTACGAGAAGACGGGTATGTTAGTTTTTCTGCATCACTTCTAAACCTTGTCTCGAAGCATTGGCATTTCTTTATATCATCAAAATTATTACCTACCATGAAAGTAAATAAAGTTTCAAAGGAATGCGCTATTTTAAACTATTGTATTCAAATTAGATTACCTATCGATGTTGGATCAATAATAGTAAAGTCTGCATTAGGATTAATTGTGCATGGGTCAGTGCATGGACTTGGACACCCATCGACTATATTTGCTTTATGCAGTCAGTACCAAGTTTCTTATGAGGCTTGGGAAAAAGTACTTTTACCATGGAAACCCCTGGATCCTACTGATATGTTTCCCACTTTGGATAACAATGATGAGATCACCGTTATTTCTGACATAGCATCACAGAACAATCTTTTAGCAAGGCCCTTTACTGAGAAAACTAATTTCATTCTGAAGAAGATTAAAGGATTGGAGAAAGAATTGCAAAATGTGATGAATTCTATTGACAATATCTTTGATATGTTTGATCATATTAATTAGAGAATGAAGGAGCACTTTGATCATACTGGACATCTGGAGGCCAGTTTTATTCGTTTACTAAAACAGAAAGGATGGATTAACGAAGAATCTACTGCAGAATTCCCTTTCAGGCCTTTCTGTAATTTATTTGTGCTACTGCAGAATTTCCTTTCAGGCCTTTCTGTAATTTATTTGTGCACCTGCGTCGCATCGGAAATATCAGAGAAGATATTAGTTCAGACACTGAAGAGTAGGAAAGATTTCTATGTTTATGTTAGATTTGTATATATTTATGTGTGTGTTTGATTTGGAGTTAAGTTTTATTATGAGTCGAAGTTTGATTTGATCATCTCAGATTTGATGAGATTTTATGTAAATTGTTATGTCTCAGCAATTAGAGTATTGTGGTATGGATTGTGATGCTGAGTATTATGGATTTAAACATTTAGGTTAAGTATGTGTTAAAGTTGTTAGTGTGAAAAATTGTAAGTTTCTTGGATTTCATTTATAAAGTTATTTTGTTTGTGTTGTGTGACTTTTTGTGAGTATAAGTGTCTAATCTTTGTATTATTATTTAATTAAGTGATCGGAAGATTGATTAAAGGCAAATCGAGGTTATAAATGATTTACGAATTTCAAAAATTTAAAATTTTTGGAACCTCGCCGACGGCGAGAATTATCTCCCCGACAGCTAGAAAACCCGCTGACAGTGAGTCCGAGCTCGCCGACGGCAGATTTTTCCTGAAACTTTTGCCTTATGGAATTAATTAGCTCGCCGACGACGAGAAAAACTTCGCCAACAGCGAGAACGTGAAAAGACCTATATTTGACCAGTCAACCGACACTATTCATCATCCCTTTCCCCAAATTTTCGAAAAAACCGACCTAGGGCTTGAGAGATCTCGGATTTGAAGCGATTTCTACACTTTTTGACACTGGATTTCATCTTCCCTTGGTAAGAGCTTCACTCCTATGCAAAAATTTTTTATTTTCACCATGAATTTCTTCTACATTGGGATATTTTGAAAAATTTTGAAATGTGAAGAAAATACTTGGAAGAATTTCATAGAAATTGATTTAAATGGACATTAGTTGTTGTAGGAAGCCTTCTTAGTAATATTTTGGAGTTTAGTTAAAATTTTCGTAAATTTCACAGATCGAGAAATGGCTCCATGACAAAAGCGACGAATAGAATATGACGAAACTCGATTCATTAATGCCAGAGCACAAACTCGATATTTTCAAAACATACAAGCAAGAAAATGCATACAAGATCGAGTTTTCAAGAATCCGGGAGGAGAAGTAGAACGAGTTATAAAGGAGCGAGGATGGGAAAACTTCGCTACGTAACCAACGAAGCAGCTGTAGAAGTTGTGAAGGAATTTTATACAAATTTAACACGAGTGAAGATGCACCGGTTAAGGTTAGAGGATTTTTTGTAGATTTCAACGCTGCTAGAATAAACACTTATTATGAAGTACAAGACACCTACATGAGCGAATATGAAACTTTTGTAACTATGGAAGGACCACTGGAAGAGGTGATCGACTTTCTCACTGATGGGAAAGGAGTCTGGAAGTTAAAGCAGTTGGAACGGGTAAACTTCCCTCTTTTTATGCTAAATGCAACATCTAAAGCTTGGCATTATTTTATTTGTTCTACTTTGTTACCTACCTACCACCATAGTGAGGTAACAAGAGATAGAGCAGTTCTGAATTTCTGTATTCAGAACCAGAAGAGTATTAATGTGGGAAATGTTATATATAAAAACATATTAGCCACTGCTAGAAATGAAAGTGGAGGAGGACTAGGACATCCTGGTCTTATCTATGCACTTTGCCAATTATCTGGGGTAGAGGCAAGAGATGATGAGGAATAGATAGAGCCTATGAAACCCCTTACTCAGGCTAATATAAAGAAATATGAATCCCACGAAGGATGGAGATCAGGAACGAGGAGTTACATGCCTTCATCAAGTAGAGATATCCCCTCTACCAGTTATGATCCTCCTCAGCCTACCACTCCTACCCTTCAAGATCTGATGAATGAGTTAACCCTGAGTAGAAACAGTTTTGAGTTATTTGGAGAAAATATGGAAAGAAGATTTGAGCATATAGATCAAAGGATCAGAGAATTGAAGAGAAGGCACGATTATGATAGCGAATATCTCCAGCGACATTCAGAGTACGAGATTGCATACTATGAAGCTGAACGTCGATATAGGAGTGGTGATTTAGATGTTGTCTTTCCTGAGTGCCCCCGATATTCACAGTACCAGCCTGCTCAGCCTTCTCAGCCTGGAGATCAGGGTGATGACATAGTTTGGGATTTCGATGCAGAAGATTAGAATCTTTATTTAGTTTGTTTGGTTTGTTTAGATTTGTTATTGTGCAAACTTTATTAATTCTGTGTGTAATATTTTAGAACTTTCTGTGGACTTTGGACTTAGTATGTTTGTTGGTTTGCTTGAGCAGTGATATTAAATTTCTTATGTGTGTTAGATTAGTTGCAAATTTTTATATATATACAATGTTAGTCTTTCTTTCATGTATTGTTTAAATTTTAAATGTAAGTGTAGTAATAGATTAAGTTTTCTTTATTATGTTTGATACTTATTTTAAAAATTTTCATCCCTGCACTTTCTTTTTAAGTATTATATGTGGAAGAATACTAACAGTACAGGTTCTGTAAGTAATGAAAAAGCCTACAAAAATTTCAAAGAAAAGAAATACCTAAAGCTCAAAGGTATGATGAATTTTATTTATATACTTTCCCTTTTTCACTATGAAGTTAAGATAGAAAAATTTAAGTTTGGGGGAAGGTAAAAATACAAATTTTATTATTAAAATTGTTCTCAATTTCTATTGTCAAAAATTATTGTTAAATAATTTTCTATCGTAGTTTTTCAATTCAATAAATATGAGTTACTTTATTTAATTATTATAAAAAGTTAAAGAAAATATTTCTAGTAATTCAATTAATTAATGGAATAAGATATTTGGTTAAAAGTAATAAGAATATAGTAAACTATTTAAAATAAGGGAATCTATATTCTAAAAATTGAAAATTCTTAAGTATTTAAGTGAACAAGAAAGGATAGAAACTCAATGAAGTAAAGGCTATGAAATATATATATAAGCAAAGAAATAGTTTAAGTTCAAATTTAGGAAGAGAAATTAAAGTTCAAAATTATTAACAGGCTATCCAGATATAGTAATCCTCACTTAAAAAAGAAAAAGAAAAAGAAAAGAAAAAGAAAAAGAAAAGAAAAGAAAAGAAAAGAAAAATATAAGTGAGGAGAAGCTTGAGGAGATGCCTTATCAAAAATTGGCTTCAATAGAATCAACCTAAAGAGTAGAACTTAATTATTTCTAAACTTATATTTATGGATTAGTATTTTACTAAATAGTGTTTTCTTGAACTTCCTATCATTTAAATATCTTAAGAAATTTACTATTTTAAATAGAGTTGTTCCTGAAATAAATAGAAAGCTAGAAATCTTAGAACTGATAACTAAATAATCTTATCTCTATAAAGTTAATTTAATTACTTAGAAATATTTCTATTCAACTTTATTATAATGTTATTTAAATTTAATTCATATATTATCTGGATTGAAAAATTCTATTATAAAAATAATTATTATTATTTATTTAGTATTAAAATTACTTGAGGACAAGTAATAATTAAGTTTGGGGGATTTTGATCACAGAAAAATTCATTAAGAAATTCATATCTATTTTTGATGAAATTGCACTTTAAAGAAAGATATTTTCTTTATTTTATTGCAGGAATGAAGATTTATAAGTGATGGAAGCAAAAAGCATGAAATGGAGCAAATTTGAATCAAAAAGGAGGAAATTCATGCAAATATAACTACTTCGCCGACGGAGAGATCGAGGCCGCCGACAACGAGATCGTGAGGAGAATTTTCTGAAGGAATTATAACTACCTCGCCGACAGCGAGCCCGAGCCCGCCGACAGCGAGATCACGTGGTTTGAAGACCTTCTAGAAGCCCCGCTGAGAGCGAGGTCGTTTCTCGCCAACGGCGAGCTAGTTCAAAATGCTTATACATTGAACCTGGACACTTTTTGAAGAGGTGTTTAAGCACCCCTTGAACCTTTGCTTAACTCTATAAATAGAGGCCGAATTCTAATGTCTTAGAGTGTCTCTGGAGTCTTCTGTGTGTGTCTTTTGAGTCTTAAAAAGTTTTTTCTAGAATCTTTTATGTCTGTGTTTAGTGAGTTCATTAGTTGAGTGCTATATAGTTTGCTGTACTAGAAGGAAAAGTCAAAGGAACTTCAAAGAGTCTGCTTGGCGAGGAAATTAAGATAAGTATCTTTGTTTATTATTGTTAACTTTAAATGAAATCCATGCTTTGTTTTATTCCCATGCATTCTGAGTAATTTTCTTAGTCTTTCTCCTTATTTATGAAAATTATTGGATTGATGAAATTTAATAGAAGCACATAATATAATATTAAAATAAATTGTGATAATTTTTACTTAAAACTTAATTTACTTTCAATCTGGCCAATTGAGTAGTTAAAATATGTTGAATTATCAACTATAGTAAAAATTACATCCAATATTCAGGGAAGTTAAAAGCCTTGGAAGGCGGGTGCAAATAAATAGGGAAATATTAATTATCGGGCGTAGAATTGGATATTTTAGTGTGAGAGACTAAAATACTCAAATTCGGTCCTACTGTTTGAGAGCTGAAGTGTAGATGTTAGCCCTCGAGTGAGGGGAACGTGGGAGCTACGAAGTGGCGACCGATATCCTCCCAGCCTAGCCGCAGATTCAGTAATCAAACATAGGATTAGTCAATGTTCTTTGCACCTGGATGTCGGCATATTTTTAGGTTATGTGTTTTATTTTTGAAAAGAGGTCTCCTACAGAAATTGTCGGCAAATTTTTAATTTAATTTAAATAAAGAATTTGAAAAGTAGTATTTGATTTTGAAAATAATTTTAAGATATGAAATCAAACTGATCTCACATCCTAGATAGTTTATATAAACGAGCACCGCATCACAATCCGTGTATCTATCCCGAAGAATAGACACACTGTTTGGTGATGGGGCTCGATTAAATAAACTAGGAGATTTGTGACATCTATTTGGTCTGCGAACCAATTTTATAAGCCGACAAATTCCCCTACTTAATATAAATGAATTATGCAGGGTTTATATTACCTGGGTTCTTAAAATTCCCTATAAAGGCAAGCCCCTATAATTAATTACATCTTAAGTGACGAGAATCACTTAAGAAAACTCTCGATAATAATCAGTAGTTCTGCTCTCAAGAATCTCAAAGTTTAAGTTTTCAAGGGCTTGAATTTTGGAATTTCAAGAGGGAATGGATCAAATTTGGAACATTTTGTTTTGGGAATTTAAAGGAAGAAAGGTAGGAGAAATTACGGATTTAAAGCGAACTTTGGTAATTTCCCGACTATCCAATTGTTTGGCTTGAATTTAGGAAAGTCCTAAAGCTTATTTAATGTTTTTATTTTGCCAATTTTAATTAATTAGGACTTATATTCGTATGACATGATCATACAAATAGCCTCGAAGATGTGAGGGTTTATGTCGTATCAGACGACTACCTCGGGATCCTAAGACTGGTTAGGGCTTAATTTGCAATGCAAATGCCTAACAAAAAGGTTAAGGATTTATGTTGCACTAGGCAAACTACCTCGAAATCCTATGGCTTGGTTATTTAATTCTAAGAAAGTTTTGCTGAAGTAAACTCAGGTTTTCTGATGATGATGGCCGTGCTGCCCACCATGCTCCGAGCTCCTTGTTGTTGCAGAGGGTTTAGTTTTAGAAGATTGTAATCAAGAGAGAAGAGAAGAGTTTGGTTTTAGAAATCTTAAAGTCCAAGTATTTTTTATGTTTTAACTAAAACAAGTCTTAAAGTTGATTATAACAACACCGGTTAAGATCCACGGTTCCATCCTTCCGACATCGTTATTTTTATCGGATTCACTTAGTCCGGATGAATTTGCTAAACTCGACTTGAATGAGTTCCACACTTTCATTTAGATCGTGGGAAATCCCGTTAGCAACATGTAGGTTACATCATCCGAGGTATTCCCGATCATCCAACAAGACGTTTTAATTTAGTTATAATTGTAGTTTTCTGTTCTGTTTGTGATTAAATTTTGAGTTGTTATATATTTTAAAATGTTGTGGCGGTGAATTTTATCTTGAAATGACTTTTTAATTTAGTTTTGGTTTTGGTTTTAGGGACTATCCTAAAGGTGTGGGTTTTCATGCAACAGTTGTTTATCATGCAAGAAAAGTAAGTGCATTTGCAATAAAGTAAATTGCAAGAAGGTAATTTGCAATAAAATAAAAGCGTACCTGGAGGGTCTTCCCGTCATCCCAGGCTGCACTTAAACACAATTTAGAATATTTAAGCATTTAAAGCAAGTTCCTAAGTAAAGTTAAGGGAAGGGTTATGGTTTTCTACAAAATTCCTAATCCTATAGCTAGCCATCTCCTATGACGTCTAGGTTCTTGTGTTTTGGTTTGAGGACGATTTTCTTCATCAAAGAGCAATTAAGTTCAATTGTTCTTATAAACATCCTGTCATACTGAGGAAGTGCTTAAGACGAATCTTAAACATCTTTTCAAAACTTCTAGGATTATTTTAAGTCCAAGAGAATTTGATTATACGATGAATCAATCATCCAGGAGTTCAAGTTTTGTTATCTTGCTCAGTGAACTAGGACATTTGAATATCCTATGAGTGAAGTAATACTTCACTTAACACTCCATTTGGGAGTTATGACAACAAGAGCTTTTGAGGGCAAACTGATATTCAGGTGATTTGTGATTCGACTTAATTTTAATCAATGGGTTTAAGTTTGGAAAAGTGTTCAAATTGTTTTAGATTTATTTTTGAATTCTTTATGTCTTAAGGGATGTTATATTTAATTCAATTTAATTTAATTTAATTTAATTTTAATTAAATTTAATTTGGTTTAGTTTTAATTTTAATTTAATTTTATTTATTTAATTTAATTTTAATTTTATTTTAACTTGATTTTATTTTTTTATTTAATTTAATTTAATTTAATATGTTTTAATTTAATTTAATTTAATGTGATTTAATTTAATTTAATTTAATTTAATTTAAATTTTAATTTGGTTTTATTTTTTAATTTTAATTTAATTTAAATTTTAATTTAATTTTATTATTTTTCTTTTAATTTTAATTTAATATTTTATTTTTTATGCTTTAGGGATGATTTAATTTTAATTGTTAAAGTATTAATTTAATTGAAATTTTAAAAGGATTTAATTTAAATGTTTTAATTTTAATTTAATTTAATCATTAAGCATTTTAAGTTTTGAATTTGGATTATCATTTTAATTAGGAATTGAATATTATTAAGGTGATTAATTTAGGGATTCTTAGATTAAAGAATAAATTTCTTCCTAATAATATCCCTATTTTAATAATTCTAATTTTTCATTATTCTTCCAAATTTAATTAATTATTTAATTAAGGTTCATTTTGATTACTTTCAAATTATTTGGTAGTTTTCTACCCTTTAAATACCTAAGTTTCAAACATCTAAAATCAACTTAATATCAATTTTTTTACCCATCCTTTTAATTAAACCTAAAATTTTTAATTATAGGTTAAAATTTTAATTACCATTTTGCCCTTTATGCTTACTAATTCCATAACTCACTAAATTGAGCTTAAATGAATTTGAAATTTTTATGTAACTTCACTCATATGTCAATCAAGACATTAGAGGAGAAAATGTGATTTTTTCTATATTTAATTTATTTGTATAATTATTTTTGGTGGAAAATAAGAATTTTCAAGGAAAATTTAATAACATGACCAAGGGAAAGTTTCTCTCCTTAAGAAAATTATGGGGCATTCCTAATGACCAGAGGACCAATTTTGGGGATTTTTTGAATTATATTATTTTAATTATAATTATTTTGATTTTTGGAGTATTAATTAATTTAAAAATAAAATAAAGGTTGAAAAATGAATTTTAAATTTTTCAAAAATCTCTCTGATACCAAGGAAACCAAAGAACAAATTTTTATAATTTTCTGATTTTTCTTTGATTTATTAGAATTATTTTAGTGGAAATGCTAGAAAATACATTTTTTAATTTTAAAATTACCTTAGGGCTTTAAAATTTAATATCTCATCATAGAGACTTAAGAAAAATATGGGGTTTATTCCTAAGTGATTAAAATTCAAAATGTGACATTTTGGTGAATTTTATTATTTTTGTGATTTTTATTATTTTTTAATTATTAAAAATATTAAAATAATGCAAAAAATCAACTTTTTTGGAAAATTGCAATTTTAATTTTCTTAAATTCCCCTAATATCAGAGAGGCTCTAAAACCAAATTGGTGAACTTTTGAAAAGGATTTTGAAAGTTATGAATTTTTAAAGTTTAAGTTTGCCTAAATGGCTTAATCAACCCTTTTGATAGGGCTAACCAAGTCCAATTGACTTCAAACTTTTATGGTGGGTTCCTCTGATCCTAAAGGTCAGTGGAGAATTGATTTCAAGTCAATTTGATGTGTGATTAGTCCTAATTAATTAAAGCTCCATTTTGGGTGTTTAAGCCAATTAGGGTTATTACAAGTGAGGTAACTCAAAAACCATTTTTCCTAGGGTCCTCTGGTCATAAGAAACATCACCAAATTTTCCCAGAATTTATTTCACAACATCCTAATTATTAGAATTAAAATACTCAGAATAGTGACCTATAATTGAAAAATTAATAACTCTTCATAGGGGTGGCCTCTGACTTTGGAAAATTCAAGGAATGTTCCCAAATTCAGAGGCTTCAAAAGCCCTATGGTCTCATGCCATGGTGAATTGTATACATTCATGGAGAATTGAAAATGTGCAGAGAGTAAATAAATTATTAAAAATCAAATACTCAATGAAATCAAATGATTTCTTTTCCACATTATTCTCCTCTATTCACTGAGCAAGAGGGTATTTTTATTTTATTTTTCTGATTTTCCTACACAAAGTTATGTATTTTTGAAGTTTAGGGAATTAAATAAATCAAAAATACCCTAATTTCCTACTTATCCACGCGGCGCCAGCTCAACCTAGGCATCTCTGAAACGCCGCGTGTCGTCTTCTGATTCGGCGCCGCCATCCAACTCAGCGCTCAAGGACCCCGCGGTTCACGTACCATCGCGCTGTCCGGCTCAATCTAGACTGTCCGCTCGATACACGCTCGATCCGACGACTCCCAGTCATCGTCTACGACTGGTGTGCACCCGTGACCGTCAACCTTCTAACCCTAATTCCTCACTCGATTCTTAACGGATTTTCATGTTCTTATGCTCTATGGATTCATCTTGAGGAGACGAACACATCCATACGGTAAACATGTATTGAAATTGACTCAAATTAAATAGAGAATCTCTGTAAGCTCAGGAATAAAAGTGAGTCCATACCTTTGCTCAGAGAAGTGAAGCTTCGATCTGAGAGTTGTGTCACCTTCGATTGGGTCCAAGTAAGCTCCAGATGAAGTCCCTTGGTCTGGTGAATTGTCCAGGTATGATTTCGACCACAGCCGATTACAAAGCTTGGAGTCTAGAACAGATGGGTGACCTGGAGAAGGGGCTTTTGCTGGTAAACTTCTTCTCTTAGTCTGGTGAAGGTGTAGGACCAATCAATTTGGAGATTGGCTCACTGTGGAGAAGTGTCCTGATTTTGGGCTTTGATTTCGACTACGAAATTGAGCTCGCGAGAGGAAATGGCGAGGGGATTTCGGTGGGGATCAAGTTCTCTATGTGTGGGGAGTAGTCCGGAATGATTTTGGCGAGTTTCCTTAAGGTTGGTTCAGCACATCTTCAATGGCCGAGAGAGGTGGGGTTTAAATAGGAGAGGCTGGAGGGCCTCCTAGGGGGAGTTAGGGCTTGGGATCAGCTGCTCTTGGCAAGGGAAGAACAGCTGCAATGGCCACTGGGCATGGGGCAACTCAGCAAGGGAGAATTTCAATGTTGGCTCACATGTGAATTCTCGAGTGTGGTGTTTTCCGGCGATCCAGGCGGCTGGCCGGCAGGCATGGGTCACCCTCAGGTCCATGTGGGTCAGGGCTGGAGGTTTGTGCAGTCAATTGGCCATGGACATGTGTAAAGGGCTTGGATTAAAATGGTATGGGGGAGAGGCCATTTTGGCTTGATTTGGTCCAAGCCATGATTTTGGGTTAGGTTCACCTCTCCATGGCTGATTTGGGCTGAGAGAGGATCATTTGTATCAGCTTGAAAGGGGTGGTGAAGTCCCCATCTAAAGTGATGTGGCTAATCATGGTTCAGTGTGTAACATGGAAGGGGTTAAAAAGCCTAATGAAGGTTTAAGAAAGGGGGCCCTCCTCTTGCTACTTTGGGCATGGTCACATGTCAAAAATCCCATGGCTTCATATGGCTTGTCTTTGGCTCACCTATGGCTTGGGACAAAGCTTGGTCATTTACATGAAAGAAGGTTTTGAATTTTTGGGACTTATGGGTGATTTTGGCATGAGGCCTAATTTAGGATTATTTGATGATTGATTTATGAATTAAGGGAAGATATCAATTAATGGGGTGATGAAAAGAATGTCATATGGGGTTTAGCATGAAGTTTGGGCCTTTAAAATTTAGTGAAGATGGGCTTTTAAAATGGTTTAGGGAAGTGGGCTTTTGGATTTTAAAATGGACTTTAGGATGAAATTTTGGTAAAGGCTTGGGCCCAATAATCATTGGGTTTGGTTTAGGGATGTTTCATGATTGATTTGGAATAAATTTGAGGTGGTTTGGGCTTGAATTGGGTTGGATTTGGGTTCATTTGGTACATGGGCCAATGTAGCTCAAATTGGGCTAATTTGGGCCAATGTTGGGCTAGGGTTGAAATTGATGTAAAATTAATGTTGGGAAATATTTATGGGAGTGTTTCAAAGAGGTTTTGACTTTGGTTGGGTTTTGATTTTGGGGTTTGGGCTTATTTGGGTTAGGTTAGGGTTTAGGTCAAAATTGGGCTTTTTGGTTTTGGGTTGAATTTGAGTGGGGTTTGGGTCCAAATTTTGGGCAAATTATGTTAGTGCTTTGTTTGTGGGGATGTAAAGGAAGGTTTAGAAAAGTTTTGGGGTTAATTGGAGTTGAATTGGGTTAGTTTGGGCTAAATTTGGGTCATGGGTCCAAATTGGGCTTTAAGGTCAAAAGTGAAATTGGATTCAAATTCCAATCAAATTGGACTTGGATTTGGTCTAGATTGGTGTTGGGTATGTTGAATTGAAGTTTAGAATTGAATTGTACCAGAATTTGGGTCAATTGGGTAGGTTTGGTTTGACATTGGGTTTATTTTGGGTTAAAATGGGTCAAATTGGGGATTTTGACAAACGTGGGGTAAATTGACAACATTGGCCTATGGTGTAGTTGGACAAAATGAAATTGGGAATATTTGAGATTTTCTGGAATTTTTTGAGAATTTTCTGAATTTTTGGATTTTTGGGTCAAGAGGGGCATTTTGGGTATTTGGACGGTATTGGGGGGTATTCTTGGAATTTTTGGTATTTTTGGCTATGGATGATCAATTTGAGTGGAGGGAAATGTTTAGGAATGGTTTTGGGGAATTTTGGGTAATTTAGGTGATTTTGCAAATTTTGGATAGTTCTAAGGGCATTTGGTAGGTTTGGTGGGGCCGGGGCTCCGGGGCCAAAAATTGAAATTTTGGAAGAATGTAGATTCATTAAATTTGAGCAAAATGGAATCACTTTGGTTGATCCATGAAGTCATATTAAGACTATATGAGCCATGAGGGGACTCATTTGAGGCATTCACTATGTTGTCCCTAACCCTCTCAGCCAAGGGCTTAGGGGTTAAGGACCATACATGTGAATCACCTCCATGAGTCAGGAGGTCAAGTTGGGTATGGGTGTGGTTTTAGGAGGTGTGTGAAAGTGTAGTGTATAAGTGTAGTGTGTGTGTAAGTCAGCCCTTCACCAGACCAGGCCACCCAGGGCAGTCCTAAGGCCAAAGAGTCCTATAGGAACTCATCCTCTAAACTTCCACACTTGATTTCAACCCTCTAGGTGATTAGGGGTTTACAATCAAGTTTGTGGAGTTTGCAGGGAGTTTAGAAGTGGTTTGAATTTCTAGGTGGTGGGTCCCAATTCTAATCCTCTAGGATAGTCAAAGGAAAAGCCTAAGGCTAGATCCTAAGTATCGAAGAGGAAGAGAAGACCTCATCAAAAATGAGGTCAACAAATGGACCCCCAATAGGTGTGGTGTGCTATCCAAGCACACCGCGCGTATTGGCGTTGACCGAAGAGATCAAAAAAACCAACACAGATGTCCAAGTGACAAACTTAGGACGAAATTAAAGAATTTCCGCTGGGAAGTGTCAAGTATATCTCTGAGACCGGAGATTCCTGAACTCTCGCTGGGGAAAGGGAAAGGAGGTGAATCCCAAATCACATGATCTGAGGGAATTTCGATTTAGATTTCATTTTGTTTCAGTTTAAGCTTTGATGTGTGAGCTCGGATTTTAGTTTGAGTTTCAATTTAGATTGAAGTTTTGTTAAAATTAATTTGAAGGGATTCGAACTTGAAAAGAAAATTGGAATTTTGTGGTTTTAGATGTGACATCTTCAACCTCAAAAGAAAATTGAATTGATTGGATTGAATCATTACAATGAGGAGAGATCTCAGAGCAATGCGGTATTGGATGTAAGATCCTTAACCTCAAGAGTTTGATTTTGTTGTATTTCATTGCAGTAGGGAAAGAATCCTAAAGCAATGCAGTCTCGGATGTAAAATCCTCAACCCCAAAAGTTTGACTTTAATGTATTTCATTGCGATAGGGAAAGAATCCTAAAGCAATGCAGCCTCGGATGTAAAATCCTCAACCCCAAAAGTTTGAGTTTGTTGTATTTCATTGCAATAGGGAAAGAATCCTAAAGCAATGTAGTCTCGAATGTAAAATCCTCAACCCCAAGAATTTGAGTTTTGATGTATTTCATTGCGATAGGGAAAGAATCCTAAAGCATTGCAGTCTCGGATGTAAAATCCTTAACCCCAAGAATTTGATTTCGATGTATTTCATTGCGATAGGGAAAGAATCCTAAAGCAATGAGTCTCGGATGTAAAATCCTCAACCCCAAGAATTTGAGTTTGATGTATTTCATTGCGATAGGGAAATAATCCTAAAGCAATGCAGTCTCGGATGTAAAATCCTCGACCCCAAAAGTTTGAGTTTGATGTATTTCATTGCGATAGGGAAAGAATCCTAAAGCAATGCAGTCTCGGATGTAAAATCCTCAACCCCAAGAATTTGAGTTTTGATGTATTTCATTGCGATAGGGAAAGAATCCTAAAGCAATGCAGTCTCGGATGTAAAATCCTCAACTCCAAAGTTTGGTTTTGATGTATTTCATTGCGAGAGGGAAAGAATCCTAAAGCAATGCAGTCTCGGATATAAAATCCTCAACTCCAAAAGTTTGATTTTGATGTATTTCATTGCGATAGGGAAAGAATCCTAAAGTAATGCAGTCTCGGATGTAAAATCCTCAACCCCAAGAATTTGATTTTTGATGTATTTCATTGCGATAGGGAAAGAATCCTAAAGCAATGCAGTCTCGGATGTAAAATCCTCAACCCTAAGAATTTGATTTTGAATGGTAACTGATTTTACAAAGATTTGTAATGTTGATTTGAAAAGTGTGGAATTTTGGTGTTTCGAGAATTTCATGAAAGTTGTAAAAGATTTTTTGTGGAAAGAAACAGATTATGAGGGAATATGTAGATATCACATATCCCATTCAAAAGAGTTGATCGAAAGTTGCTGGTTTGGATTGGATACAATTCCTTGCCATCAAATTCGAATCAAAAACCTCATGGCTCCGTGTCAATGGAATCAACCGCTTCCATCCCAGACAAGGGAGAGAGTAGAACGGATTGGATTTCAGATTTGGAAGATTGAGTTTGAATTTGATTGAGATTTGATTTGAGATCTGGAAGGTCGAATTTGAATTTGATTGAGATTTGATTTGAGATTTGGAAGGTTGAATTTGAAATTTGATTGAGATTTGATTTGAAATCTGGAAGATTGAATTTGAAATTTGATTGAGATTTGATTTGAGATCTGGAAGATTGAATTTGAAATTTGATTTAAAATTCGTGCTCGTTTTGTTTGTCTTTTAACAATTCAAATTTGCCTTATCGTTCATTTAATGTTTCATGTGAATTTGGCGTTCATCATTTTTTTTTTAGATTTTTAAGGAAAGTTTTCTTTTATTCTTTTTGTTTCTTTTCTGTTCTTTGTTCGAAGTTCGTTTAACTTTAATGGCGTTTCCCAGTCAATTTGCACAAAAGAGGTGAAGGCCAAAATGTGACATGGTCACTTTCATTCCAATCATGTGGAAGATACATCATACAACTCGATCTGGAATACATCTCATACAATCCATGTAGACTCCAAAACGGACTATGCATGATCTTTGTCGATCCATCCAAAAAGGCATCTGTCAGAAATCCATGTCTGAATAGTGAGGTACATGGTCAATAATATCACCTTCCAAGCCATCCTTGGCAAGGATGCCGTATGGATGTACGTTGGAGGTGTGATATTTTCCATGTAACTCACAGCTCGTAAGGCCGGAGGCTCTCTAGCTCTGGGTCTGGCTGGAAGTGGTAAGGTGCTTTCCTGTCATCCATCCTTCTGAAAGTAACTGAGATTCGCTTCATTGGTACTCCTGGTATGCAATGTTTAGCGACATCTGCTCCGTTGCCCTTTAGTATCATGACGGAACCTACCGGTAATGGTATCTTTACTGGCCCTCGGAACTCACTTGGGCTCGCTATCCGGAGGTCGGATCCGAACATGATATTACACTCGTTCGGAAAAGAAAGCTGTGCGAAAGGTCTGACAAAGTCGTGGTGATCTATGTGCGGGGGTATGTAGTCACCCTGCTTGTAAATGTTGATAATGCAACTGTTGGGTATGCAATCTGCTGGCAGTACCCTCCATATCATTCTCTTTACCATCCTTTTGATGACCAACGGCATTGGATCTACCTTGCCATGGTGGAGTATTCTCGGTGGGTTTCCCTTCCTGTCTTCTGCGAAGTTGTAGCAGCATCCACATTGTATTGTAATTCTCCCTTTCCCTGGCATCCATCTCCGGGGTTCTGAGTAGGTGTTTTCTCTTAGGCGGTCTGCTCGACCCATTCTTTTCAAATCCCAGATGCAGTCCACTATTTGTTGTTGTTTGTATTCTGAGAACACGTTTGTATGTAGCTCGAGACCTTCTAGTATATTGATCCTCCACGCCTACGATTCTCTCGAAGTATTCAAAAGTTTGCTTCTCGACATTATGCATTCTTTCTAGCTCGTATTCTGGAATAATCTGCAAATGGCGAGGCCTGGTGATGTACTGTAGGATATATGGCTCAATCCCTTCGCGTTCTCCTGCAAACCTCAGCTCCTCGGGGATGGTCTCCGTCGGGACATCCTCCGGGGTTGCTTCTGCAACAAGGTTATGCATTACTGGTGGCATTATCTGGTGGCGTGGTAGCCTTCCTTCTTCTGATCTTCTTGAGATTTCCCTGGTCTTTTTCGTTATCCTCGGGGCTTGCCTCCTTTCTTCGGGTTCTCGGCGAACCGGTATCCTCGAAGTATATGCCTCGGTAGTAGCGGCGCCTCGTCGCGCCGGTCCGTTGCTAGTTTAGTTAACATCTTGCGGATACGGCGATTTTTATTTCTTCGCCGAGTTCTTGTGAGAGTAGCTCTTCGTACTTCCGAATCTCCGTGGGTGCGGTCGCGACAAGCTCGCCCTCTGCGTAGCGACCACGGACTTGATTCTCTTGTCCTCCTCGGTGTTTGTTTTCCTTTTCTTCTTGTCGGGTTGGTGGCTTGGGCCACCCACTTTCATTCTTGTCGGTCGGGCGGTTCCTCTCGGTCAGTCGGGACCCGGTCACTTTCCTCGTATTTCGAGCTCGTTGGTGCGAAGTCCGAGTCAATCTCTATTATCGCTCCATCTTTCACCCTCTTTTCGTCGAGTGCAAGGCTTACGCCATTTCTAAAGTTCAGGACCAACCGCCCGTTCGACATTTCCCTGCTAAAAGACAAGGAAAAGGATCAGGGGCTGTACTAAGAAAAAGAACATTAAGAAAAAGTTTATTAGAGACAGAGTTATTTTTTCTCCTTTTTTATTATTCCTTTTGTATTTTTAAATTCAACAGGAATGAAGTGGAAAAATATCGAAAAAAAAAAGATTTTGATTTGGAAGAGAGAACAAGGAAAATTTTATCATCATGATTTTATTTATTTTAGTACATTTTTTATTATTTTTGGGTTCGGACCCAGTCATAAGTAATTACTTCGCCCGTGCTTCTAGGGATGAAGAATTCATTCCTTTGAAACATCAGGTAGCGTAATACTTCTTCAAGTATCGTCCGTTGATCGGAAGCATATGTCATTCTCTTTGGCAATTCACTAGCTGGTAAGAGCCTCCTGAGTATACTGCTTCAACCAGAAACGGTCCTTCCCAAGTGGGTTCAAATTTTTCTCCTATCTTGTGGTGTGCAAGAATAGGTCTCTTGAGAACGAGAACTAAGTCACCAACTTTGAAGGTTCTTGGGCGGACCAGTCTGTCATGGGCTTGAACCATCTTAGCTTTGTATAGTTCTAAATTCTGCTGCGCTGCAAGTCTTTTCCCTTCCAGGCTTTCTAATTCCTCTAGTCGTAATTTGGCATTCTCTTCTGTCGTGATTTTGTTTGCAACTGCAATTCTGAGTGAAGGAAGCTGGACCTCTAAGGGTAACACTATCTCGGATCCATACACCAGAGCGTAAGGTGTAGCTTGAGTAGGAGTTCTGAAGGTTGTCCGGTAGGCCCATAGGGCTTCTAATAACTTCTCATGCCAATTTCTCTTGTTATCGTCCAAAGTTTTCTTTAAAATTTGAACGAGAGTTTTATTAAAAGCCTCAGCCAGGCCGTTTGCTCTTGGATAGTAAATTGTTGAATACCGCCAGTCGATTCCGTGTCTCCTAACAAAATTGTTGATTTGCGTGCTTCGAATGCCGATCCATTATACGAGATGATCCTGCGCGGCACTCCGAAATGGTAGACAACTTGGTTCTTGAAAAATTGTAGCACGTGGTGTGCTTTCACTTCTCTAAGTGGAACTGTCTCTGCCCACTTGGAAAAGTAATCTGTAGCCGCAAGAATGAAACGATGTCATTTTGAAGATGGTGGTTCTATTGGACCCACTATATCTGTGCCCCAACATTCAAATGGCCATGACGCAATTGTGAGATGTAGCACATTTGGAGGTTGGTGTAGAACCACTCCATGCACTTGGCATTGGTGACAGCTCTTGGCGATTTTCATGCAGTCGGTCATCATCGAGGGCCAGTAGTACCCTAGTCTTTTAATTTTCATCTTCATCTTCGGACCCGACTGGTGAGCGCCACAGAGTTTTGAATGCACCTCTTTAACAATTTCACGGGCCTCGGACCCGCTTAGGCATCTTAGCCACATTTAATCGAAAGACCTTCTGTATAACGTGTTGTTTATTAATGTGTAGGACAGAGTTCTTTTCTTGATCTGATGGGCTAACGACCTATCGTCTGGTAGTTTTCTCGTTTGCAAGTAGTTCATTAATGGTCGTCGCCAATCTTCCGTGTTTTCGTCACTCACTGCAGCCGATTCTTTTTCTTTTTCTGATCTGTGTATTGTGTCTATGTCGAGCTGTGATAGGACCTGATGTTTGTGAACTAACACTTCTACTGATTCATCTTGCAAGCAGGCAAATTCTTTTGCGAGACGGGCTAACGCATCTGCTAAAGCGTTTTCTTTTCTGGGAATTTTGTAGATCGTCACATTCAGAATCTGTTCTAACAATTGTATGGCATACTAGAAGTGTTGCTCGAGTCTTGGCTTTAAAAATTTGTACTGTCTGGCGATCTGTTGAATGATTAACTGCGAATCCCCGTAGATGTTGATGTTTGTTATCCCCATTTGAATAGCTAATTCTAGCCCTGTTATGAGAGCTTCGTATTCTGCTTCGTTGTTTGTACAAAGCTCTGCCAAGTCGTAAGAGTATCTTAACATCCCCGGCTCCGGTGTTATAAAGATTAGTCCGATTCCTGCCTTACCGGGCACTATCACTTGCGATTCTTCATCTTTGTGTGCTAAAGATTCTCCGTTGAAATATAATTCCCAACGTCGATCATCGGGGTCTTCTAAGCACATTATTTGTTCATCTGGCAAGTAGTCATTGAGAGGAGATTCTGCCGGCAAAGGGTGTCTTTGCGAGGAAGTACTGCTAGGACTTGTCCCTTTACGGTACGAAGAGGCACGAAAGTTATATCGAATTGCAATAATATCATTGACCACACGGCAAGTCTTCCGAAAGCGTTGGACGGGTCATCAAGTATTGTAATGGATTAAATTTCGAGATCAGGTTGACCTTATGAGAAAGCATGTAGTGCCTGAGCTTTGGAGCTGCGAAGATCAGGGCCAAACAGTGCTTTTCAATTGTGGGATATTTTATTTCCGTCGGAAGTAATCAACGGCTTAGGTAGTAAAGAGCATTTTCTTTACCCTCATCATTGACCTGGGCTAACAGGGCTCCGAGCGAGTCGTCTAAAGCCGCGGTATAAAGGATCAGCGGTCTACCTGAGACTGGGGCTGCTAAGACAGGAGGAGTCATTAAATATTGTTTAATGTCCTCAAAGGCCTTTTGGCATTTCTCTTCCCAAATAAATTTGGCATCCTTTTTAACTAATGTCGAGAAAGGCTGATACCTACCTGACAAGTTTGAGATAAAGCGTCGAAGATACGCCAACTTCCCTTGAAAAGATCGTAGTTGTTTTAAGGTTTTTGGAGGCGGCATTTCTAAGATAGCTTTAATCTTTTCCGGGTCGATTTCAATTCCACGATGTCGGACAACGAATCCTAAGAATTTCCCGGAGGTGACGCCAAAGGCGCATTTTAAGGGATTCATCTTAAGGTTAAATTGTCTTAATCGTTCGAAAACAATTCTCAAATCATATAGGTGGTTTTCCTTTACTTTGCTTTTGATGACCACATCGTCCACGTAGCATTCGACTTGATTGTGGATGAGATTTTCAAAAATTCTTGTCATCGCTCTCTGGTAGGTTGCTCCTGCTTTCTTCAGTCCGAATGGCATCACTGTGTAGCAATATACTCCGATCAGCGTTCTGAATGCTGTAAGTTTTTCATCTTCTGGAGCCATTTTTATCTGGTTGTATCCCGAAGATCCATCCATGAATGAGAATATTTCATGTGTTGAAGCAATGTCGATCATTAATTCGGGATCGGTAGAGGAATTCATCTTTTGGACATGCCTTGTTTAAATCTCTGAAATCCAAATAAATTCTGATCTGACCATTCTTCTTCCTGACTGGCACCACATTGGCTAACCAAGTTGGGTATTGTTCCTCACGGACAACTTTGGCGTCTATTAGCTTTTTAACTTCAGCTATGACTTGTTGTTCGATTTCTAGACGCATTCTTTTGGGACCTTGTCTGACTGGAACAGAAGTAGGATCCACTCCTAGCTTATGGACTGCGACCTCTGGAGCTAGTCCTGGCATCTCATCGTAGCTCCAAGCAAAACAGTCTTTAAATTCCATTAATAACTTGATTATTTCTTCGGTGTCTTCTTTATTGAGTAAGGAGCTAACAAAGGTAGGTCTAGGCTCTTCGCTAGTACCTAAGTTAACTTCCGTTAACTCATCTATTGTAGATTTGATCTCTTCTTCGAACTCTGGTGGAGCGTTTCTAATTTGTAAATTTTCAAATTCTTCTGTAGTTTCCATGCAGTTTTCATTAGACTCGCAAGTGACAACCAAGCAAAATTCAGTATCGTCAACTGATCCTACTGTGCCGAATGCGAGACCATGCTTTGAATTGGGTGGACGACCGGAGTTATTCCATAAATTTTCAAAATGTTGAGATTGACCTTTTGTCCATTGTCGAGGTAAGAAACCACGCTGAATTAAATTTTGAACACAGGGAGAGTACCACTCAAAAGGTAATTCCATTAATTCTGATGAAGTAGCATCTTCAAATTGTACATTATTTTCAGTTTTGGAGGAAGGAGCACCACGGTAGAATTTGATGGGTTTTGCACCGCCGCTACGTACCTCTTTGACCACCATACCCTCGATCTTATTAGAACGGATCGGGGTCAGGTCATAGTATGTACATAGTGGTTAATCTTCTCGTACATCGATTTATATTCCTCGTTCTTTTCATCTTCGAGAGAGATCTTGAATTGCTGCTTCTTCCGACTTATTGTCGCTGCTTCTTGCTTGATCTCTTTTTCTTCTTCGAACTCGTCTTCCCAATCAACATTGATGGCTGGTTTCCTCCGTCCAAGCTGTCTTAATGTCTCTGCCACGACCTCGTCCCCGGCCTCGACCTCGGATGTGAGTTGTGGAGAAACCTTCACCATCTCACTGTAAGGGAGTGGTGAGTGACTGTTGGACTAGAACTTCAGGTTCTTCGTCTTCCTTTGCTTCATTCGTTATAGTATCTCTAGAGAAGATTGTTTTCTTCAGGGGTACGTAATAAGCTGCGTCTTCATGGATTCCAATTTCATGTACGGAGAATGGTTGTAAGTCACCTTTGAAGCACTGTTCCCCTCCATCGTAGTATTTGATGCACTGATGTAGGGATGATGGTACCATCCTATTTTCATGTATCCATGGTCGGCCCAGTAGAGCGTTGAATGACATTTCTAAATCAATTATGTGAAATTTTGCGGTTGTCTTTGCCAAGTCACCGGTCTTCATTAGCAGTGTTATCGATCCGAGGGCTCTTTCTCCTTTCTGGTTGAATCCTCTTAATAACATTTTGTCCGCTTCGAGCTCGCGAGCATCAATTTCCATGTATGCTAGTGTTCGAAGATTCATTATATTGATTGATGCTCCTGGATCCACCAATACTGCGGAGAGTGTAAACTTCCCAATTGTAACTGAAATGTACAACGGTCGGTTGTGGTCTGCCGTCCCAAGTAGTAGGTCATTGTCCGTGAAGGTAACACCTCGCTGTTCCTTTAACGAGCAAACCTCATCTAAGGAATCTCCAGTCATTTGAGCTAAGCAAATTTTTGGATCAAGTAAGGCCTTGATCAGAGCTTCTCTCATCTCCTTTGATAAGATGAGAGAGTAGTAGATGCTCAGTTTGGCCGGTAGTTTCCTAAAATGGGCTAGCACGTTGTAATCCACTTTATTTCCATGTGTCTCGATTTCTTCCCGAATGGGTATTTCTTCGTCGGGGTTGGTTCTTCCCGAACAACCGCTCGCTTTCCTTTGTCCTTTGGACCCATTCTCGGAGGTAGAACTCTTCCACTTCTTAAGTTGACTTCGTGATTTCTTCCGAATCCGGTATTGAGTTCTGCTGGTGTCTCCTCCCGAATCGGAATGACGAGTTCTTCCGGATTAGCTTCAGAGTCTGAAGGCTCTAACTCTATTGTGACTAGAGCTCCTCGAAACTCGCAAATAGATTCATTGCTTGTTGAACTCTCGTAGCCTCCTTGGTGGATGTCTTCTTTGTCATTGTGACCGTCGAGATTGTGTATGATTTGAGAATTGTTACTTGTATCGGAATCGATGTCCGGATTAGGTTGGTTGTCGCTAGTTATGTAATCGTTAGAAACAGTCGAAACGTAGCCAACGCCATAACCCTTATCATTATAAGATCCCACCGGAGTGAGCAGATAATCATACGAGTCGGAGGTTAGAGGGATTTCTCCCCGAATCGGAAACAACTATCCTAGGATAGGCAGCCCCTAGTCTAGCTTCAGGAGCCTCAGTCTTCTCTTCTTCATCAATTTTCTTCTTTTCTTTAATCATCTCTTGTTGAGGTAGTTCTTCTATCGCAAGTGATAATGTCGGCTTGATAGGTTTCAAACTCTGAATTGAGGCTCGCACCGAAGTTGTTTGGATGCGATCCAAAATCTTCTTCGAAGACTTTGTCCAGGCGGTAGTCCATCCATCATCAGTCGCATAGGGATTTATCGGAACAATGAGATCCATCGAGATAACATTGACGGAACCTCCTTTCTGGAGTTCCTTCATGTATTCCTTCGGGATCATTATATTCCCTTTTCGAAGATTATCTTTGAGCCAACTTTTGAAGGTAATGCAATCATCTATCTTATGTCTAAGCATCCGGTGGTAAGGGCAAAAGTTGGGATCACCTTTCTTGTCGACTTCTTCTGGTTTCTTAGGCTCTGGCAGTTGGAAATCTGGAGTCTTCATCAGACTGCGGAATATTTTCGGCACTGCCTCATTCTTGAACGGATACTCCCTGCTCGAAGCTCCATTAACGTATGTTGTGGACGAGGCGGTTGTTCATACTTGTTGAGATGATCGATAGCTGGGTCGAGGTTGCTTGGTAATTCTGTTGAGTTTGTTGCGGCCGTTCTGGCGGTATTTGTATTGGCTGCATGCCTTTATCGACTGCTGCGACGATCCCAGACTTCTTTTCAAAAGTTTTCACGGGCTTCTGTTTGTCTGTTTTGTCGGTGAAACTTAATTGCTTCGCCTCCTCTTGCAAGCTTCCAGCCTTACTTAACAACTTCTCGAAAGTCTTAATAGTAAATCCCTTGAGGAGAAGTGCTATCGGGCCATGAATGCTCTTTAGTAAAATGCCAATCGCATGCTGTTCTTGTAGCTGTGGTCCACACTTCATAGTTAGATTCCTCCATCGAAGTATGTAATCCACCAAAGTTTCATTCGGCTTCTGCTTCTCTACCACTAAATCACCTATAGTGATGTGGTGCTGAGCTCCGGCAAATCGCTTGATGAAGAGGTTCTCCAATTCTGAAAATGTCTTCACCGAACTGTTCGGTAATTCCGCATACCAATCAAAGGCGATCCCTGACAGGCTGCTGACAATTTGTCGGAAGAGTAAAGCATCACTTCCGCCGACATTGCAACAATTGGCACGAAAATGTGCAACATGCTGTCTAGGGTTTCCGGTTCCATCAAAGGTCTTGAACAGAGGTGGTACGAAGCCTTTCGGATATTAGACAGCGTCGAATTCTTCGGGTTAAGGTCTACCCGTCTGAATGGATGCCCCGCTCTTTGATTGTGCCAAGGCTTCTCACACCTGCTGTTCCACCATGCTCTTGATATCCTTTTTTGGAATCATGCTTTGTGTTGCATCCTTTTTTAATTGATCATCCCCGTTGACGGATGTAATCTCCTTTCCTCCGTCTACAATGTGAATAACTTCGGGGTGTTTCTCTTTGGGGTTGAACCGACTGCGGAGAGTGGCTAGGGGCTGCGGCCATCTCTTCCATCCTTTTAGCCATTTGGACGATCGTATCATCTTTCTCTTGAAGGCTGTATCCTCATCACTTCCGGCTCCTCTCTTTCGCGGCTGCGAGAACACCTTGTGAAGCTGACGAAGCTCGTGTTTCAACCATGTTAATTTCTGCATATTCATCATCCATGAACTCTGACGAGTCGACTTCATCTCCAATTTTTTCTTCTCTTTCTCTTGCTAACCGCTGAATATAAGTTCTTAGCTTTTCCATAGCATCTTCTAATGGTCTTTTCTGTACATCTTTGAAGCTGTCATGCGATAGCTGTCGGGTTTCCTTCTCATGAGTCCCCTTTACTGTGGTAGCACCTTCTTCGGACACAAGTATCCTAACGAGACTTTCCTTCTCAGGTTGTCGTTTTAATCTTAATTGTCTGGTAGTGGGACGCCATACCATCCTTCTAGCAGCAGAAGGTCTAGGACCGGATGGTGCAGTCGACCAAATGCTTGGAAGGTGGTATCCTCCCTAATTTGTAGTCCTTAAACAACGACAGGTGGAGTAGCTTTCATTCTCTTATTTGGCTTTTCCGCAGCGATAGCAGGTTTTACTAGCAGCCCAAGACGGGACTTGGCTGGCACCCGCCCTATCCTTCTTAAAATCTCTGACACAGTGCATTTTTCTTTCTTTGCTAACTTTTCTATCAGGGTTTGCAGTAAAGTAAATGGCGTAATTCTAGCCCTTTTCTTACGGCTGTCATTGTAATATGCGGGCTGAGGCAATGCAGAAGCAATCTTACGGACATTTTCCTCATCCTCTGCGGCGGAGAGGGGATGGAACCTACTTCCTCCCAAAAGTGGTATGTATTCAGGCAACGGTGTATACTCGAGCAGTTCTGGGATTTCCACCGGAAAGCAACTTCGGCGGCTACGGCTTCTCTAGCAATCCTTCTACTTATGTTCCTCCTGCGAGTCCGTGTCGGTGGTGGAATTCTCGAGCCGCACCCGATCTCGAAAACGGAAGGTCTCACGGGAAGATGCCGTACCCTCCACGGTGACGGGTTCATCACGGTTCCGAATTTCCTTCCCCTTTAGTTTGGCGAGAGCCGGGGTAGGTGCAGAGACAACTAGACCAGTGGGGGTAGCAACAACAGTCCTTTTGCGAACAACAGTACTCCTCTCAGTTGGAATCTTTTGTAGAGGAGGGAATTCATGAGTTGACTTGAGGTTAAACTCTATCAACGGCTTCTCAGTTTCCGGCACTTTGCTTGTGAGTGAAAAGAGAGTGACGTCGGGAATTTTGATGTCGGTGTCCCTGAATCCTTGTCCGAATCGAATGATTCCATTATCGAGCGATTCGTCCTTGAACACAACCGGGTCCGATCCGTTGACAAAGGAGAAGATCGGCTTTGGGGCTTCCATTTACGCGGGCGGATTCCAAGTGTTAGTCCCTGAATCGTGCTTCTTCTTTTCGTAAAACATATGACGCAAAAGAAAGAGTCCGAACACATTTCTGTTTATCTTAGAGTATTTGTGGTATTAAAAGAAAATTTATTTAGATAATTGTTTTTCGAAAAGTAGTAAAGATTCAGTTGTCGCTAGTTTGACTTAATTCTTCAGTTTATCTTAGTGTATTTGTGTAAAGATTGCTTTCAAAAATTTATTTAGACATTAGTTGGACAAAACTGATTTTGATGTATTTCCCCAGCGGAGTCGCCAGAAGTTGTCAGCATATTTTTAGGTTATGTGTTTTATTTTTGAAAAGAGGTTGCCTACAGAAATTGTCGGTGAATTTTTAATTTAATTTAAATAAATAATTTGAAAAGTAGTATTTGATTTTGAAAATAATTTTAATATATGAAATCAAACCGATCTCACATCCCAGATAGTTTATATAAACGAGCACCGCATCACAATCCGTGTATCTATCCCGAAGAATAGACACACTGTTTGGTGATGGTCCGTTTGGTCTGCGAACCAATTTTATAAGCCGGCAAATTCCCCTGCTTAATATAAATGAATTAAGCAGGGTTTATATTACCTGGGTTCTTAAAATTCCCTATAAGAGCAAGCCCCTATAGTTAATTACATCTTAAGTGACGAGAATCACCTAAGAAAACTCTCGATAATAATCAGTAGTTCTGCTCTCAAGAATTTCAAATTTTAAGTTTTCAAGGGATTGAATTTTAGAATTTCAATAGGGAATGAATCAAGTTTGGAACATTTTGTTTTGGGAATGCAAAGGAAGAAAGGTAGGAGACATTACAGATTCAAAGCGAACTTCGGTAATTTCCCGACTATCCTATTGTTTGGCTTGAATTTAGGAAAGTCCTAATGTTTGTTTAATGTTTTGATCTTGCCAATTTTAATTAATTAGGACTTATGTTCGTATGACAAAATCATACAAATAGCCTCGAAGATGTGAGTGTTTATGTCGTATCGAACGACTACCTCAGAGTCCTAAGACCGGTTAGGGCTTAATTTGCAATGCAAATGCCTAACAAAAGGTTGAGGATTTATGTTGCACTAGGAAAACTACCTCGAAATCCTATGGCTTGGTCATTTAATTCTAAGAAAGTTTCTGTCGAAGTAGACTCGGAGTTTCTGTGATGACGATGGCCGTCGTTGTCCACCATGCTGCGAGCTCCTTGTTGTTGCAGAGGGTTTAGTTTTAGAAGATTGTAATCAAGAGAGAAGAGAAGAGTTTGGTTTTAGAAATCTTAAAGTCCAAGTATTTTTTATGTTTTAACTAAAACAAGTCTTAAAGTTGATTATAACAACACCGGTTAAGATCCCACGGTTCCATCCTTCCGACATCGTTATTTTTATCGGATTCACTTAGTCCAGATGAATTTGCTAAACTCAACAAAATGAGTTCCACACTTTCATTTAGACCATGGGAAATCCTGTTAGCAACACGTAGGTTACATCATCCGAGGTATTCCCGATAATCCAACAAGACGTTTTAATTTAGTTATAATTGTAGTTTTATGTTCTGTTTGTGATTAAATTTTGAGTTGTTTTATATTTTGAAATGTTGTGGCGGTGAATTTTATCTTGAAATGACTTTTTAATTTAGTTTTGGTTTTGGTTTTAGGGACTATCCTAAAGGTGTGGGTTTTCATGCAACAGTTGTTTATCATGCAAGAAAAGTAACTGCATTTGCAATAAAGTAAATTGCAAGAAGGTAAATTGCAATAAAATAAAAGCGTACTTGGAGGGTCTTCCCGTCATCCCAGGCTGCACTTAAACACAATTTAGAATATTTAAGCATTTAAAGCAAGTTCCTAAGTAAAGCTAAGGGAAGGGTTATGGTTTTCTACCAAATTCCTAATCCTATAGCTAGTCATCTCCTATGACATCTAGGTTCTTGTGTTTTGGTTTGAGGATGATTTTCTTCATCAAAGAGCAATTAAGTTCAATTT
This sequence comes from Papilionanthe hookeriana x Papilionanthe teres, assembly GCA_022702705.1. Classification (NCBI taxonomy): domain Eukaryota; kingdom Viridiplantae; phylum Streptophyta; class Magnoliopsida; order Asparagales; family Orchidaceae; genus Papilionanthe; species Papilionanthe hookeriana x Papilionanthe teres. Next base: position 112,793,667 of record CM040427.1, on the reverse strand, counting down.
TTCTTATAAACATCCTGTCGTACTGAGGAAGTGCTTAAGACGAATCTTAAACATCTTTTCAATACTTCAAGGATTATTTTAAGTCCAAGAGAATTTGATTATACGATGAATTAATCATCCAGGAGTTCAAGTTTTGTTATCTTGCTCAGTGAACTAGGACATTTGAATATCCTATGAGTGAAGTAATACTTCACTTAACACTCCATTTAGGAGTTATGATAACAAGAGCTTTTGAGGGCAAACCGATGTTCCGGTGATTTGTGATTCGACTTAATTTTAATCAATGGGTTTAAGTTTGGAATAGTGTTCAAATTATTTTAGATTTATTTTTGAATTCTTTATGTCTTAAGTGATCTTATATTTAATTCAATTTAATTTAATTTAATTTAATTTTAATTTAATTTAATTTGGTTTAGTTTTAATTTTAATTTAATTTTATTTATTTAATTTAATTTTAATTTTATTTTAACTTGATTTTATTTTTTTATTTAATTTAATTTAATTTAATATGTTTTAATTTAATTTAATTTAATGTGATTTAATTTAATTTAATTTAATTTAATTTTAATTTTAATTTAATTTAAATTTTAATTTGGATTTATTTTTAATTTTAATTTAATTTAAATTTTAATTTAATTTTATTATTTTTCTTTTAATTTTAATTTAATATTTTATTTTTTATGCTTTAGGGATGATTTAATTTTAATTGTTAAGGTATTAATTTAATTGAAATTTTAAAAGGATTTAATTTAAATGTTTTAATTTTAATTTAATTTAATCATTAAGCATTTTAAGTTTTGAATTTAGATTATCATTTTAATTAGGAATTGAATATTATTGAGGTGATTAATTTAGGGATTCTTAGATTAAAGAATAAATTTCTTCCTAATAATATCCCTATTTTAATAATTCTAATTTTTCATTATTCTTCCAAATTTAATTAATTATTTAATTAAGGTTCATTTTGATTACTTTCAAATTATTTGGTAAGTTTCTACCCTTTAAATACCTAAGTTTCAAACATCCAAAATCAACTTAATATCAAATATTTTACCCATCCTTTTAATTAAACCTAAAATTTTTAATTATAGGTTAAAATTTTAATTACCATTTTGCCCTTTATGCTTACTAATTCCATAACTCACTAAATTGAGCTTAAATGAATTTGAAATTTTTATGTAACTTCACTCATATGTCAATCAAGACATTAGAGGAGAAAATGTGATTTTTCTGTATATAATTTATTTGTATAATTATTTTTGGTGGAAAATAAGAATTTTTAAGAAAAATTTAATAACATGAACAAGGGAAAGTTTCTATCCTTAAGAAAATTATGGGACATTCCTAATGACTATAGGACCATTTGGACTAATTTTGGTGATTTTTTTGAATTATATTATTTTTATTATAATTATTTTGAGTTTTGGAGTATTAATTAATTTAAAAATAAAATAAATGTTGAAAAATGAATTTTATATTTTTCAAAAATCTCTCTGATACCAAGGAAACCAGAGAACAAATTTTTATAATTTTTTGATTTTTCTTTGATTTATTAGAATTATTTTAGTGGAAATGCTAGAAAATACATTTTTTAATTTTAAAATTACCTTAGGGCTTTAAAATTTAATATCTCATCATAGAGACTTAAAAAAAATATGGGGTTTGTTCCTAAGTGATTAAAATTCAAAATGTGACATTTTGGTTAATTTTATTATTTTTCTGATTTTTATTATTTTTTAATTATTAAAAATATTAAAATAATGCAAAAAATCAACTTTTTGGAAAATTGTAATTTTAATTTTCTTAAATTCCCCTGATATCGAGAGGCTCCAAAATCAATTTGGTGAATTTTTGAAAAGGATTTTGAAAGTTATGAATTTTTAAATTTTAAGTTTGGCTAAATGGCTTAATCAACCCATTTGATAGGGCTAACCAAGTCCAATTGACTTCAAACTTTTATGGTGGGTTCCTCTGATCCTAAAGGTCAGTGGAGAATTGATTTCAAGTCAACTTAATGTATGATTAGTTCTAATTAATTAAAGCTCCATTTTGGGTGTTTAAGCCAATTAGGGTTATTACAAGTGAGGTAACTCAAAAACCATTTTTCCTAGGGTCCTCTGGTCATAAGAAACATCACCAAATTTTCCTAGAATTTATTTCACAACATGCTAATTATTAGAATTAAAATACTCAGAATAGTGACCTAGAATTGAAAAATTAATAACTCTTCATAGGGGTGGCCTCGACTTTGGAAAATTCGGGGAATGTTCCCAAATTCGGAGGCTTAAAAGCCCTATGGTCTCATGTCATGGTGAATTGTATACATGCATGGAGAATTGAAAATGTGCAGAGAGTAAATAAATTATTAAAAATCAAATACTCAAAGGGTAAAGAATAGGAATGCTCCTATTTGTCACAATACAATATAAAAATTCTATTTAAATTCATCATTCACTTAATTTTCTAAAAACAAGGAGAAGGATACTTTTTCTGAATTACTTAAATCAACTTATTTCAAGCATTAGTTTACTTTAGTTGCAATAGTTACTTTTTAAATTCTGTTTACTATATTAGTAAGTAATTCCTTTAAATTTAACTGATAACAAATCTGTTAAAAACTTCCCTGTGGGATCGATAACCAGGACTCCACTAGAGCCTTGTATTACTTGATACGATACGTATACTTGCTTAGAATCCACATTATACATTAAATCATATAACTATATTTAAAGCGGGATCAAGTTTTTGGTGCCGTTGCTATAAACATAAATTGCATACATATAAAAAGTGGGTCAGTAATAATTATAAAAATTCAGAAATTAAGAAATTAAATTGGAAAATGGTTAAGTAATTTAGGGTGACAGACGTTAACCTTAAAGTGACAATTCTTTGCCATTAGAAAATTTAAAATGTCAACTTCCTTTTAGGGTTAAAATTTATTAATCATAAATTAATAATTGAAAACGCTAAAGAAAAAAAGAGAAAAAATCCTTTAGAATATATAATTCATCATACTTAACCTATTTCACATTAGGACAAGTCAATGGTGAGTCTAACTCCAAATAGACTCACATTGAAGTTTAATTAAGTCTAAAACATAAAATTAGACTTAATTAACCCTCATTAAGTCTTAATTACCTTTGGCTTAATTCCATTAAACCCTAACTAGGTCTAACACCTAATTAGACCAAATTAAACACCTTAAACCTTAATTATAATAGGTTTAAGACAAATTAAACCCTAATTAGGTCTAACCCCTAATTAGACCTAATTAACACCTTAAACCTTAGTTACATAAGGTTTAAGAATAAATTAAACCCTAATTAGGTCTAAGCCCTTATTAGACCTAATTAAACACCCGAAGCCTTAATTACATTAGGTTTAAGACAAATTAAACCCTAATTAGATCTAACCCCTAGTTAGACCAAATTAAACACCTTAAACCTTAATTACATTACATTTTAAGACAAATTAAACCCTAATAAGATCTAACCACAAATTAGACATAATTAAACACCTTAAACATTAATTACATTATTGATCCACTTGAAAATTACCTATTTTTATGCCTTATTTATGATTTTATTCTTAAGGATATAATGCTTTAATGAAAGGTATTTTATGTTTTTGGATGTAGTTGATAAAAATAGAGTTCAAGAAGGAAAAATGAGCAAAAATGAGCAAAAATAGAGCTTAAATAAAAAAGTTGTCGAAATTATAGGTCTGGCGCCTAAACACCAGAATTTGGCACCTAAGCGCCAGCTCGATACCGAAGCAGATGATCCAAGAAAAAAATACATATTTTTATGCCTTGATTTTTATTAAATTTTAAGGATATTATGCTTTAATGAAAGGTATTTTTGTGTTTTTTGATGTAGGTGATGCAAAAATGTTCAAGAAGGAGAAAATTTTGAAAAAGGAGCAAAAAGGAGCAAAAAGGATCAAAAATAGAGCCAAAATGCAAAATTTTCGAAACTATTAGCCCGGCGCCTAGTCGCCAGCTCGATAAAGAAAACTGTCATGTTTTTGATGACTTTTGGGCTGTTATTTTGACTGTGTGGGTGGTTATTAGACCTTCTAGAAGACTGGCAGTTGTTCCTGGTTTATAGGACATGTGATAGAATGTATTTGGACGCTTCAAAATGATTTTAATCTTGAAGAGGAGCGATCCAAAGTGAAAAGGTGCGAAGAATTGGATGCGGTGTCCGGTGCCTAGGCGCCAGATTCCGAATCTAAAGGATTATTACTTGAAACGATACGTATACTTGCGTAGAACCCCTAGTGTGTAAAGTATTTTCCATAAAATTATATTTATATACACTAGTCGCTATTATTTTTTATAACATATATTTTTGAAAGAATTAACTAATACGTTGATCTTCAGAGGACTTCGGGTCATGTTTTTGGCACTGTTGCCAGGGAAGAAGATTTTAGTAAGCATATATTCATATCGGGTCAAGTTTTTGGCGCTGTTGCTGGTGAAGAAGATTTTAGTACCATATATTTATATCGGGTCAAGTTTTTGGCTCCGTTGTCAGGGAGAGCAGAGGCAATCTTTTAAATTTTAAGTATTTTTATTTTATTCATTTTTATTTATTAAAAAAACAAAAAAAAACAAAAACATATATATAATAATAATATTTATTTTAATTCTTGCTAATTGACTTTTTATGCGTAGTTCTGGATCTGAAGGATTATTACCTTTAGATTCTGAATTAGAAAGAACTGTTAGAAGAATTAAAAAAGGAAAACAAATTTAAAAATTTTAAGAAATGAACAATTTACATAACAATTTAAAAATCCAATTGAAATTAATGATTAAAATGTTTATAAACCATTAAAGGATTATGCTAACCCTACAGTTGATGAACTTCGTAGTAGTATTCAAATACCCACTGTAGATGCTAATTCTTTTGAGCTTAAACCGTCTATTATTCAAATGGTTCAAAATAATCAATTTGGTGGAACACCAAATGAGGATCCAAATTTACACCTTGCTAGTTTTTTAGAACTTTTTACTACCTGTAAGTATAACAATGTTTCTGATGATGCTATTAGGCTTAGACTCTTTCCTTTTTGTTTAAGAGATAAAGCAAAGATGTGGTTGAACTCATTAGCAACAGGTTCTATTAAAACATGGGTTGAAATGACACAAAAATTCCCTGCTAAATATTTTCCTCCTTCTAAAACTGCTAAATTAAGAAATGATTTTATTTCATTTAGTCAATTTGACGGGGGGACAATTTATGAAACTTGGAAAAGATTTAAAGAACTATTAAGAAAATGTCCTCATCATGCTTTACCTGATTGGTTAATTATTCAAACATTTTATAATGGATTAATTAGATCTTTAAAATCAATTATTGATGCTGTCTGCTTGGAGGTTCTTTAATGTCTAAATCATTTGAAGAAGCTTACACTTTAATTGAAGAAATGGCTAACAATAATTTTCGATGGCCTTCGAAAGGATTAATCCTAAAAGAATGGCAAGTATTCATGATAATGAAGCCTTTTCTATTTTAGCTTCACAAGTAGCGAGCAATGTCTAAGAAATTAGATAGTTTGCTTATTAATATATCACATAATAACTCCGCTAATATTGAAGATTCTTAAACTATTGAAACTTTACAAGCTATTGCTAGTAAAAATAATCCTTATTCAAATTATTATAATCCTGGATGGAAAAGTCGTCCTAATTTTAATTGGAATAATTCACAACAATGGGGTAATAATCAATCTCATCTCACTGGAAATTGGAATAATCAAGTTAATTCAAACTATAAACCACCTGGATTTAACAATCAACAGAAAAAGTTATCTATAGAAGAATTAATTTTACAACTAAGTAATCAATTACAAATTCAAAACACTGTTACTCGTAATATTGAGAATCAAAAGGGACAAATCACTAATTTAATTAATTATAGACCCCCAGGAACATTTCCTAGTAATGTTGAAATCAATCCAAAAGAAACTGGAAAAGAACATGAACAAGTTAAAGCTGTACAACTTATAAGTGGAAAGGAATTAAAAGAAAGAATGCGGAATGAAATTGAAAAGGAGATTGAGGTTGAAGAGATTGAAAAATCTAAAGAAACTCCTTCTCCTAATAAAGATCAAACTGATATTTCTATTAATATGGAAGTTGAAAAACCACCACCACCTTTTCCTCAAAGACTTAAACAGCAGAAGCTTGATCATCAATTTTCTAAGTTCTTTGAAATTTTTAAGAAACTTACTATAAACATACCTTTTGCTGAAGCTTTGGAACAGATGCCAACTTATGCAAAATTTATGAAAGATATTTTAAGTAAGAAAGGGAGATTTGAATCTTTTGAAACTGTTGCATTAAGTGAAGAATGTAGTGCAATAATTCAAAAGAAATTACCTCAAAAACTTAAAGATCCTGGAAGTTTTACTATACCTTGTGCTATTGGAGAAAAGTTTTGTGGAAAAGCTTTATGCGATTTAGGAGCAAGTATTAATCTCATGCATTTTCTATTTTTTGAAGTTTGAATTTAGGAGATATTACTCCCACCACTGTAACCCTTCAGTTAGCTGATAGATCTATCACTTACCCTAAAGGAGTTATAGATGATGTTCTTATTAAAGTAGATAAATTTATCTTTCCTGTAGATTTCAATGTACTTGATATGGAAAAAGATAAAGAAATACCTATTAATTTAGGGAGACCTTTTCTAGCAACCGGATGAGCTATGATTGATGTGCAAAAAGGAGAATTAACCATGAGAGTTAATGATAAAGAGATTAAATTTAATGTCCTTAAATCAATGAAGTACCCTAACAAAGAAAAATGTTATCAAATGGATATAATTGATTATTTAATTGAGAAACATTATCAAGAAAAATGTAAAGTCATTTCTGAAGAAAAATTTGAATTATTAACCGATGAAGATGAAGAACTAAAAGAAGAAGAAACTCATTATATTAAAGATAATTGGGAAACTTTGGACATAATTCAAAATGATATACTTTTACCCTCGATTAAAAAGCCCCGAACTGGAATTAAAAATGTTACATTCACATTTAAAGTATGCATTTACGGGAAATTCATTAACTTTACATGTTATTATTTCTTCGAGCTAAGTAAAGATCAAGAAGAAAAATTGATATGAGTGTTAAAGAATTATAAGAAAGCATTTGGTTGGACAATTGCTGACATAAAAGGAATAAGCCCATCCATTTGTATTCATAGAATTTTAATGGAAGAAAATTTTAAACCTACTATTGAACCGTAAGGAAGATTAAATCCTATCATGAAAGAGGTTGTTCAAAAAGAAATTGTTAAATGGTTAGATGCTGGTATTATTTATCCTATTTCGGATAGCCAATGGGTAAGTCTTATTCATTGTGTTTCGAAGAAAGGAGGAGTAAATGTCATTTTCAATGATAAAAAAGAACTAATTCCTACACGACAAGTTACTGGATGGCGAATTTGCATTGATTATAGGAAATTAAATGATGTCACTAGAAAGGATCAATTTCCTTTACCTTTCTTGGATCAAATGCTTGATAAATTAGCTGGACACTCATATTTCTGTTTTCTGGATGGATATTTTGGTTATCATCAATTACCTGTCGCTCTGAAGGACCAAGAGAAAACAACATTTACAAGTCCTTATGGAACATTTGCCTTTAGAAGAATGCCTTTTAGTTTATGTAATGCACCTGCAACTTTTCAAATATGTATGATGTCAATATTTTGTGATTTGATTGACAAAGGAATTGAAATATTCATGGACGATTTTTTAGTTTTTGGAACTTCTTTTGAATCTTGTTTGGAAAATATTTCCAAAATTCTGAAAAGATGTAAAGAAACAAATTTAGTTCTTAACTGGGAAAAATGTCAATTCATGGTCACAGAAGGCATTGTACTTGGTCACAAGATTTCACAAAAAGGGATGGAAGTAGATCAAGAAAAAGTGAAAATTATTGTTGAATTACAACCACCTACTACTGTTACTTATGTGAGAAGTTTTCTAGGTCATGCTAGATTTTATAGAAGATATATGAAGGATTTCTCTAAAATTGCTAAACCTCTTTGTCATTTATTGAAAAAAGATGCTAAATTTGAATTTAACAAAGACTGTGTTAATGCTTTTAATATTTTAAAAGAAAGTTTAATAACTGCACCTATCATTGTTGCACCTAATTGGAATAAATCTTTTGAATTAATGTGTGATGCAAGTGATTGTGTAATTAGAGCTGTATTGGGGAAAAATATGAAAAAATTTTCAAAGTTATATATTATGCTAGTAAAACTCTTACTGAAACTCAAAGAAATTGCACCACTACTGAGAAAGAGCTTCTAGTTATAGTATATGCCTTTGATAAATTTAGACCTTATCTTCTTGGTACTAAATGCATTGTTCATACTGATCATTCCGCTATTAAATATCTAATGTCAAAAAAGGATGCTAAACCTAGACTAATAAGATGGGTTTTACTTCTACAAGAATTTGATTTTCAAATAGTGGATAGAAAAGGAATCGACAACCAAATTGCTGATAATTTATCTAGAATTAAGAATGATGTTATTACTGAAGAAAATATAAATGAGAAATTTCGTGATGAACATTTATATGTTATTCAAGGATACCAAACACCTTGGTATGCGGATATAGTTAACTATTTAGTTAGCAATATTCTACCTTATGGATTTGATGAAAAATTTATTAAGAAATTTAAAAATGATGCTAAATATTATATTTGGGAAGATTATCATTTATTTAAATTAGGAAGAGATTCTATAATTCGAAGATGCGTACCTTATGAAGAAACTTTTGCTATTATTCAAAAATGTCATGATTCCGATTTTGGAGGACACTTTGGAATAGATAAATCTACATTTAAAATTTTAAATTCAGGATTTTATTGGCCTACTTTATTCAGATATGTGAGAAATAATGTTAAAACATGTGATCAATGTCGAAGAATGGGAAATATATCCAAGAAAGATGAAATGCCTTTAAACTAAATATTGGAAGTTGAAATTTTTTATATATGGGGTTTAGACTTTATGGGACCATTTGTACCATCATCTGGAAAAGTTTATATTTTATTAGCAGTTGATTATGTTTCAAAGTGGATTGAAGCTGTAGCTTTGCCTAACAGTGACTCTAAAAGTGTATCTAAATTTTTGAAGAAGTTGATTTTTTTAAGATTTAGAATGCCTAAGGTAATTATCACAGATGGTGGAAGTCATTTTAGAAATGTAAGAATTCAATCATTACTGCAAAAATTTAGAATCAAACATAAAATTGAAACTGCATATCACCCACAAACAAGTAGAATGGTTGAAGTATCAAACAAAGAAATTAAAAGAATTTTAGAGAAGTCTGTTAATCCTAAAAGAACTGATTGGGCTGATAGACTTGATTCTGCATTATGGGCTTATAGAACAGCTTATAAAACACCAATCGGAATGTCACCTTACCGGTTTGTTTTTGGAAAACACTGTCACTTACCTGTTAAACTTGAACATAAAGCTTATTGGGTGATAAAGGAGTTTAATTCTGATTTGTATACTGCAGGAGAAAAATGATTATTAAAATTAAATAAGATGGATGAAATAAGAAATGAATCATATGATAATGCAAAAATTTATAAAGAGAATATGAAGGTATTACATGATAAAAAGATTTCAAGAAAAATATTTGAGCCTGGACAAGAAGTATTACTATTTAATACTCGTTTAAGACTTTTTCCTGGAAAATTGAGATCAAAATGGATAGGACCATATATAATTGAAAAAGTATACCAATATGAAGCTGTGGATATTAAAGACCCCAAAACGGGAAAAATTATTAAAGTTAATGGATTAAGATTAAAGCCTTATTTGGGAGACATAAAAAAAATTTATAAAGAGGCTTATGAATTAAGTCAACCTGATTAAAGAAATACTTAGGTCGGGCTGACGACGTTAAACCAAGCGCTTAATGAGATGCAAACCATAGATTTTAATTTTTAGTGTGTTTTTACATTTTGATGTATGGTTATGATTCTGTCTTGACTAATTTTATATAACTTCAGAAAATTAAAAATTATCTTGAAGTATATATATTTTTTACTTTGGATCACTCCATTTCATATGTGAGTAAAAAGGAGATCAAGTTAACTTTCATTGAAATTATGTATAATTGTGTTATTGAGATTGTTCTGATCTTACCATTATAATTTACCTATTTTTGGAGAACGAAACCTTGAAATTTTACGTTAGGCGAAACGGAGTCGAACATGGTTCTGGCGCCTAGGCGCCGAGTCGGTGCCTAAGCGCCAGAATAAGCTGTGTGTCGATGGGTCCGGCGCCTAGGCGCCAGATTTGGCGCCTAAGCGCCAAGTTACTGGGTCGTGTAAAAACCGAAAACTTTCAGTTTTTCACACGATTTTCACCTTTAAATTAACCCATCTTCATCCAAAATCCCTAAGAAATCAATATTTTGACCCATACACTCCATTCTTGAGAGATTAGAGAGGATTTTTGAAGAAATGGAGAGGAGAAATCTTGGAGAAGAGGCTAGAGACAAAGGTCCAAAAGATCCTCAACCCTACTTCAATGGTTTCATCGCTGTAATTTTGGAGAAAATTTCTAGTCGTCTTGATAAATTTGAAGCAGATTTCAAAAGTATTGGAGATCGCCTTTATGAGATGTATCATCAGATTGAACATCTGGAATGGAAAGCGAAACTCCAATTTGATCATCTAGCGGCTTATCAAGATGCTCAAGAGGAAATGTATGCGAAGAACAAGTGGATCAACGAGAAAATGACTACGGATTTTCTAAGTGCGTTAGTATTCTTCCTTAGTAGGCCAAGCAATCTTCATTGTGAAGATAATGGAAATTAGATAGTGATTTGGTGAGATCGCGTTTTATCTAGTGAGTCGTCGTATCGATTTAGTGAATCGATTGTGTTTGTTTGTGTATTTGCTTTCATGTTCAATGTGTGTTGTATTTGTTTTCAAATTGTGTTGTTTGATTATGTGTTAGGACTCGAATCATTATATTATACCTATCTAAAGTGTATTCAGCCAATATTGAAGATTACAAATGGAAATTAGAGAATTTTTATTTAAACCTTGTGTTTGATTGGTGGATTTAATATTTAATTTTTAAAATTTTTGGAAAATGTTTTGGAAGTTAGAAACTGAAGCCATATTTAAATATGTGTCATTGGAAGTTGAATTTATGAATTTTGGTGGAAAATAAAATTTTTAGAGTGATTTTTGTGAAAGGAGAGTCTGGTGCCTAGACGCCAGAATTCGGCGCCTAAGTGCCGGTTCGGCCTGCTTACCCGAAAAACAACATGTAAACCCCATTAGCCATGGATGACGCCTAAGCTTCATCTTCTTCCCCATTTTCACGAAAATACACCTCTTAGATCCATTTTGAGGTCAAAACATCAAGTATTTGGAAGCGAAATCACTTGATTTCTTTATCTCGAGGTCAGATCTACACTCTAATCCATTTATTTTGGATTTTCACCATAGTTTTTCCTATGTTTCGCTAAAAACTGAAATTTTGAGAAAAATTTTGATTTTTAGGTATTCTATTTGGATTTTTAAACTTATTTTAAGTTTCTTAAACTTAAAAAGAGTTTAAATATTTGATTCCTAAATTTTTTCTTGTTTTCTTTCACGTTTAGATGGCATCGAAATCTAAGCAAGGGAAGGGACGAGAAAATTTTGACAATAGCAAGTTCGCGGCTGCGGCAACGCATTTTCGATATCACAAATTTGTGATGTCGAGAAAGTTTATCTCGGAGCGAAGCTTTTACAATCTAGGTGAAATGATCGGAAACATAATCGTTGGCAACGATTATGTTATTTCACTGTTGTTGTTGTTATTCCAGTCATTCGCGAATTTTATGCTAACCTTTTATATGCGGAAGACTACGAAGTCTTCGTCAGAGGTATTGGAATAGGATTTTCTCCATAAAGGATCAATGTGTTTTATGGACCTGCCACCTACCATCGAGTGCCACTATTCTGGATTATCTCCATCTGATGGAGATCATGAGATGATTATTGCTAATTTGACTGACGGCACTGGAGCCTGGAAGATCCGAAATGAAAAACGGGTAAATTTCAAATCTTCCAAATTAAATGGTGTTTCAAAGGCTTGGCATTATTTTATTTCTGCTAGACTTCTACCTTCGAACCACCTGAGTGAAGTCACTAGAGATCGAGCTATCTTAAACTACTGCTTTCAGGAGAGGAAGCCGATAGATGTTGGCAGTATCATTTATGATTTTTTGGAGTCTACTGCTAGATCCATCACTTCTGTGGGACTGGGATTCCCATCTTTGATCTATTCTTTATGTGTTAGTAATGGAGTCACTGCTGATATTTCTGAGGAGAAGCTGAAGTCTACCAAGCCAATTGGGTAAGAGAGTGTTAGCATCTATGATCGTCTTCGAGGGGAGAGATCGACCGCTCCTTCTACTTCTGGACACACTTCAGGTAGACCTTCTACTTCCAGGCCTTCTACTGCTGAGCCACCATCTAGTTTTTGGGAATCGATGCATGATCAGTTTCTAGAGCAGCAGAATGAGTTGTTTCAAACTCACTGCAGAGTTGATTCTATTGATAAGAAAATTGATCATTTATCTGAGTATACCTAGAGGAAGAGTAGTTATGATGTCGAGTATGATGAAGCTCTCGTTAGATTCCCGAAGGGAGAGCATGATGTTCAGTTTCCTACCTTTCCTAGTTTCTCACCATATGTTGATCCTAAGGATGTTGAGTTTTCTTTTGGTGATGATGACGATGCTGAGGCTACAGACAGTGATTAGTGGCTCGATTTACCTCTGAATTATGCTAAGTCTGTTGTTAGTTTAGTTTGTTTACTAGAATTGATTGTTGTTTGTTGTTTGTTGTTTGCTAGTTTAGAGTTGTTTATTTACTTTGTGTGGATTGTTGGGTGTTAAGACTGTTGTTAGAGTATTTTTAATGTATTGTGTTTAAGATTGAAATTTGGATAAATTTATGTTTATTTCTATTTCAGCCTATTGTTTAGTAGTTAGTATTTTTGTTCTATTTCTGTTATTATTATAAGTAGTATAGTCATTTAATTTAATTACTAATGAGCCTGCTTACTTTTATACCTGATTCATTATTTCATTATTATTCATAAAAGCATGTGTAGAAGTAAATTTTTCTTTCTAGAATGTTTTTTTTACATACTTATAAAAATTCCTTTTTAAAATTATGTTTTTCATTCTCTCATACTTTTAAAAAAAAATTATGATAACCAAAACTTAAGTTTGGGGGAAAGAGAAAATACATTCAAATTTAAATTTATTTGTCCTTAAAGAACTAATATTTTCTTAAAATAAAATTTTTTTAACATAACATGAGGAATGAAGAATCTATTTAAGATCACTTAAATTTCTGAAATTATAAATAATTTAGTGGACTTAACCAAAAATTTTAATAACTTTGACTGATTTTTAAGAATAGAATTATTCAACTTAAAGAAGAATAAGATTAAGAAATTTTTCTATTCATTGTAGAGATAATTGAATTTTAGAAGTATTCTGAAATCAAAAAATTATAACTAGAAAAAGAATAGATTGAAATTCTTTTTGAAATCTATTTATGTTATAATAATTAAGTGAAAATGTATAAGTTTGAAAATATAAGCTAAGGATAGTAAAGTTCAAAAGCATTAACAGGCTATCCGGATACAGTAATCCTCTCTTCAAAAAAAAAAAAAAGAAGAAGAGAGAGGAGAAGCTTGAAGAAATGCCTAATCAAAAATTGGCTTCACTTGAATTAACTTATAAAAAGAAAACTGATTACATTTATTACTTAATTTTTATGCATGTATTTTTATCAGAAAAGAATTTCATGAAGATCTTTTTCTTGTGAATAATTTATGTGATCTTAATATCATAAACTACAATTATTTTCAAAGTGAATGAAAAAATTTTTGAAGTCTTATGATTTGGTAGTTAGAATATTCTTTAAATTCTTAAAACTAAACTTAGTGAAATTTGGTTAATGATTTACTAAAGCCTTTATAAAATTAAAAATCTTAAGAAGTCTTAAATATTTACCTTTTCATTCCAAATGTTATACATTTTATAAAGTAAAATGAGTTACTTGAGGACAAGTAACGTTTAAGTTTGGGGGATTTTGATCCAAGAAAAAAATACCTATTTTTAAGCCTTGATTTTTATTAAATTTTAAGGATATTATGCCTTAATGAAAGGTATTTTCGTGTTTTTGGATGTATGTGATGCAAAAATGTTCAAGATGGAGAAAAATATGAAAATGGAGAAAAAGGAGAAAAAAGGAGCAAAAATAGAGCCAAAATGCAAAATTTTCGAAATTATTGTCTGGCGCCTAGGCGCCAGAGTCTGGCGCCTAAGCGCCAGCTCAATACAGAAAACAGTTAAGCTTTTGACGACTTTTGGGCTGTTATTTTGACTGTGTGAGCGGTTATTGGACCTTCTAAAAGACTGACAGTTGTTCCTGGTTTATAGGACATGTGATACAATGTATTTAGACGCTTTAAAACGGTTTTAATCGCGAAGAGGTGCGATCCAAAGTGAAGAGGTGCAAAGAACTGGATGCAGTGTCCGGCGCCTAGGCGTCAGACACACCTTCTAGACGATTCATTGAATGTGGACACATTTTGAAGAGGTTCCTTGAGGCAACCCTTGAAGCCTATAAATAGGAGGGTATTCCTTCAGAGAAAAAGGGCCCCATCTACCCTTCCCTATCTAGAGTCCTACCTAGAGAGAGAATTAGAGAGATCATATTAGGGCCACCTTTTTACTTTCCTTCATAAATTAGTGAGTTTATTTTAGAGTTTGTATTCAGAGTTTGAAAGAGTTGGTGCATACGTAGTTCATTACGTTGTGGAGTCGGTAGGAATCGAAGTTCAGTAGGAGAAACATCTAAGATAAGTATTTTTATTTTGATTCAAAGTTTATTTATTATGTTTTTTTATTTAATTTTAATGTGTTCTGAGTAGTTACTTTACTTTCTCCTTTCAAATATGAAAAGATAGATAAGATAATACAAAATTTGTCGGAGAATTAAAAATCATATATTTTTAAAACATTGTGATGATATTAATACCGGTTCTTAATTTACTATTTAAATTGGCCATTTAAATTCTTAAAACCTGTTGAAGAGTTTTGAGACCTAGAAGGAGATGAATTCTTAACTTGTAGATATCACATGAATCCTTGGGAAGTCGAAGGCCTTGTGCGGGTTATTCAAGGTGAAGTGCAAATAAATAGGAAGATATTATATAATGGGCGTAGAATTGATAAGTTTTTAGAGTGACAGACTAAATTCTTGTAATTTGGTTTATAGAACAGGAAAGGGTCACTAGTAGGGCCGACCATAGCCACCCTTGGACATCTAGTAGTGTGAGCCTAGATTAACCCATTCTACTAACAATACATCCGAACCTGATCTATAGGCTAGCCAATGTTCTTTGCACCTAGATCAAAGGGGGAAGAATATGAATGCTTCTATTAGGCACAATACCATAAATTTATATTCTCCACGAATATTATCATTATCTTAGAAAATCTTGGATTAGTTGAAAGGGATAAAGTTGCTTTCTTATTGCTATTTACATCAATTATTTTTTTCCTGCTTTATTATTGCATCTAGTAAATTAAAGATTATAAAAGAAATACTTTAAAATAAAAATATTTATAAATCTATAACTCTCTCCTCGTGGGATCGATACTGGGGTCTTTGTTTTAAAGCTCTATATTAATTGAAACGATACATATACTTGCGTAGAACCCCTAGTGTGTAAAGTATTTTCCATAAAATTATATTTATATACACTAGTCGCTATTATTATTTATAACATATATTTTTGAAATCATTAATTAGTACGTTGATCTTTAGAGGACTTCGGGTCAATTTTTTGGCACCGTTCTCAGGGAAGAAGATTTTAGTACGCATATATTTATATCGGGTCAGCATATAAGATTTTTAACGACTTTGGGCAGTTATTTTAACGGTGTTAAGTGGTTATCAGACCTTCTAGAAGAGTAAAAGTTACTCCTAATACATAGGACTTGTGATAAAATTCATCTGGAAGAGGGAAAACAGTTTTAATCATGAAGAGGTGCGATCCAAAGTGAAGAGGTGCGAAGACTTGGTCACGGACTCCGGTGCCTAGGCGCCAGATTCCGACGCGTAGGTATGACAGTTACCTTCTAGAAGATACATTGTATTTTGACAAATTTTGAAGAGGTGCCTTAAGCAACCCCTGGTCAAATTCGGAGCTCTATAAATAGGAGTCAATTCTACAGAGAAAAGTGCACCATAAAGACCCTTTTAGCACAATATAGTCCCCTAGCTTCCTTTAGTCCCCATCTAACATCCAAACATTTTAGGGAGCCACCTTCATTAGTACTTAGTGAGTTTATTTTGAGTGTTGTTGCTTTTGACGTCTTGTACCATGCATTGCAGTCAGTAGGAGACAGTGGATCACTTGAAGGAGCATTCCAAATAAATATTTATAACTTACTCCAAAGTTTTATAAATATGTTTTGTTGTGTGAATTCAATGTGTTCTGAGTAGTTAGTTTTCTTTCTCTTTTCAACTATGAAAAAATAATAAGATTATCAAACATTGTTGGAGAACTTAACTTAAAATATTTATAAAAATTGTGATGATATTAATACCTGATCTTAATTTACTTTTTAAACTGGCCATTTAAATTATTAAAACCTCTTGAAGAATTCTGAGACCTATCTGGAGATGAGTTCTTAACTAGTAGATATCACATGAATCCTTGGGTAATCGAAGGCTATATGCGGGTTATTCAAGTTGAAGTGCAAAAAAATAGGAAGATGTTGTTTATTGGGCGTAGATTTGATTAGTTTTTAGAGTGACAGACTAAATTCTAATAATTTGATTTATAGAAAGGGAATGGGTCAGTGGTAGGGCTGACCATAGACACCTTGGACATCTAGAAGTGTGAGCCTAGATTAACCCATTCTACTAATAAAACATCCTGAACCGATCTATAGATTAGCTAATGTAATTTATACTATCGAGCGAAGGTAAAGAATAGGAATGCTTCTATTTTGCACAATACCATAATCTAAGTTCTCCACAAATGATAATTATTATAAAAATCTTGGATTAGTTGAAAAGGAGAAAGTTGTTTCATTTATACTTGATTTAATCTTTACTTTATTACTGGTTGCTTACATTTAGTAAAATTTTATTAAATTCAAAAGTCTGAATTTTAAAAAGAAATAAAAATAATAATTACTTTTAATTTAAAAATCTAAAAAAATTTTTAAATTAATTTTATCAAAATCTTCCCTGTGGGATCGATAACCAGGACTCCAATAGAGCCCTATATTACTTGATACGATACGTATACTTGCATTTGAAATTGTGAATTTAACAATATTTATTATAAATAATTAAATATAAATTCATAAATTTTTACAAAAGTAAAGTTCGGTCACATCAATTATTTAAGACAAATTAAACCCTAATTAGCTCTAACCCCTACTTAGAGCTAATTAAACACCTTAAACCTTAATTACATTAGGTTTAAAAACCAATTAAACCCTAATTAGTTCTAACCCCTAATTAGACCTAATTAAACACCTTAAACCTTAATTGCATTAGGATTAAGATAAATTAAACCCTAATTAGGCATAACCCCTAATTAGACCTAATTAAACACTTTAAACCTTAGTTACATTAGGTTTAAGATAAATTAAACCCTAATTAGGTCTAACCCCCAATTAGACCTAATTAAACACCTTAAACCTTAATTACATTAGGTTTAAGAAAAATCAAACCCTAATTAGGTCTAACCTCTAATTAGACCTAATTAAACACCTTACACCTTAATTATATTAGGTTTAAGACAAATCAAACCCTAATTAGGCATATCCCCTAATTGGACCTAATTAAACATCTTAAACCTTAATAACATTAGGTTTAAAAACAAAATAAACCCTAATTAGGTCTAACCCCTAATTAGACCTAATTAAACACCTTAAACCTTAGATACATTAGGTTTAAGACAAATCAAATCCTAATTAGGTTTAACCTCTAATTAGACCTAATTAAACACCTTAAATCTTAATTACATTTGGTTTAAGACAAATCAAACCCTAATAAGGTCTAACCTATAATTAGACCTAATTAAACACCTTAAACCTTAATTACATCAAGCTTAAGTCAAATTAAACCCTAATTAGGTCTAACCCATTAGACCTAATTATCTATTAAGCCTTAACTAAATTGGGCTTAAACTCTAAGACCTAATTAGGTCTAACCCATTTGACCTAATTAATCCATTAAGCTTTAACTAAATTATGCTTAATATCATAAACCCTAATTAGGTCTAACCCATTACACCTAATTAATCCATTAAGCCTTAACAAAATTAGGCTTAAAACCCTAAGCCCTAATTAGGTCTAACCCATTAGACCTAATTAATCCATTAAGCTTTAATTAAATTAGGCTTAATATCCTAAACCCTAATTAAATCTAACTTTATACCTAATTAATCCATTAAACCTTACTTAAATTAGGTTTAATCATATTAAAATCTAATTAGGTCTAACCGATTAGACCTAATTAAACCTTTAAGCCTTATTTAAACTAGGCTTAAATAAGCTCAAACTCTAACTAGGTCTAACCTATTAGACCTAATTAAACCTTTAAGTTTTACTTAAATTAAGCTTAAAGAACCTTAAACTCTAATTAGGCCTAATCCTTTAGACTTAATTAACCTTTAAGCCTTACCTACATTAGGCTTAAACAAACTTAAATTCTAATTAAGTCTAACCCTAACTAGACTTAATTAACCTTTAAGCCTTACTTAAATTAGGCTTAAACAAATTTAAACCCTAATTAATTCTAACCCTAACTAGACTTAATTAACCTTTAAGCCTTACTTACATTAGGCTTAAACAACCTTAAAGCTTCATTAATTCTAACCCATTATACTTAATTAAACCTTTAAGTTACTTATATTAAACTTAAACAACCTTAAATGGTAATTAGGTCTAATCCTAATTAGACTTAATTAACCTTTAAGCCCTATTTACATTAGGCTTAAAAAACCTTAATCTTTAATTAGGTCTATCTTTAATTAGACTTGAACCAGCTCATTACCTAGATTCAGCCTAACTTGAACACATGTTAACCCATATTGAACATAACTTAACCAAAACATTACTTGATTTCAACCCAACTTGAACCCAAGTTAACCTAAATATTAGGTTCAACCCATATTAAACTAAACTTAACCAAATCCTAACTTGAGTTCAATCTAACATGAACCCAAGTTAACCTAAATATTAGGTTCAACCCATACTGAACCTAACATAACCAAAACCTAACTTGAGTTCAACCCAACTTAAACCCAAGTTAACCTAATATTAGGTTCAACCCATATTTAACCTAACTTAACCAAAACCTAGCTTAAGTTCAATCCATATTGAATTTATGTCAACATTTCTAATATAGGTTCAGCCTAAATTGAGCCCAAGTTCATTTAAACTTAAGTTCAACTTAAATTGAACTTAAGTTAATAAAACCTAACTTATGTTCAACCCATATTGAACTTAAGTCAACATTTCTAACTTAGGTTCAACCTAAATTGAGCCTAAGTTCATTTACACTTAAGTTCAACCCCTATTGAACTTATGTCAACAAAACCTAAATTCAGTTCAACCCATATTAAACTTAAATTTACATTTTTAACTTAGGTTTAACCTAAATTGAACTCAAGCATCATTTAAATTTAAGTTTATCCCATATTGAACTTAAGTTAACAAAAATTTAACTTTGGTTCAACCTAAATTGAACCCAAGTTAACCAACTTTAAGATAAAAGATTAAATAAAAATGTTAGATTCAAATGATATTGAATCTAATTACCAGAGTCTAATCAACACTAGACTTAACACTTTTTAGATTCAAATGACATTGAATCTAAAATATTAAAATCTGATCTTTTGTTAGATTTTAATTCTAATCAACATTAGACTTAACACTTTTTAGATTCAAATGACATTGAATCTAAAATATTAAAATGTAAGTTTTTGTTAAATTTTAAGTATATTTAACATTAGACTTAACACTTTTTAGATTCAAATGACATCGAATCTAAAATTTTAAAATCTAACTTTTTGTTAGATTTTAAGTTTAATCAACATTAAACTTAACACTTTTAGATTCAAATAAAATTAAATCAAAAACTTTAAAATCTAACCTTCTGTTAGATTTTATTTAATTTAAGTCTAATCTACATTAAACTTCCCATTTTCATAATTCAAATGAATCGAACACTCTTTTTCTCTCAGATTAAGAACAAGTGTTAAGTTTTCTTTGCATATTATAGGGTGTGCAAACTTTATTTTGAAGGATGATCAAGATAAAATGATGACATTAGTTTTGTTTTAGACTTTCTTTGCATATTATAGGGTGTGGTAACTCTGTTTTATAGGACGACAATCGAAAGACGGAGCAACAACATAGGAAAAAACAAAAATGAGACCATTTAGGATAGTTACAGAACCTAAGACAAAAATATAACATGAAAAAACATAACAATAATAACAACAACATAAAACCAAAACTTTTAGGATAGCCACCAAACAAATAACAAATTACATAATGACATTAAAAAAAATTAAAAAGAAAAACAACAAAACAAAACAAAATAAAATCAACATAACAAATAACATTAACAAAATCAACTTCTTAGGATAGTATGACACATTACCCCTACGATTGAATGTTGAAACTTCTTAGAAAACAAGTGATTAACTTTAATTAGAAGTTTTCTTAGATATTTTTTATTATCTAAGATGTAATTAACTATAAGAGCTAGCTCCTATAAGAGATTTAAGGATTCAGGATAGGTATTATACCTAAAAATCTCTGGTTATCAAAATTTTACATGTCATCCTCCTTATATAAAGATTTCTAAGAAAAGACATTCTTGAATCTCTTTCTTATAGGGATTATCATTAACATTTCTTATTCTACTGTTTTCTATTTTAGTAGCTCTTATTATCTTCAAATTTCTTATTATCTAATGATCCTTTACAATGGTCCAAAGAAATAAGATTTCTTTAAAATTAGGACAATATTATAGATAAACAGAGTGGCGACTCCAAACAATGACGTCGACATCGACACCAAGAAAATCTCCAACACGGCTACGAACGCCATCAGAAGGCTCCCACACCTAGAAGAATATTTTTAAATTTAGTCAAACCATTGTAAAAGAAAATTTACCTACTTTTGATAATGATATGTCACATTATTTTTTGGTCTTTTTAACCAATTTTAATATCTTCTCTACTTGTCTCAAGTCTTATAATAATTCTATCCCCTTCAATTTGCCATGTCGTTGCCTCAAATGATGTCAACCGTCTAGATTTAGTTGTTGGGATGACATGTGCAGTGCTCTTCCTGGGGCTTCTCACTATTAGGAAAGGAACCATCTCTAGCTCTTGGTTTGGCTTGAATTTTAGGACTAGGCTCTTGTTGCTTGAGTATTAAGGATCGGCCTTGAATCTGTGTATGTCGATAGAATGTCTTGGCATCATTGTCAATCATTTTGTGTTTTTTTTCAACTGCTCAGACAACAGGCGTCACTATCAGTTCATTTCAGGGTTTCGATGTTTAACAAAGGCCTTACCCTGAGTCATCATTGTTTGATTGGACCTACATTTCTTTTATCACATTACCTCTTATAGGGATGGTAGTCATTAATATTCTTTTCTAGGGTGATAGTACCCTTCACGGAGATTTGTTGTTACTAGGTGATACGCCAAAAAATTATCTAATTTTTATATACATTTTATACTTATTTTTAATCATTTTCAATGATATTACACTTTAAAGGAAGGAATTTGCTTTTTTTGTCTTTAAGTACAAGAAATTGACTTTTGGAGAAAATTAAGCAAAAATGGTGCAATTTGGAGCCAAATTGAGCAAGGAAGAAAATTCTGATCTGGCACATTTTGATGTCTTTCTAGGCATAATACCCTTTATGTTTCTACATTTTTTGAATGAAATTGCACTTTAAATAAATTTTACTTTCGTCTCTATTTTGCAGGTATAACGCTTGGAGCAAACTGGAGCTAAAACGGGGTGAAATAGAGCCAATACAGAGCACAACGAGTGTGTTGTCTGCAAGTCGCGCTATAGGTCTCAAATTGGTGCTATAACACCAATCACGACTACAAACATGTGATATAGTGCCGACTCTAGTGTCATATTGCCTAAGACAATTTCTATACAGCTTTTGGCCGATTCCAGGCTATTTTTGGATGTTCCGAAAGATTCGAAGCAACTTGTGAGCTCCATGGAGTGATTCGATGAATCTTGACACTTGGAAAGGCTTTTGGATGAAGAGATTTATCTCTTGGAGTGAAGAGGATTTGAAGTGAAGATGTGTGTAACTTGGAAAAAGAGGTGTTTTGTTTCTCTTTAAAAAGAGGGGCTTATCGCCTCTCATGACAAGTAATCACGATGTATATTAGGAAGTAATTATGAGGATTTTTTTAAGGATTTTAAAAAGATCTTGGCGTGAGTTGACGGAGATATATATTTCATTTTTTTGGAGATATCGATGAGGGATTTTGAGAGATATAAGTAAGTATGAGTGGAGCATGGAAGCATGAGACTTTGTTAGAGAGCTTTTTCATTTTTCTTTCAGAGGGAAAAAAGCTAAATATTATGTTCTTCATTATCTTATAACTGTTGTAAATACTTTCTAGTGGATTTCTTTTTTTCAAATGAATTTTTCTATTGTGTTTTATTCATGCTTCGTAAGTAGTTTTATTTACTCTTTTCTTTTAATATGAAGCAGTGACATGCGCAGGAAAACTTTTTTTATGATAGAATTATTATTATTTTTATGTAATGAGTAATATCTCTTTTGTTTAATTGACATAACTAAGGTGGCAATAGGTTATGTTAAAATCTGTTGTAAGTGAAATTGAAACACGGGAGAGCAGTGACCTTGCTACTTGAGTGTGCTCATATTGAATGGTTAGCTAGTAATATAGTTTAGGCGGCAACACAACTTTAAGGAATACAATTTAATGATCTGTTTCTATTAGAACCTTCTAGGTGAGAGATAGTTACATAAACTTAATAGAATAATAAGCGTACCGATACACTCGGAGAATGGTAGGTAGACATATGTTCCTCATTGGCACATGATTATTAAATAATTTTATCAATTCTTTTACGGCTTGTGCCATTATCTTTATTTTATTTTTTATTTTTTGCAATGGAATGGATGCATGTTTAAGAATTTAGATTTTCTTCGAAATTCTCTTATTTTATTAATGTGATGATATTTTGACCGGCTCTTAATTTACTTTGCAAACTGGCCACTTGTAATGTTAAAGTTTGTTGCAAAATATAATGACCCGAGAGGGCTATGATTAACTAACTAGTGAGTACCACACTTCACTTTGGATAGAGCCATTGGAAACGTCCAATGGGTGTTCAAATAGATAAGGAGATGAGTTTTGATGAGCGCAGAATTGATGTTTCTAAGTTGATAGGCTAGATTCTCTTATCAATTCATTTTAGAGATTGGATCTAAGGGTCCCTAGTAGGTTCTATAGAGAGGGCACAGTGAGTAATCTGAAAGTGAGAGGCTAGAATCTACACAGCAATATTACACTAACAGGAACTAACTTTAAACTGACCAATGTTCTTTAGGTGCTCATAGAGGGTAAAGAATATGTATGCTCTTATTTGTCACTCGCAACATTATATTTTAAGTATTTCATTCCTTCACATTATTTAGGTCATTGCACGAGAAGGGTCTTCTTTAACATCTCTAAATTCTTCAAACTAATTTATCCACATAAATTATATTTAAGAAACTCATTTAGAAATAGTTATTAGAAAAACCACTTTAATCAACCTTTCAGACTATGGCCTGATAGTAGTATACTAGAATTAGCAAAAAGGATTTCTTACCTCGCTTCTCCGTGGGATCGATACTGGGTCTTAAATAAAAACCTTGTATTACATGAAATGATGCATATGCTTGTGTAGTCCCCCTGATGTGTAAACTATTTCTAAGTTTTATAAAATTTTGATTTTGCACACTAGTCGCTAAATATAAATTGGGTCAAGTTTTTTGTCATCTTTTGGAAGCTAAATTATTGCGTCATTGCGGGTCGGGTTACTGGGCAAGGAACCTCATCTGGAATTTTGTTAGAGCAAGACATAAAGCCTCAAACTTATGAGGTATATTTTGTGAGGTGAACCAGTGCATTTTTGGCAGAAAATCTTAAATCCATTATAGGCATGCTTTTTAGGGTACTCTAGCTCTCCGAGTGTCATTTCGACGCCAAAATGCATAACCTCTCGAATTCTATGTGTGTCATTCGAACCTGGCATCATGAATGCATAGTTAGATAATATTTCTATTATCATGTTAAAATAAAAATTCATCAGTGTTGGAAAGGAAAATATCATTTATTATTTTTATGTGTTGGTATAATATATTTTATTTAAGAAAACAGATTTTGATATCATCCTCACTACATGTCTGGGGAATCTCTTTCTCGTTATGTGTCTTCAATTTGTAGGCTCCTAGGGTGATTCTTTGATCGATAATGAATGGGTTAGTCCATGTCTGGCCAGGTTTATTAATTGCTTGCCCTCAGACTGCTGGGTCAACTTTCTTCAAGACAAAGTCGATAGGATTTAACGCCTTCTCTCATTTAATTTGGTTACAGTAATTGTCCTCCTTTATACATCTTTCTACTAGAGCAATGCAATAGTTTGATTTTCATTATTTGCCAGTTAGTGAGATTCTCCTCATCAAGCATAGTGGTTGTAATGACCCTCTAGCAGTGGTGGTTTTACTCCATTAACAACATTGCTTCCGTCCCGTGGGAAAGCATGTAAGGAGTTTGTCTGATAGTTTATGTGGCATCATTCGATGGCTCATAAGACTGACGGAAGAAAATTTATCTAATTCTCTTTTGCTACTTTAACTTTTTTTAAATAGAAAGAGCAACTAATGATTCCTTACGCGTTTCATCAAAAAATCAAGAATACGAAAGAGAAAGGAAAAAAGTTCCCACTATACACCACTGTTGACCTCATTTTTGATGAGGTCTTCTCTTCTTCTTTTTAGTGCTTAGGATCTAGCCTTAGGCTTTTCCTTTGACTATCTTAGAGGACTAGAATTGGGACCCACCTTTTAGAAATTAAAACCACTTCTTAACTCCCTGCAAACTCCACAAACTTGACTATAGACCCCTAATCACCTAGAGGGTTGAAATCAAATGTGGAAGTTTAAAGGATGAGTTCCTATAGGACTCTTTGGCCTTAGGACTGCCACGGGTGGCCCGGTCTGGTGAAGGGGCTGACTTACACACACACTACACTTATACACTACACTTTCATACACCTCCTAAAACCACACCCATACCTAACTTGACCTCCTGACTCATGTAGGTGATTCACATGGATGGTCCTTAACCCCTAAGCCCTTGGCTAAGAGGGTTAGGAACAACATAGTGAATACCTCAGATGAGTCCCTTCATGGCCCATGTGGGCTTGATATGGCTTCATGGCTCAACCAAAATGATTTTATTCCACTTATATTTACCCAATCTTCAATTTTCCAAATTTTCAATTTTCCAAATTTTCAATTTTCCAAATTTTCAATTTTCCAAATTTTCAATTTTCCAAATTTTCAATTTTTGACCCCCGGGACCCAACACCCGCCTAGCCTACCCAAAACCCTTGAAATTACCCAAAATTTGCAAAGTCACCTAAATTACCCAAAATTCCCCAAAATCAATCCCAAACATTTCCGCATCACTCAAATTGATCATCCATACCAAAAAATACCAAAAATTCCAAAAATACCTCCCAATACCCTCCAAATACCCAAAATACCCCTCTTGACCCAAAATCCCAAAAATTCAAAAACTTCCCAGAAAATTCCAGAAAATCCCAAATATTCCCAATTTCATTTTGTTCAACTACATCATGAGCCAATTTTGTCAATTTACCCCACTTTTGTCAAAACCCCCAATTTGACCCATTTTAACCCAAAGTGAACCCAATGTCAAACCAAACCTATCCAATTGACCCAAATTCTGGTCCAATTCAATTCTAAACTTCAATTCAACATTCCCAACACCAATCTAGACCAAATCCAAGTCCAATTTGATTGACATTTGGATCCAATTTCACTTTTGGCCTTAAAGCCCAATTTGGACCCATGACCCAAACTTAACCCAAACTCACCCAATTCAACTCCAATTAACCCCAAATCTTTTCTAAATCTTCCTTAACATCCCCAAAAGCAAAACACTAACATGATTTGCCCAAAATTTTGACCCAAATCCCACTCAAATTCAACCCAAAGCTAAAAGGCCCAATTTTGACCTAAACCCAAGCCTAACCCAAATGAGCCCAAACCCCAAAATCAAAGCCCAACCAAAGTCAAAACCTCTTTGAAACACTCCCATAAATATTTCTCAACATTAATTTTACATCAATTTCAACTCTAGCTCAACATTGGCCCAACTTAGCCCAATTTGACCTATATTGGCCCATTCACCAAAAGAGCCCAAACTCAACCCAATTCAAACCCAAATCACTCCCAATTTTGCTCCAAGTCACTCATGACACATCTATGAGCTAAACCCAACAATTATTTGGCCCAAGCCTTTGCTAAAATTTCATCCCAAAATCCATTTTAAAATTCAAAAGCCCACTTTCCTAAACCATCTTAAAAGCCCATCTAAAACCATTTCAAAAGGCCCAAAATCTACCCTAAAGCCCACATGACATCTCCATTTGTCATCCACTTAATTAAAGCCATTACCTAAGTCCTAAATTCATCATCAAATAATTCCAAATCAAGCCTCATGCCAAATCACCCCTAAATACCAAAATTTTCCTTAAATCCATTTCCATGAAATTGACTTCACTTTTCCCAAGCCAAAGGTGAGCCATGCAAACCATGGACAAGCCACATGAAGCCATGGAAGACTTGACATGTGATCAAGCCACTAATGGCAAAAGGAGGAGCCTCTTTTAAGCCCCCTTAAAAAGGTTTTAACCCTTTTAATGCTTCACCTTAATCCATGTTTAATCAAAATATTCATGGATGGTGACTTCTCCACCCATTCCTAGCTGATCCATCTGATCTCCCCTCAGCCCAAATCAGCCATGGGGAGGTGAACCAAGTCCAAAAGGTGGGTTGACTCATTTGGACCCAAAATGAGCTCATCCCCCATTCCATTTCAATTCAACTCCTTTACACATGTCCACGGCCAATTGATTGCACAAACCTCCGGCCACGACCTCCACGACCTTGAGGGTGACCCGACCACGGCCGGCCGGCCACCACGGCCGCCGGAAACCACCGGGCCGAGAGCTCACATGTGAGCCCGACTTGAAATTCTCAACTGCTGAGCCGCCCCATCCCCAGGTGGCCATTGGAGCTCGTTCTTCTCTTGCCAAGAGCAGTGATCCCAAGCCCTAACTCTCCCCGGGAGGCCCTCCACCCTCTCCTATTTAAACACCACCCCTCTCGGCCATGAGAGGTGCTGAAACAAACCTTAAGGAAACTCTGCCAAAATTGTTCCGGACTCCTCCCCATACACGAGCACTTGATCCCCACTGAAATCCCCCTGCCATTTCTTCTCTGCGAGCTCGATTTCGAGTTGAAATCTAGGCCCAAAACCGAGGACACTTCTCCACGGTGAGCCAATCCCTAAATTGATTGGTTCTACACCTTCACCGGACCGAGGGAAGGTGTCCACCAGCAAAAGCCCCATCTCCGAGGCCACCCGGTTGCTCCAGCCTCCAAGCTTTGTGATCGGGCTTGGTCGAAATCACACCTAGGCAATTCACCAGACCAGGAGACTTCATCTGGAGCTTGCTGGGATCCAATCGAAGGTGCAACAACTCTCAGAGCGAAGCCACACTTCTCTAAGCAAAGGTATGAGCTAATTCTTCATCCCGAGCTTCTGGAGATTCTTCATTTCAAATGCTTTAATTTCAATGCATGATCACCGTATAGATGTATTCGTCTCTTCAATACGAATCCATAGAGTATAAGAACATGAAAATCCATTGAGTATCGAGTGAGATCTTAGGGATTTAGTATGGACGGCTCTCGGGTGAGGACGCTCGGGGACGATGAATGGATGTCGTTCATTTAATACACAAGCAGACGGACGGCTCAGATGGCGTCGGACCAGGAGACGGTACGAGAACCGCGGGGCCCGGACTGCTGACTCAGATGGCGGCGTCGAATGGGAGCGCGCCACGCGGCGTTTCGGAGCTGCCGAGGTTGACGCGGCGCCGCGTAGATAAATAGAAAAATAGGGTATTTTCAATTTATTTAATTCCTTAAACTTCAAAAATTCATAACTTTGTGTAGGAAAATCATAAAAATAAAATAAAAATACCCTCTTGCTCAGTTAACAGAGGAGAATAATGTGGAAAAGAAATTACTTAATTTCATCAAGTATTTTATTTTTAATAATTTATTTAATCTCTGCATATTTTTAATTCTCCATGCATGTATACAATTCACCATGGCATGAGACCATAGGGCTTTTGAAGCCTCTGAATTTGGGAACATTCCCTGAATTTTTCAAAGTCAGAGGTCATCCCTATGAAAAGTTATTGATTTTTCAAGTTCATGTTACTGTTTTGAGTATTTTAATTCCAATAAATAGCATGTTGTGAAATAAATTCTAGGAAAATTTGATGTTGTTCCTTATGACCAGAGGACCCTAGGAAAAATAGGTTTTGAGTTAGTTCACTTAAAACAACCCTAATTGGCTTAAACACCCAAAGTGGATCTCTAATTAATTAGAGCTAACCATACATCAAATTGACTTGAAATCAATTCTCCACTGACCTTTAGGATCAGAGGAACCCACCACAAAAATTTGAAGTCAATTGGACTTGGTTAGCCCTACTAAATGGGTTGATTAAGCCACTTAGTTATTTTAAACTTTAAAAATTCATAACTTTCAAAATATCTTTCAAAAATTCACCAAATTGGTTTTGGAGCCTCTCTGATATTAGGGGAATTTAAGAAAATTAAAATTTCAATTTTCTAAAAAAGTTGATTTTTAATATTATTTTAATATTTTTAATAATTAAAAAATAATAAAAATCACAAAAATAATAAAATTCACCAAAATGTCACATTTTGAATTTTAATCACTTAGGAACAAACCCCATATTTTTCTTATGTCTATTTAGTGAGATATTAAATTTTAAAGCTCTAGGGTAATTTTAAAATTAAAAAAATGAATTTTCTAGCATTTTCACTAAAATAATTATAATAAATCATAGAAAAATCAGAAAATTGCAAAGTTTGATTCTCTGATTTCCTTGATATCAGAGAGATTTTTGAAAAATATAAAATTCATTTTTTAACATTTATTTTATTTTTAAATTAATTAATACTCCAAAACTTAAAATAATTATAATAAAAATAATATAATTCAAAAATCACCAAAATTAGTCCAAGTGGTCCTCTGGTCATTAGGAATGTCCCCTAATTTTCTTAAGGACAGAAACTTTCCCTTGGTCATGTTATTAAATTTTCCTTAGAAATCTCTATTTTCTAGCAAAAATAATTATATAAATAAATTAAATACAGAAAAATCACATTTTCTCCTCTCATGTCTTTATTGACATATGAGTGAAGTCACATAAAAATTTCAAGTTCATTTGAGTTCAATTTAGTGAGTTATGAAATTATTAAGATTAAAGGGTAAAGTGGTAATTAAAATTTTTAATCCTTAATTAAAACTTTAGGTTTAATAAAAAAATTAACAAGTAAAATATTTGATCCTAATCTGATTTGGATGATTGAAATTTAAATAATTAAAGGGTAGAAACCCATTAAGCAATTTAAAATGATTAAACCTTAATTAAATAAAAATTTGGAAGAATAATAAAATTGGAATTATTAAAATAGGGATATTATTAGGAAGAGATTTATTCTTTAATTTAAAAATCCCTAAATTAATTATCTCATTAATATTCAATTCTTAATTAAAATGATAACTCAAATTCAAAACATTAAAAGACTTAATCATTAAACTAAAATTAAATTATTAAACTCTTTTAAAAAATTTCAATTAAAATTAAAAATGAAATTAAATTAAAAATTAAATTAAGTAAATTAAATTGAATTAAAATAAATTAAATTATATTAAAATTAAAAGTTGAATTAAATTAAAGATTAAATTAAATTAAATTAAATAAACAAGTTAAATTAAATTAAATGAATTAAATTAAATTCAATTAAATTAAATTAAATTAAATTAAATTAAACTAAATAAATAAATAAAATCAAATTAAATTAAATTAAATTAAATTAAAGATTAAATTAAATTAAATTAAATTAAATTAAATTAAATTAAATCAAATCAAATTAAAATTAAATCAAATCATATTAATTTAATCTAAAATCAAATCAAACTAAATTAAGTTAAACCAAACTAAATTAAATTAAAATTGAAACCCAATTAAATTAAATTAAATTAAATTAAGTTGAATTAAATATAACATCACCAAAGACATAAGGAATTCAAAATAAATCTAAAATAACTTGAACACTTTTCCAAATGTAAACCCATTAATGGAAATTAAACTAAATTATAAACCATTTGAATACCAATTTACCCTCGAAAGCTTTAGTTATCATAACTCCTAACACGAATATTAAATGAAATGTTACTTCACTTATAGGACATTCAAATATCCTAGTTCACCGAGCAAGATAACAAAACTTGAGATTCTTGGACGATTAATTCATTTGTATAATTAAATTCATTTGGACTTAAAACAATTCTAGCAATATTGAAAAGATGTTTAAGATTCTTCTTAAACACTTTCTCAATATGATAGGATGTTTATAAGAACAATTGAATTTAATTGTTCTTTGATGAAGAAAATCGCCTTCAAACAAAAACACAAGGAATCTAGACGTCATAGGAAATGACTAGCTATAGGATTAGGAATTTGGTAGAAAACCATAACCCTTACCTTAGCTTTACCTAGGAACTTGCTTAAATATTCTAATTGTGTTTTAAGTGCGGCTTGGGATGACGGGAAGACCCTCCGGGTACGCTTTTATTTTATTGCAATTTACTTTCTTGCAATTTACATTATTACAATTTCATTAATCGCATCGCACTTACTTTTCTTGCATGATAAACAACTATTGCATGAAAACCCACACCTTTAGGATAGTCCCTAAAACCGAAACCAAAACTAAGTTAAAAGTTATTGCAAGATAAAATTCACCGCCACAACATTTCAAAATATAAAACAACTCAAAATTTAATCACAAACAGAACACAAAACTACAATTACAATTAAATTAAAAATGTTTTGTTGGATGATCGGGAATATCTCGGATGATGTAACCTACGTGTTGCTAACGAGATTTCCCACGGTCTAAATGAAAGTGTGGAACTCATTTAGTTGAGTTTAGCAAATTCATCTAGACTAAGTGAATCTGATAAAAATAATGATGCCGGAAGGATGGAACCGTGGGATCTTAACCGGTGTCGTTATAATCAACTTTAAGATTTGTTTTTAATTAAAACACAAAAACACTTGAAAATTAAGATTTTCTCTAAACCGAAACACTTTTCTCGTCCCCTGATTTATGACTTCTAAAACTAAACCTCTGCAATAACAAGAAGCTCGGAGCATGGTGGGCAGCACGGCCATCGTCATCAGCAAGACCCGAGTCTACTTCAGCAAAACTTTCATAGGATTAAATAACCGAGCCATAGGACTTCGAGGTAGTTTGCACTAGTGCAACATAAATCCTCGACTCTTCGTTAGGCATTTGCATTGCAAATTAAGCCCTAACCGGTCTTAGGATTCCGAGGTAGTCGTCCGATACGACATAAACCCTCACATCTTCGAGGCTATTTGTATGATTCTGTCATATAAATATAAGCTCTAATTAATTAAAATTGGCAAGATTAAAACATTAAATAAACATTAGGACTTTCCTAAATCTAAGCCAAACAATAGGATAGCCGGGAAATTACCGAAGTTAGCTTCGAATCTGTAATTTCTCCTACCTTTCTTCCTTTGAAATCCCAAAATAAAATCTTCTAAATTTGATCCATTCCCTATTGAAATTCCAAAATTCAATCCTTTGAAAACTTAAACTTTGAACTTCTTGAGAGTAGAATTACTGATTATTATCGAGAGTTTTCTTAGGTGATTCCTGTCACTTAAGATGTAATTAACTATAGGGGCTTGCCCTTATAGGGAATTTTAAAGAACCCAGGTAATATAAACCTTGTTTAATGCCTTCATATTAGCGAGGGAATTTGTCGGCTTATAAAATAGGTTCGCGAGACCAAACGGATGTCACAAATCTTTTAGTTTATTTAATCGAGCCCCACCATCAAGCAGTGTGTCTATCCTTAGGAATAGATACACGATTTGTGGTGTGGTGCTCGTTTATATAAACTATTTGGGATGTGAGATCGGTTTAATCTCATGTCTTAAAACCTTTAAATTTAAAATTATTTTCAAAATCAAATACTACTTTCTAAATTATATATATATTTAAATTAAATTTAAAATTTAAATTCGCCGACAACTTCTGTTAGGCGAACCCCTTTTCAAAATAAAACACACAACCTAAAAATATGCCGACAACCACAAACAACTCACAAAAAAAAAGAATCTAAGGGAACTCCAACCCAAAGGAAAATAGAGTCCAAACTAAACACCACATACAACTCAAGCAAAAAAAAAACTAGAAAACAACAAAAAAGAAGAAAAAAGACAGAACAGAAAACAAAGACATCAAAAATCAAGAGAAACAATAGCCCACAAATTCAAAGGGATAAAGAAGTAAGGCCGAGCATCACTAATCTTCAAACTCCACTTGGTCGTCCAATGTTCAGCACAATTACCATCTCTTCTAACAATTACCATCTCTTCTAACATGCTACTTTAACTTTCTTCCTTAGTAGATTCAAAATTATCTTGTTGGCAGCCTCTGCCTGCTATTTGTTCAGGCATGATGTATAAATGCAAACTTTTGGTTGATTAGACTTTGACATATTACCCCCTTATTAATGAATTGGCATCCATTATTGATGATAAGCAACAGAGGTAAGCTTAGATGACATCCACCCAAATAAAGCTTCAGACAACATCTGCAGTAAGCTGAGCAAGAGCCTAGGCTTCAATTCATTTTAAAAAGTAGTCCACAATGACTAAAAGAAATTTGTGTTGAGGTTTTGAAGGAGGAAACAACCTAGGATGTCAAGCCACAAGATGGCGTAAGGCCAAGTACTGATAATCATCTATTGTTTATGGGTCGGTTGGTGCTGTAAAAGAGCATACTTGTGGCATTGCTCCCATCTCTTATAAAGCTCCTCTATATCTTTCATGAGGGTTGGCCACAAGTAGCTTTGTCGTTGAACCTAATGTGCTCGAATTTTTTTCTCTTAAATGACTTCCACATTAGCTAGAGTGTAATTCTTGGAGGATTTTTCAGCCTCGTTTTTCTTGATGCATCTCAAAAATAGTGTAGTAGCTATTCTTCGAAAAAGTTTTCCTTCCATCATTAAGGTATGCTCTTTGATTGAAACCAATGTTAATTGCTTTATTCAACCTGTTTTACATAAACAAAGGTTAGATATTTTTGTTCCTTTTAGTCCTTTTAAATTATGTTTCAATTTTTACATTTATTCCACCTAACATATGCATGAAAATGCACGGAAAATTTGGGTGGTATAAATGTAAAAAAATTAAATTTAGGTTATTAGACATGTAAATACATAAGAATTGTGTTGTTTGTATGTAAAATACATATACATACCAAACTTATACATTTATTTGATTTACATAACAATTGTATATTACAAACTAATACAAATACATTCATCTAATTTAAAGACAAATAAGATAACACATATTTGATTGCACATCGTTTGATATTTTAAACAAGAACATCAAGTCACAATGATGCTCTTTCAACGTACTCTTCACACTTGTCGCTCGATGCTCATTCAACATACTTTCGATCGTATAATATATTATAATAATCTTCATCTATTCATCAAACTATTCACAATCATCTTCTATCCGTCTTCTTGGGCATCTATAAAATCTTTTTCCTTGATTATGACCTTTCAAAGTGTGGAATATCACACAGTGTAGGTTGCACTAACAAGAATCTTTAATACGTCTTATGCCTTTCTAGCTTGAAGATTGGGCTGAATTCATCTTGCAATACAATGAAAATATATATGAAAATATATATGATAAATAAGAACAGCATAATTTATCGTTTAGGCATAATCAATATATTCTTGTATGCTAGCTCAAGATAAATTTGTTTTTCACTTCAACAATCATAACAGTAGATAAATCACAAAATATTTAAAAGTTAAAAGCATTCAGTCCATAAAAAAATAGATAATTATCTAATTTAGCTTCCGAAATCTTGGAAATAAGCTAATTAAGCTTCCCAAATCAAAATGGACAATTATGCTACAAGAGCCGATCCTTGGGAGTAAGTATGGAGCTCATAAAACCAACTTCTCCTAAATCTTAAAAAGGATTTTATCAGCTTTCAAAGTCCACATCTTTTACCCCAATGGCATAATTTCTTATAAATATTTATATTTTACACTAAAATAGATACCATAACTACTAAACTTCTTATTTCTAAACTTACGTACTAACTATGAAAAGACCATAACCAACAACAAAATAAACTATGAAAGAAATCCTGCACCTGAAGGAAAAATCCAATGCAAATTCCTGCACCTGAAGGAAAATCCCAATGCAAAATACCAAACAAACAAACTTAAAAAAAGAGTTTTGACAAAATACAAAAAAAATTCCTTTGATCCGGGAAGCCCTGCCGCTATGGATGGAAGAAATCTAGCCTGTGAGAAGAACGAAAAGAGGAAGCCCTGCGCTAAACGGAAAAACGCAAAGAGGAAGCTTGCTATATCTGTTGGGACCGAAGAGAATGAGACAGAGCGAATTGGAAGAAGAAGGGCGAACGCTAGGGCACAGAGGATCGAGACAGACGGATAGATATGAGAGGGATTTGAGTCTAAACTGGAACGATGAGAATTGAACGGAGGCGTGACAGAGTCCTTCGGGCGTCAATAAAAGATTCGTTACCCGTACCTATAAAAAAACCTTCTTTTATTTATTTAAAGGAAGAATTTCTCTCAGTGATGAAACAAGCAATACACACGGTCTAGCTAGGTAATGTAACAAAATGTAAGAGAAAATTAAGCAAAATAAATACTTAATTTAACCACACTATTTTAAAGTACAGAAATCGCTATAAAGCGCTCATTCTTACCCCAGAATCGGTGTCTTACGATCGCCATCCCTAACCGCTCGAGCGTCATTTTCATATCTATTTTGGGAATCAAATGACAGACCAATCCTCCGATTGCCACCACAATTCAACTCATCCTTTCTGCCAAATTGGGCTTTTTTATTCTTTTTTCCCCAAAATCAAAAGTTCATAGGAGTAGGGAGAATAAAGAAAGATCAAGACATAATACGGAGAGATCAAAACGAAGAAGAAGATGAGGTTGTGAACTACTTTGAAGCGAAGAAGGGAAGCAGCTCAAACGAAACGCGAACCAGAAAAAAAATGTGAGATGAGACAGAAGGGACCGGCGGAATTCCCCTTTGACTTAATCGTAGCCGCCCTCGTCGCCGGCGAGCTGGTCTTCTCTTTCGCTTCCGCAGCCATTGTTCTCTATTTTCAATTTCGAGCGGCTGGCTCCTGTCGCTTCCGCCGCCTCATTAGCCTCAACTCCTTGTGGCCCGTTCGCCTCCTTCTCGTCCTCCTCGCCTCCCTCCTCTCCCTCTTCGAGCTCTTCCGCCTACCACTCCTACGCCACCACTTCCCATCCCCAATCTCTCCCCATCTGTGCGTCGCCCACTCCGTCCTCTCTCCATCCCTCGCCGAGCCCGCCTTTTTCTCCACTCTCCTCTTTCTTCTCCGCGCCTCCACCCATCTTCACAACCCCACAAACTCACCCGCACCCTCTTCTAGCGTTGCAGCCCGATCCCTCCTCTCAGCCACCGCTTTCGCCGTCGCAGCCTCCCTCCCATTCATTCTCCTTCATACCCTCTTCCTCTCCCTTCCTAACTCTATCCTCCTTCGTCTAGGCCTCCCTCCCTACTTCCTCGGTCACGCCGCCGCAGCCGATGCTTTCTCCCAACGCCGCGCACCAGCCCATTGGCGCAATCCATGCAGCGTGTCACTTTTCTCTACCGTGCTTCTCGCTGCCCTCGCAGCCGTCTATGTTCCCCTCTTCATCTCCGCCATCTGGAGTGCCGTTGCCATTGTCATAAACAAGCGCCTCAGAATTCGCCTTTACGCCCTCTCCGCCGCAGTAACAGCCGCGCTCTCCGTCCAGATTGCGACGCGTGCCCTTGCAGCGCTTTGGGTCCCAGCGTCCGCCGTAAGCCAGGTACTCAACCTCGTCTCTTTTGTCGCATTGCTCGTCGCAGTCGTTGCTGGTGAGGCCATCCTCGTCGTACAACCCATCGTTGACTCGCTCACCGTCGTAGATGCCGACAAACGCCTGCGCTCGCGCGGCAATCAGGGGGGGGATGGCGGGGGCGGCGTCTAGGGAGGTTTGATGATTTACCGAATGTCAAAAACGCTTTTGACACTCCAAGAACTTCACAAAAATCAACGCATTCGATCCGCCATTATTTAGAAGTTTTTTAGGTATTATGTTTAGTTTTTGCCGTCTTTAATTTTAATGTGAACTCTGATGCTGGTAAGCCACGATCGGGTTGGACATAAAAAAAATGAAATGGTACAAACATGACTAATTGCTTTAAAATTCATAATTTATTTAAGATGATGGTACTGTAGAAAAACTAATTATATAATATATATATATATATATATATATATATATATATATATATATATAAGAATCATGGTGGTGGCGGCTGCCTTAGCTCTGCTAGGGTTTGGGCTGTGATGGAGCTGTTTGGGAGGCGGCAGAGTCTGTGGTGGTGTCTTTCAGGTTGGTGGAGGTTTGCTGCTGGGCTGGTAAGTGGTGCTCACCCTTGGTGGATTTACTCTGAGGACATTTGTTGGTTTAAAGCTTTCCCGGGCTCCTGCTGTTTTGAATTCGACTACTGTTCCATTGCCTTCTGGTTTGGTAGTTTGATTTGAACTCTTGGTCTTTTCTTGATTCTTTCTGGGGTGCGTTCCTTTTGGCTTTGGCTAGTTCTAGTGCCATGATGACCCCCCCAACTTATGCTTCTGCTGTCATTAACAGTCAGGGGCCTAAATCTGTAGAACACCTTACTTTTCCTCAAATCTTGCATGATGCAAGTGCTTGGTAGGGCTGATCGCCCCTTTGTTAGACCTCCGGGCATCAAGGATGGTCGACTCCGCAATAGTTTTTACTACTCGGGAAATGAATGCCTCTGGTCGATTACGTTAAGTTCACCATTGTGGGTCAATTCCAATATGGACATCCCAAATTGGAAATGGTCGGGAGACATTTTGAAAATCTTCGGCTTGAAGGACGAGTGGAAGCGGGGGTGATGGATGGAAGGCACCTCCTTATTAGAGCTATCTAAGGAGGAGGACTATGCGAAGTTGTTGGGAATGCAAGTTATGCAGCTGGCTAATTCATCTATTAAGCTTATCAAATGGTACCCAGGATTTGACCCTGCCAAAAAACCCCCTTTAAAACCTTTGTGGTTCACTTTCCCAAACCTACCAATCCAACTATACCACACCAATTCCATTTTTCAGATTAGCAGGGCTCTGGGCACACCCCTTAGAGTTGACTCTCCAACTCATGATATGGGTAACCCTACTGCAGCAAAGGTTTTGATAGAAAGAGATGTGTCACTGCCAGACATTGATAAGATCTGGATTACTACTTCTGATAATGGTGATGGGTTTTGGCAGGAAGTAACATTAGAAAATAAACCTATCTATTGCCACCACTTGCGGGATGTTTGGCCATCCTAAGGAAAAATGCTATAGGCTTAGACCTCCTTCCAAAAAACCAGAAAAAGGTAAGGGTGTAACCCAACCCGCCCAAGTGGTTAATGACACTCGGATGAACGAGTGTAACTCGGAACTAATTGATGTAATCCCTCCGATCGAAGCACAACCGGAACCCAAAGAGTCCGTACTTCCGGGACGGGTTTTGAATGTTGAACTCCACATACCGAGTTGTTAGTCCCTCTCCGGCAATGTTAGAGGAAAATCAAAAGAAAATGGAAGAAGCACAGCAAATTCGAAGTCAAAGAAGAAAAAGCATCACTCTACCGAGCTGCGAAATTAACGGGTCCTTCACAGAACAATCCGAACTAGTGAGAATTCACGATGGATCCCCTCGGCTCCTTCCGGGAGCGGAACCACCACTCGATCCGAGTCCGGATCTAAATCTACTCCTACATCACCCAACCCTAAACCTCCCGATGATCAATCGCTCTGTGTTGGAATATTAGAGGGGTGGCACATCCCCTCACCTTAAAGAGATTATTACACTTGTACAAAAAACACCAGCTTTGGTGTATGATTCTTTTGGAACCAATGGTCCATAAAAACCATTCTAAAATTCTAAATAAATTCCACAGGTGCACTTTTTATGCAAATTACACAAACAAAATTTGGGTGATTTGCAGAAAAGAACTCTCTTGGAAGGTTATGGTTGACCACTCCCAGTTTTTACATTGTCATTTTCAGTTGATGTGTAATAGCTTTGCGGCAACATTTGTTTATGCTGGCTGTACCAAATCTGAGAGGCTAACTCCGTGGAATGAGATTATAAAAATCGGTAAGGAGGAACATCAAAGTTGGATTGTGGGGGTGACTTTAATAAGCATAGCTTCTCCAAGTGAAAAATTGGGAGGGAGAATTCCCAACCAAGGTATGATTTACGAATTTAATGATAATATCCTTTTGGCACGCCTTTTTGATCTTGGCTACATTGGGAACCGGTTCACATGGAGAAGAGGGGCCATCCGGGAGAGACTTGGATAGGTTTTGGCTAATGATTCCTAGCACCACCAATTTCTCGCATACCACTATTTCTCATCTTAATTTTGTCGGATCCGATCGCGAGACCCCTTCTTTTAACCATTTCCACTCCACAGCCCCAAACCTCCTCCCCTCCATTTAGATACCTAAGCTTTTGGTCTGGCCATCCCGAGTTTAATAAAATTATGCAAGACAACTGGAAAGGGATTTCCTCTACTAACCCTTTTACTAAACTGCAATACCTACAACAGAACCGGCTAAAGCTCTCGGGAAGTGGAGCTGGGAGTCCATTGGTGATGTCTTCAAGGAGGTAATCCAAGTCGAAGGGGAGGTCAACAATACCGAGGTTGCTTGCCAAGTCGATCACAACAAGTTTAAGGATTTTGTTGCTGCCCAAGAAAAGTTGCTAACTTACATCAACTGGCAAGACCAAATCCTCAGTCAGAAAGCTTCTATTAACAAATTTAAACTTGGGGATAGGAATACTAAATACTATCATGCTTGTATTAAGTATAAAAGGAAGTGCAATGCCATTTTTTCAATCGGGACTGATCAAGGGACACTTCTTACTAATGGAACCGATATTGCCAATAGTCTTGTTTCCTTTTTCAAAAGCTTCGACCTTCAAGCCGGGCTCGGGTATTCCTATTGATAGCAATCTGTTTAATGATGTCCACAACTACACCAGACTCTCTCCATCTTACCGACACTCCCTCTATGGAAGAAATTTGGTCGGCTTTGCAGTCCATTGACAATTCTAAAGCTGCTTGGACCGGATGGGTTTAATGTCGAATTCTATAAAAAAGCCCGGAATTTTGTCACACTCGAAGTGGTTGCCGCAGTTCAAGGTTTCTTTAATGGCATTGATCTTAATCAATACTTTTACTCATCTAACACTCGTACTCATACCTAAAACAAATGCTCCTGTAAATTGGAACCATTACGGACCTATAAGTCTAACTACGGTGATAAGCAAATTAATTAGCAAAGTTATTGTGGGGAGATTACAACCTCATCCGGACAAAATTATTAGCCCGCAGACAGACGGCTTTTGTGAAAGGAAGGTCCATAGCCGACAATGTTCTGCTTGCCTGGGAATTACTTCTTGATCTTGACAAAACATGTAGGGGAGGTAATATCATATACAAACTTGACATTAAGAAAGCATATGATACCGTAGATTGGAACTTCATTCTCCAAGTGCCGCATGCCGGAGGCTTTCCAACCGAGTTACGCCAAATGATCAAAAGATGGTCGAAGTTCAATCATCACTCAATTCGGTAAATGGTCGGTCTTGGGGAGGTTTCCGAGCTACCGGAGGTCTTAAACAGGGAGACCCTCTTTCCCCCTCCATTTTTATATTAGTGATGGACTATCTCTCTAGACTCCTTGAAGCTCAAATTTCCCCTCACCACTATGCTAGATACCATCATAAATCAAATGTTATCATATCCCATCTATTGTATGCCGATGATCCGATGTTATTTTCCGAGCTTCCAAGCTAGGTCGTCAAGAGAGTTAATGAATGCCTTACTCAATTCCAAAATATTTACGGGCTCCAATTTAACAAATCCAAATGTGATTTGATTTTCTCTAGT
Organism: Papilionanthe hookeriana x Papilionanthe teres; assembly: GCA_022702705.1. Classification (NCBI taxonomy): domain Eukaryota; kingdom Viridiplantae; phylum Streptophyta; class Magnoliopsida; order Asparagales; family Orchidaceae; genus Papilionanthe; species Papilionanthe hookeriana x Papilionanthe teres. The sequence continues at coordinate 112,752,991 of CM040427.1, read as the reverse complement.
AACACCAAGCCCGACCTCTCGTCATCTGGATTACTAGCTATACTTGGATTTTCTACTCGCATCTCTTCCTATGAAATACACGGGAGTGCTTCGATCGAGGGAAATCTAAGCGGCTCCACTTTGATGAGATCATTGGTAAGCTGAATACCCAACTCTCAAATTGGGCTAATTCTTATTTATCCGATGGGGGAAGAATCACTCTACTTCACGGTATCCTTACCACCTTCCCTAATTATGTTCTCCAAATGGCTTGTTTAAAGAAAAGCTCCGGAATCCAAATTGAAAGAATTTTTAATAGGTTTCTTTGGTCCGAGTCGGAGGAAGGAAATGCACTGGGCAAGTTGGCAGAAACTTGCCAAACCTACTTGGGCTGGAAGATTGGGTTTCAAAGGGTTGCATCATCTGCAGAAAGTCAATTTCTGCAAGTTATGGGTGGAATTCAGACAACAGAAGTCTCTATGGGCACTTTACTTGACAGGAAAATATTGTAAAGATAGCCACCTCGGCTTGGTCCAAATTAAACCAGGTTGCTCTAGAATTTGGAAACAAATGCTTATCAATAGAGATCCGGTCGAATCACTTTTCACATGGGAGCTTGGTCGAGGAAGATTATGTTCGCGGGATACTTGGTGCCCACTCGAAATGATGATTGCTATCCCATATACAAACCAACGACTTTTCTCTCGTGGCTACTGTCGGGACAATAATCATTGGTCCCTCACTAAGCTTCGAGAACTGCCGGCGGTTGTTACGCTCAACGGGTTTACGTTATTCATTTTGATACTTCCCAACCCGACAAAATTATACGGCGGAATGGTAAGCCCCACGGCCTTACTAAGCATATCTACCGGACCATTTACAATTGGCCGACATTACTTGGGGCAAACATATCCGGAACAATTATTTAACTCCATCCATGTCATTCTTCATCCGGAGGCTTTTTCACCATCTACTTTCTATCGATGACATCCTCAAACTCAAGGGAATTAGAGGACCTTCCAAGTGCTACCTCCGTGGGACTCGCTGCTGAATCTCTCGCAACATCTTTTCTTTAACCGTTACTTCTCTCGGGAAGTCCGGAGGGGAGTGATCAATTTATTAAACATAAATACTATTCTACTTGATTGGAAGGACATATCCACTCGCTGGCAGCAATGGAATAAAGCTAATTTAGTGGTCGTCCCATTCTTGATTGCTTGGTTCATCCGGATGCACAGGAACAAAGTAAAAAATGAGGAGGAGAGCGAGAAAAGTATTAACTCGTGGTAACAAATTGTCGAGCCTTCTTGACTAAAATCATACTTTGGAAGCACTTCCCCAACATTCTTCACTATCCTACCCTTCTTCACCCCAAGCGAGTTCAAGATTATTTTAGTTAATTGGAAGGTTCCTCCCTCCCCTTTCATTAAAGTTAACACTGATGGGGCTTTTGCAGCTGCTGGTGCTGGGTGTGGTGGTGTGTTCAGGGATCCATATGGCAAGTGTATCTGTCTCTTCCATTCTCCTACTGTGGCGGCTGATGCTTTAGAAGCTGAGTTAACAGCAGTTTGTTGGGCTATACAGCTAGCCATTTCCTGCCATTGGCATAATATCCTTGTGGAATGTGACTCTGCCACTATTCCGCAATACTTACAAAACACTCTCCATCCTCCTTGGCATCTTTCAAATTGGATACATAAGATCGGAAGACTCTCCCAACAATGTAATATCCAGTTCTCTTTCATTTACGAGAGAAGGTAATAGGCCCGCTAATTGGCTAGCTAGGAAAGCCCTCCACTCTCAACGAGTCCTTGTGTCAGCTGCCCCTCCTCCTACTCCTCGTCCTACCTTTTGGATGCGGACCTTGTGCGGGCTCCACATTTTAGATTGGTGTCTATTAGTGGATGACATATGTTTTGCTTTGGTTTTTCTTTTTCTGTTGGAAGTATACCGGTGTCCGTATAGGGTGTGGTGTGTAGCATCTTATACCACCATAGTTATTTTTGGATACTTCAATCGGGGTATGTAATTGTTTTTTTTTTTCTCATCATTAACATGTAGGGAGCTACTCTAGCTCTTTTCTTTAAATATATATATATATATATATATATATATATATTATGCTAAAATTTATATTTTTTTACACAAAGTTGAGGAGATAATTCGTTAAAATATGCTTGTCTTCCTTGAGGATACAAAGTTTTTTTTTCCCTTCACATAGAATGAGTGTTGTTGTATATCAAAAAAAACTCGTTTAAAAATCACAAGCGTCACTCCTTAGGGTCTGTTTGGGGTAACGGTTGCTTATTGAATAATCTGTGATAAGCTGATTAAAAATAATATGCTGATAAGGTAGGTGTGGTGGCTATTACAAAATTTTTTTTTTTTAAAAAGTAAGACCGCTGCCAGAAAACTGCCACCGCACCTAGATAGGTGCGGTGTGAAAAAGTTGTTTTATGCATTTTGAAAACGCATAAGCTGTCAAAACGTAGTTTACCTAAACAGACCAGGTACGTTTTAAAAACGTCACCACACCAAATAAGCTGCCCCAAATGGACCTTTAGTCTAGTCAGAACTATGTCACTTAATCCGAGAGACAGTTGTTCATGACCAGTTCCCTCAACCGATTCTAAAATTCATCACAAAGATAGCCAACCAGCACCCTATGGAGCACCTTTTTTATCTTTTGGAAAAGCCCCTTTTTCGATGAGAGATGCCCGTCAGATTACGGTTATATACCCATTGTCTGATGATCTAAGTTCACCTTGACAAATGGAGAGCCTCTACTCATGATTCCATTGAGAGGGTCGACTGATGACCTCTCAGTCGACTGAAGTATGCCGGTGGACCAAAGGCTATCGGTTGATAGAACGACAAGATTAATGACTCATTAAATGGCCCTCTTCAAGCACTTATGAGTACGAAACGATGTCAATGTCACTTATGAATATGAAAGAGTCTCGGTGTCAGTTACAAACATGATAATATTTAATAATGATTAGTAATATCCTATTAAAATGGGGACAAATATGTAATTTTACTAGATACCTCTAGAACATATAAAAAGAGTGTCATTTCTTCAATAAAGGATTACTTAATTTACTCTCTCAAAACTTATGTACTTTGCACTTTATTTTCTCTCTCAATCTCTCTTTATATCTTTGTACTTTGCACTTAATTCTATGACTTGTTACAGATTCATGATCAGGAAAAGATATTTTATTTTCATTTTCTTTCAACTTAAAAAAATCTAGTTAAAGTAGTTGTTTAATTTTATTTAAAAATTATAAAAATTTCAATAAGAATTGAACTATCTTTGCTAGAATAATTTCTTTAGTTTGGGTAAGATCTTTGTAAAAAGTAAAAAATTATTTCTCCATTTTCTTCGTTTAAGCTATTTATCATTTTTCCTTATAGATTCGGTATCTCGGGGCTTAATCAAAAAGTCCTATATTACTTGATAGCAATACGTATACTTGCATAGTATCTCATTTTATATTATCATTTATAACTATGTATTTACATCAAGTTTTTTACATCATATTTTACATTGACATCAAGTTATACATTGGTGTCAAGTTTTAAATTGGCATCAAAAGTTGGATAAGAAATTTTTAACTGAGAAGTGGAATTGAGATAAAAATAAAGAGCAAGTAAAAGTTGTTCAACTAAGAAGTGGAAGAGAGTTGGATGGTAGAGTTCAAAAAGATATTGAAGTAGAGAAAGAAAAGATTGAAGAGCCAAAAGAGAATGCTCCGGAAGATTTGAAAAGACCTATTTCTTCACAAAAAATTGATTTAGAAAAACCACCACCACCATTTGCTCAGAGACTTTGATAATGAAAGTTGGATAAGCAATTTTCAAAATTCTTGAAAATTTTTAAGAAACTTACAATTAATATTCCATTTATTGAAGCCTTAGACGAAATGTCAAGCTATGTGAAGTTTATGAAGGACATTCTCAACAGGAAAAGAAAGTTTGAAGATAATAAGAATGTTGCACTTAGTGAAGAATGCAATACAATATTTCAGAAGAAGCTTCCTGAAAAGCTTAAAGATTCTGGTAGCTTCAAAATTCCATGCGCAATCGGAGACAGATTTTATGGTAAAGCTTTATATGATTTCAGTGTAAGTGTTAATCTTATGTGATTATCTATATTTAAAAGACTGGAATTAAAAGATTTAACTTCGACTATTGTAACTCTGCAGTTAGTAGATCATTCGATAACATTTCTTAAAGGAGTTAAAGAAGATGTTTTAGTAAAAGTGGATCAATTTATCTTTCATGTTGATTTCATTGTGCTTGATATGGAGAAAGATAAAGAGATAACTATTATTTTGGGGAGACCTTTCATAGCTATAGAAAGAGTAATGATAGATGTGCAAAAAGGGGAATTAAATATTCGTGTCAATGATCAAACTGTTACATTTAATATTTCAAACTTAATGAAATATGCTGTAAAAGGTAAAGATGATGAATATTTCAGGATGGATGTTATGAGATATCTGAGTGAATGCCATTTTAAAGAAAATTTTGAAGAAAAATCTGAAAGTGAAAAGTTGGAACACGAGCAAGAGGAGGGAGTACAAAATTATGATGATTTTAATGAGGTAGATTTAAATTTTGTTCAAGAAAGTTTTAAAGTTTTGGACAAGACAATGAAAGATGAATCTTTTTGTCCATAAACTGAAAAACCTCTTGAACTTGAATTGAAATTACTTCTTGAACATTTAAAATATGCCTTTTTAGGTGATTCCTCAATTTTTCCTCTTATAATTTCCTCAAAATTGACTACTGAAGAAAAGTGAAAGTTTACTTTAAACTTTAAACAAATATAAGAAAGCTTTTGGATGGACAATAGCTGATATTAAAGGAGTCAGTCCTTCAATTTGTATGCACAGAATCCTTATGGAGTTACTTCAATTTGTATGGTCAAATCAGTCCTCCAATTTGTATGCCTAGATGGCGCTTACGCTCCAGAGCCCCACGGCTATGTGGCCAAAGTTGGAGCCTGCACGCCAACAGACCCGTGGCTAAGCGCCGAGACCTCGCGCTTACACGCAACAGTTACTAAAGAGGAGTTACTTAATTTTAGGCATCATTTTGAAAAGGTGTTTGAGGCAAACGTGGGTAAATCTCTTGAAGGATTTCTTGAATCTAGACACAATTTGAAGAGAGGCATCTTTTGGAAAAATACAAAAGAAGACTTGAAAATGAGAAAAATGAGCCTTTTCAGAGTCCTTAGTTTGTGTAGAGAGATTGAGTTGTTGTTATTGTGGTTATTGTTGGAGAGTGTGTAGTTAGTAAGAGAGTTCTTTTAGTAACACACCATTCCACTTCACCATTTCTGCTTTAAATATAGTTTGTATTAGGATTAGAAGAGAGAATTAAAGTCCTTAGAGTTGGGCACCAACCTCTAAGGAGACTTGTAAAGAAAAGCAAAGTTTTCAAAGGAACTTCAAAAGTTTGGTGGAGAAGATTTTTAGAGAAGTCTTTTTCTTTGTTATAACATTTGATTTTTAATTAAAACTTCCTGTGTTTTACTATGATTTCTTTTGTTAAACCACGTTGTGATTGTATTTTCTCCATGAATTCTGAATAGCTTTCTTTATCTTTTTCCTTAAAATGATGAAGCAATTAAGATGTGGAAGTATGTTGTGTGTGGTGACCTCACTATGGTGAGAATCTTTTCTAAATCTTCTTGAGACACGAAGTCTACCAATATTGACTCCCTAAATCTCACTGATCGTCATTAAACTCTAATGTCTAGGGCAAACCCCTAATGAAGTCTTTTAAATCTGAATTTTAACGAATCCATAAAAATGATTAAATCAGCAATGACAAAACCTAATCTGATCAATTCTCAACCAAACTGGTCAACCTTTGACCTAAATGGTCAAACTAGGTCAAAATAGTCAATCCTTGACCCAATGGCCACCCCATTGACCAAACTGGTCAACCTTTAACCCAAATGGTCAAACCAGGTCAAAATGGTCAATCCATTAACCCATTGACCACCAGATTAACCAAACTGGTCAACCTTTGATATAAATGATTAAATTAGGTCAAAATGGTCAATCTATGACCTAATGACCACCACATTGACCAAACTGGTCAACCTTTAACCAAAATAGTCAACCAATTGACCTAATAAGCACCACAATAACCAAACTGGTCAACATTTGACCTAAATGGTCAAAATAGATCAAAATGGTCAACTCATTAACCCAATGCCACCGCATTGACCAAAATGGTCAATTTTTGACCCAAATGGTCAAACTAGGTTAAAGTGGTCAATCCATTGACCCAATGACCACTACATTGATAACATTGGTCAACATTTGAACCAAATGGTCAAAATGGTCAACCCAATAACCACACAATTGACCAAACAGTTCAACATTTGACCTAACTAGTCAAACTAGTTCAAAATGGTCAATCCTTGATCCAATGACCATTACATTTATCCAATGCCAACCTTATTGACCACAAAGTTAATCTAAACCCCAAATTGGTCAAATTTGATTCATTTGATTAATTTGATACATTAAAATGATCAAACTTGGTCATTTGATGAACCCTAGTCAAACCTAGGTCCTATTACCAAAATTAATAGCCCCTTTATTAATTAACCATGACAAGGTTAAGAAAATCACTTGGGTGAACTCTGGACCTGGACTGGTCAACCATGGTCAACCCTAGTCAACCCAAATCATCCATGGTCAACTTTAGTCAAATTTGGTCAAAATATTCAATTTTGAACTAAATTAACAAAATGAATCAAATGATTAACCTTCAAAATCATTTTGATTAATTTATGGGTTAATATTATACTTTTCAACATTTTTAAATAATACATAAGTAATTAAAAATAGAATTATGATTAATAAACCCTAAATTGAATCTAAAAATATGACATCACCCATGAAATCAAAAATGCATAATTATTTTTTAAAATTCACTTTATGAACAGTCACCCATGGGTCACCCATGACTATGAAACTCATCATAACATGGTTAACACATTAACTAATCCATGACACATGAAATTTAACCAAAGTTAGAAGCCATCATGACACCATTATGAAGAGGATACATATGTGTCATGCCTTCTGATCGCTGAAAATTTTATTAAGAAATTCATACCTATTTTTGATGAAATTTCACTTTAAAGAAAGGTATTTTCTTGATTTTATTTCAGGAATGGAGAATTTAGGTTATAAAAGCAAAAATCATAAAAATGAGCGAATTTGGAGCAAAAAGGAAGAAAATAATGAAATTTGTGCTGAGTCGCCGACGGCGAGATCGAGCCCGCCGACGGCGAGGCTACGAGGAGACATTTCTGAAGGAATTATAACTGTCTCGCCGACAATGAAGCCCGAGCCCGCTGACAGAGAGCTAGCGCGGTTTGAAGATCTTCTAGAAGCCTCGCCGACAGCGAGGTAGTTCGTCGCCGACGGCGAGCTAGTTCAAATGGCTCTGATACATTGAACCTGGACACTTTTTGAAGGGATGCTTACACACCTCTTGGTCCTTTGCTCACCTCTATATATAGAAGCCGAAATTGTGTGTCTTAGTGTGTGTCTTAGGGAGTCTTTGAGTGTTTTAAGTGAGTTATTTTGAGTCTTTAGTGAGTATTTAGTGAGTTAGTGAGTTCTTAGTGAGTCTTGCTGTACTAGAAGGAAGAGTCAAAGGAACTGCGAGGAGTCCGCTAGGGATAAATTGAGATAAGTATTTGTATTTATTATTTTTAACTTTAAATGAAATCCATGCTTAGTTTAGTTCCCATGCATTACGAGTAGTTTATTAGTCTTTCTCCTCGTTATGAAATTAAGTGACTTGATGAACTAAAAATAGAAGTACTTTTATATATTAATAAATTGTGATAATTTTTACTTAAAACTTAATTTACTTTCAAACTGGCCATTTGAAATGTTAAAATGTGTTGATTATCAACTATAGTAAAAATTACATCTGATATTCGGGGAATTCAAAAGCCTTGGAAGGAGGGTGCAAAAAATAGGGAAATAATATCACTGGGCGTAGAATTGAGCATTTTAGTGTGACAGACTAAACTATTCAATTCGGTCCTATTGTTTGAGAGTCGAAGTGTAGATGTTAGCCCTCGGGCGAGGGGAACGTGGGTGCTCGAAGTGGCGATCGATATCCTCCCGACCTAGCCGCGGATTCGGTAATCAAACATAGGATTAGTCAATATTCTTTACACTGGACCAAAGGGTAAAGAATAGGAATGCTCCTATTTATCACAATACCTTAAAATTATCTATTTAAATTCATCAATCACTTAAATTTCTAAACAAGGGGAAAGATACTTTTCTGAATAGTTAAGACTTATTTATCAATTAGTTTAATTTCCTGCACTTTCAATACTTATTAATTTTCTACTTAGTTAAGTTACTCGATTAGAATACTTAGTTTACTTTATTGCGCTTAAATTTAGAATTCCAAATTTTCGTATACTAGTTTTATTATTATTATTATTATTTTAAAATTAGTTGTTATTTTATTTTCTCTTTCCCCGTGGGATCGATAACCGAGACTCCACTAGAGCCCCGTATTACTTGATACGATACATATACTTGCGTAGCATCCACAACATAAACAATTACAATTCTATACATATAATATAGCGGGGTCAAGTTTTTGGCTTTGTTGCAAATAAATTAAAATATCATAATATAAAATTATGGGTCGAGTTTTTAGGCGTCGTTGCGGGGAAAGTAAGAAAAATTTACTAGAGTAACGGATTATTTTAAAATAATCATAATAAATAAATTAATATCTATTCTAAAATTGTATGTGCAAATTTGGAAACGAAAATTTAATACCTTACGATTCTTAATTAGAGCGTACAATTAAAAGAATTAGAAAACAAAAGAAACAAATAATAAATTTAACACAAATGGCGAATATTCCTGAAATTCAAAATATGAACCAACAAAGACCATTAAGAGATTATGCCAACCCTACATCAAATGAAATTCATTTAACTATTCAAAACCCTGATGTAGCTGCTAATTCATTTGAACTTAAACCTCGCAATTATCCAAATGGTACAAAACAATCAATTTAGTGGTTCACCTACTGAAGATCCTAACTTACATCTTGCTAGTTTTCTAAAACTTTGTGCTACTTTTAAATATCAAGGAGTATCTGACGATGCTATAAGACTTAGACTTTTTCCTTTTTCATTAAGGGATAAGGCTAAAATGTGGTTGAATTCGTTAGCACCTAGATCTACTAAAACTTGGGGAGAATTATCACAAAAATTTCTATCCAAATATTTTCCACCATCTAAAACTCGCTAAGTTTAGAAATGATATAACTTCTTTTTGTCGATTAGATGGAGAATCAATATATGAATCTTGGGAGAGATTTAAGGAACTTCTTAGGAAATGCCCACATCATGCATTACCGGATTAGTCGATTATTCAAACCTTTTATAATGGATTAGTAGGATCTTTAAGATCAATCATCGATGCTGCTGCTGGAGGTTCATTAATGTCTAAACCATTTGATGAAGCTTATGCACTAATCGAAGAAATGGCAACAAATAATTTCCAATGGTCTGCTGATAGAGTAAATCCGAAAAAGATAGCCAGCATTCATGAAAACGATGCAATATCTATGTTAGCTTCTCAAATTGCTGCTATATCTAAGAAATTAGATCATTTTGGAATGAATACTCTCCTACTTTAGAAGAAAACTCATCTCGGACAAATCATAGAATCTCAATCTAATTATGAAACTTTAAATGCTATTAATAATAGAACTAATAACCCTTATTCAAACTATTATAATCCTGGTTGGAAAACTCATCCAAATTTTAATTGGAATAACACAACTAATCAACAATGGATGAATCAACCAAATCAAGCAAATCCAAACTATAAACCTAATTACCCACCTCGATTTAATAACAATAACCCTCAATTCAAAGATAAGAAATTATCTATGGATGAATTAATTTTGAATACGGGTCATCAACTACAAAATCAAGGAAATCAACTACAAATTCAAGGAAATCAACTACAAATTCAAGGAACATCTATTAAAAATATCGAAACTCAACTTGGACATATTGCTACTGCTAAATAATAGAATATCTGGAACTTTTCCTAGTAATGTGGAAATAAATCCTAAAGATCAAGGAAAAGAACAAATTAAAGCAATACAACTAAGGAGTGGAAAAGAATTAGAATCTCAATTTCAAAAAGAACTTGAAAGCCAAAAAGAGGTAGTGGAAATTGAAAAGGAAACAATTCAACAAGATTCAAACTTAGAACATCCTTTAATACCTATGAAAATTTCTGTTGAAAAACCTCCACCACCATTTCCTCAACGACTAGCTCAACATTAAAAAGATAAACAATTTGCTAAATTCCTTGAAATATTAAAGAAATTAACAATAAATATACCTTTTGTCGAAGCTTTAGATCAGATGCCAAATTATGTAAAATTTATGAAAGATATTCTAAATAAGAAAAGAAAATTCACCGATAATGAAACGAGTCTCACTTAGTGAAGAGTGTAGTGCTATTATTCGAAGAAGCTTCTCGAAAAATTGAAAGATCCCGGTAGTTTCACTATACCTCGCGCTATAGGAGAAAAATTTTATGGAAAAGCTTTGTGTGACTTAGGAGCAAGCATCAATCTAATGCCTCTATCGATTTTTAAGAGATTAGGATTAGGAAAAATTACACCTACTTCAGTAACCCTTCAATTAGCTGATAGTTCGATTACCTATCCTAAGGGAGTTATTGAAGATGTGTTAGTAAAAGTGGATAAATTTATCTTCCCAAGTAGATTTTATTGTTTTAGATATGGAGGAAGATAAAGAAATTCCTATCATTTTAGGAAGACCATTTTTAGCTACTCGGAAAAGCTATGATTGATGTTCGAAAGGAGAATTAACTATGAGAGTAAATGAGCAAAAAGTTACCTTTAATATTGAAAAATCAATGAAATATCCTGCGCTAGAAAAAGATGATGAATGTTTTCGGATGGAAATACTTGAACATTTACAACAAGAACATTTTAAGGAATATTACGAAGATAAATTAGAAAAAGAAAATACTCGAATTAATTGAAGATAATAATGAAGAACTAGATTATATTCGGGAAAGATTTGAATTTTTGGATAATACCGAAAACACTGACAAGAATATAGTTCCATCAATTATTAAACCTCCTGAACTTGAGCTAAAAATATTACCTGATCATTTGAAATATGCTTATTTAGGTAATTCTTCAACTTTACCAGTTATTATTTCATCTACATTAAACGAATCTCAAGAACAAAAACTTTTAGAAACTTTAAAAAATATAAGAAAACTTTTGGTTGGACTTTAGCAGATATTAAAGGAATTAGTCCTTCAATCCGTATGCACGGAATTATTTTAGATGATGAACATAAACCTAAAGCGGATCCCCAAAGGAGATTAAACCCGATAATGAAAGAAGTAGTTAAGAAAGAAATTTTAAAATGGTTAGATAATGGTATCATATATCCTATATCCGACGATGCTTGGGTAAGCCCAATTCACCGTGTTCCTAAGAAGGGAGGAGTGACCGTCATCGCCAATAAAAATAACGATCTTATTCCTATAAGACAAGTTACCTGGTTGGCGTATATGTATTGATTATAGGAAATTAAATACCGCCAGCAGGAAAGATCACTTCCCTTTACCATTTCTGGACCGGATGTTAGATAGATTAGCGGGACATAAGTATTTTTGTTTTCTAGATGGATACACCTAGTTATCATCAAATACAAATTGCTCCCGAGGATCAAGAGAAAACTACATTTACTAGTCCTTATGGAACTTTCGCTTTTCGAAGAATGCCTTTTGGATTATGTAATGCACCAAGCAACATTCCAGAGATTTATGATGTCTATATTTAGTAAGTTAATTGACAATGGAATAGAAGTATTTATGGATGATTTCTCTATATTTGGAACATCATTTGACACATGCTTAACTCATCTTGAAAAAGTATTAGAAGTATGTGAGAAATAAATTTAGTTCTAAATTGGGAGAAATGTCAATTTATGGTTGTGTGCGGCATTGTATTAGGGCATAAAATTTCGGAAAAAGGCATGGAAGTGGACCCTGCAAAAATTCAAGTTATAGCTAAATTACCACCTCCAACTACGGTAAAAGGGGTAAGAAGTTTTCTTGGACATGCTTGGATTCTACGTACGCTATATAAAAGATTTTTCAAAAATTACTAAACCTCTATGCCAACTTCTCGAAAAGGACAAGAAATTTGAATTTACAATCGAATGCCCGAATGCTTTTGAACTCTTAAAAGAAAAATTAATTACGAGCACCTATAATAGTTTCACCTAATCGGGAGAAACCATTTGAGCTTATGTGTGATGCTAGTGATTATGTTCGTAGGAGCAGTTCTTAGGCAAAGATATGAAAAGATTTTTAAAGTTATATATTATGCTAGTAAAACTCTAAATGATGCTCGAAATAAATTATACGATTACATAAAGAGAATTATTAGCGGTAGTATATGATTTTAATAAATTTAGACCTTATCTGATTGGAAAAAAATGTATCGTGCATACTGATCATTCTGCTATCAAATATTTAATGCAAAAGAAAGATTCCAAACCAAGGTTAATTAGATGGATGCTATTAATGCAAGAATTCGATTTTGAGATCGTTAATAAGAAAGGAACTAATAATCAAATTGCGGATCATTTATCAAAATTAGAAAATCATGAATTATCTGATATTGAAAATGAAATTATAGACAGTTTTCCTGATGAACAACTATATAATATCAATGAATGGAAAATACCATGGTATGCTGATATAGTAAACTATATAGTTAGTAATATTTTACCACCTATGCTAACTTTGCAATAATGAAAAAATTCATCCATGATACGAAAACCTATTTTTGGGATGAACCATATTTATATAAGCAATGTAAGGATTTAATTATTAGAAGATGTGTACCTTATGAAGAAACTGAACCAATTATTCAAAAATGTCATGATTCTGATTTTGGAGGACATTTTAGGACTGATAAAACTGCTTATAAGATTCTACAATCTGGATTTTATCGTCCTACTCTATTTAGAGATGTATACAGATATATTAAAACTTGCGATAAATGTCAAAGAGTAGGAAATATATCTAGAAGAAACGAAATGCCTCTAAATTTTATATTAGAAGTTGAAATTTTTGATGTTTGGGGATTAGATTTTATGGGACCTTTTATTCCTTCGTTTGGAAACTCATATATATTAGTAGCTATTGATTATGTTTCCAAATGGATTGAGGCACAAGCTTTACCTAGGTGTGATGCTAAGAGTGTTTCAAAATTTCTGATGAAAAATATTTTTACTAGATTTGGAATGCCGAGAGTAATTATCACTGACGAAGGAACTCATTTTAGAAATAAATACATTCCCAAACTAGTAGAAAAATACAATATTACTCATAAGATATCCACTGCTTATCATCCACAGACTAGCGGATTAGCTGAAGTATATAATCGTGAGATTAAACGTATTTTAGAAAAATCCGTATACCCAAATAGGTTAGATTGGTCTATTAGATTAGACAATCGCATTATGGGCTTATAGGATCGCTTATAAAACTCCGATTGGAATGAATCCTTACGAAGCTTATATATGGAAAAATATGCCACTTACCGATTGAATTAGAACATAAAGCATATTGGGCGATTAAAGAATTTAATTATAATATGAAGGAAGCTGGTGAGAAGAGATTGCTACAATTAAATGAATTGGAAGAATTAAGAAATGAATCATATGATAATGATCGGATTTATAAGGAAAAGATGAAGTTATGGCATGATCGGAAGATTAATCAGAGAAATTTTGAACCAGGACAGGAAGTTTTGCTATATAATACTAGATTGAAATTATTTCCTAGAAAATTGAAGTCTCGATGGTTAGGACCTTTCACCATAACTCAAATATTTTCATACGGAACTATAGAAATCGAAGATCCAAAAACTGGACATAAATTTAAAGTTAATGGACATAGATTAAAACCATATTTTGAAGGTATAAGACCTAACTATAAAGAGGTTTTAATGCTTAGTCGACTCGATTAATAATTGAAATTAGGTCGGGCTGACGACGTTAAACCAAGCGCTTTATGGGAGGCAACCCATATTAGTTATCTATTTTTATTGTATCTTAATAGTTAGTTTATATTATTGAAACTTTACTACTCATTTATTATTAAGAATCATCACATATACGAACCATTATGATGAGAAAAGAAATTATTCGATTTCGAGCAAAATTGGACATTATTTTGGAATCTCGCCGACGGCGAGCTCGATACTCGCCGACAGCGAGGTTCGCGCCTAAATTAATATCAGTTTATTTATCGAGCTCGCTGACAGCGAGAAACATCTCGCCGATAGCGAGAACCTGAAAGGCAGTTTTATAACCGAGTCGCCGAGGCGAGAAACTTCTCGCCGACGACGAGGAAGTTATAAAGATGAGTTATTTATACTTTGAATGCCTATCTGGACGGTTTCAACACCAAATCCTTAGTGAAAACCCATTCTTAATTCATTCTAAATCTGCCTTCTTCACTATAATTCCTTCCATTCACCATAATGGCCTCCAAATTCTTAGATTCCTCTAAATCTGGAGTGTTTTACCGGAGGAAATTTGTGAGTGCGGAAGCGCAGCGGATCTTCAACAAGGTTTTGGTAAAGAAAAGAGTTATCAAGGAATGTGGATTTGTCAATCGAGTATTAGAGAATTCCACTACGAAGATAGAAGAAATGATCGCGCAGCAGCACTGGGAGGTATTTTGTTATACTACGTCTGCTGTTGTTATTCCAGTTGTGAAAGAGTTCTACTCTAACTTACATGCGATCAACAATGGGAATATCTACGTCCGAGGAAGATGGGTGACGTTTACTCCATCAAGAGTAAATGAATTATTCTCTATAGAAAACACCCCGGTATGTCACTATTCAAATTTTGTGCCTTCTCGATATAACATGAATGAGATATTTCGATATCTGATCGATGAACCGGAAGATTGGGAAATGTGTGAAGACGGGTATGTTAGTTTCTCCGCATCACTTTTGAATCCCGTCTCAAAGCACCGGCACTTTTTCATCTCATCTAAATTGTTACCTACTATGAGGGTAAACAAGGTTTCGAAAGAATGCGCTATATTGAATTATTGTATTCAAATTGGATCGCCTATTGATGTTGGATCAATAATTGTTAAGTCCGCATTGGGTTTAATTGTGCATGGGTCGGTTCACGAACTAGGACACCCATCTACTATTTTTGCATTATGCGATCGATACTGAGTTTCTTATGAAGCTTGGGAAAAGGTTCTCGTTACCTTGGAAGTCGCTTGATCCTACGGATATGTTCCCTACTTTGGACAATAATGAAGACATTACATTCATCTCCGATAGGGCTTCACGGAATAATCCTATAGCAAGGCCTATTTCGGATAAAACGGAGTTACTTATGAAGAAAATTAATGGAATGGAGAAAGAACTCCGAATGTGAGAGATTTAATCGACAATATATCCGATTTATTTGATCACATTGATCGGAGAATGAAGGAACACTTTGATCATTCCGGACACTCGGAAGCTAGCTTTCTTCATTTACCGAGACGAAGGGTTGGATCACCGAAGAATCGCCTGAATTTCCCTTCGAGCCTTTCTATAACTTATTTGTGCATCATCGTCATATCGGAAATATCAGAGAAGATGAAGATTCTGACTTTGAAGAGTAGTAGTAAAGATTTCTATAGTATGTTTGAATTTATGTTATTTGATTTGATTTAGATTTTATTATGTGTGGAGTGATGATTTGAATATCTCAAACTTAATTGAGATATGCGTCATAGTTTTGTATCAGCATTTATTGTGTCATGGATTGGTTTGCGATGCTGATTAGTAGTAAGAATTGAAGTTGGAAGTTTGATTATAGAGTTAAAATTATGTTAGTTTGTACATCTCATGGATTTCAATATTAAAGTTAATTTGTTGTGTTGTGTGAATTTGTTTGTGTATAAGTAGCTAATCTTCATATTAAATTAATAAATGATGTGATCGGAAATATAATATAAGACAAATTAAGGACGAAAATGAGTGACAAATTTCAGAAATTTAAAATTTTTTGGAATCTCGCCGACGGCGAGAAAAATCTCGCTGACAGCAAGGTCGGGAAAAACATATATTTTGACCGGTCAAAAATACTATTCATCATCCCCAACCTCTCATTTTCGCAAAAACCGACCTAGGGCTTGAGAGATCTTGGATTTGAAGAGATTTCAACACTTTTTGACACCGGATTTCATCTTCCCTTCGTAAGAGCTTCACTCCTATGAAAAATTTTTTTATTTTCACCATATATTTTCACCACATTGCAAATTTTGGGAAAAATCAAAATGTGGAAGAAATATTCGGTGGAAATCCATGGAATTTGATTTAAATTGCTTACAAATGTGTAGGAAGCCTTCTTACTATTATTTTTAAGTTTAGTGAAAATTTTCACGATTTTCACAGATCGATCGTATGGCTCCACGACAAAAACGTCGAGTAGAATTCGACGAAAACCGATTCATCAATGCACGAGCACAGGCTAAATATTTTGAAAACATACAAGGAAGAAAGTGCATTGCGGATCGGGTATTCAAAAATCCGGGAGAAGTAGAGCGGATTATTAAGGAACGAGGTTGGGAGAATTTTTGTTACGTTCAATATAGAGCAGCTGTAGAAGTGGTTAAAGAATTTTATGTCAATTTGACTGCCGCTGAAGATGCACCAGTAAAGGTACGAGGTTTGTTTGTAGATTTCAATACTGCAAGAATTAACGCGTTCTATGAAGTTCATGACTCGCACTTTAGCGAGTATGAAACTTTTGGAACGATGGAAGGACCACTGGAGGAAGTCATTAGCTTTCTCACTGATGGAACCGGAGTTTGGAAAATTAAGCAGCGAGGAAAGAGTGAATTTTCCTCTTTCTAAATTAAATGCGATCTCAAAGCCCGGCATTACTTTATTTGTTCTACTCGTTACCCACATATCACCACAGTGAGGTAACACGAGATAGAGCAATTCTAAATTTCTGTATTCAGAATAACAGAAGCATCAACATCGGGAGAATTATTTATCAAAACATCCTGGCCACTCCTCAAAATGAGAGTGGAGCTAGATTGGGACACCCTGGATTAATTTTTGCACTCGCCAACTCTCCGGAGTTGAGACTAGAGATGATGAAGAATGGGTGGAACCTATGAAACCACTCACGACTCGCCAACATTAAGAAGTATGAATCTCATGAAGGGTGGAGATCGGGAGTGAGAAGTTATTTCACTCGGTCAAGCGGAGATATACCCTCTACTAGCTATGAACCACTCGAGCCTACCACACCTACCCTACAAGATCTGATGAATGAATTGACCCCGCATAGGAGGAGTTTTGAGCGAGTTTGGAGAGACCATGGGGAGAAGATTTGATCATTTTGATCAAAGGATTGATAATCTGGAGAGGAGACATGATTATGATAGTGAGTACCTCCAGTGACATTCGGAATACGAAATTACATACTATGAAGTTGAACGACGTTATAGGAGTGGAGATTTAGATGTTGTCTTTCCGTAATGCCCCAGGTATACTCAGTATCATCCTGCTCAGTCTTCTCAGCCTACAGATCAAGGAGGGGATGATATAGTTTGGGACTTTGATGCTGAAGATTAGGACTTTATTTATTTTATTTGTTTGGTGTAAGTTATTTTGAGGACTTTATATGTTTGT
Source organism: Papilionanthe hookeriana x Papilionanthe teres (assembly GCA_022702705.1). NCBI lineage: Eukaryota > Viridiplantae > Streptophyta > Magnoliopsida > Asparagales > Orchidaceae > Papilionanthe > Papilionanthe hookeriana x Papilionanthe teres. The sequence goes on along the minus strand of CM040427.1, from coordinate 112,735,189 downwards.
AATATTCAGTACTTTATATTTTGAGACATTGGATGTTAGTTAGATTAATTTGCTTGAATTGTTATAGTAGTTAGTTTTTGTTTTTGTGTTAGTTAATTGCATTTGTTTTTATGTTAAATAGGATGATAGTTTTCTTTAGTATGTTTTTATTTTATTTTGTATTGTTTTAAGTTTTTAAAATTGTTAATCTGTTAGTTCAATTATTTTTAATATGTAGTAATTCATATGTGTAGTGTAGAGTTATTTTAATTGTTGTGTTTAATACTTATCTCAGATTTTATCCCTGCATTTTCTTTAAATTGTTATATATATATGAAGAATACTAACAAGTACGAGTTCAATGAAAAATGAAAAAGCCTGCAAAAATTTCAAAGAAAAAAAAGAGAAATACCTAAACTTCAAAGGTATGATTTATTTACTTTCCTCCTTTTTCATTATTTAGATTAGATATAAAAATTTAAGTTTGGGGGGGGGAGTAAAATACAAATTTAGTTATTAACTTGTTCTCAATTTCTGTTTTTCAAATTATTATAAAATGATTTTTATAGCAAATTTTTCGAATTATTTTATTTAATTATTATAAAAGGTTAAATGAAATATTTCTAGTGCTTTAATTGAATAAATAGAATAAAATATTTGGTTAAAGGGAATAAGAATATAGTAAACTATTTTTAGTAAGGAAAACTATATTCTAAAATTAAAATTCTTAAGTATTCAAGTGAAAAAGAAAAGATTGAAAATCAATGAAGTAAAAACTATGAAGTATATATAAGCTAAGAAATATTTCTAAGTTTCAAATTTAGGAAGATGAAAATGAAGTTCAAAATTATTAACAGGCTCTCCAGATACAATAATCCTCATTAAAAAAAAAAGAAAAAGAAAAAAAAAGAAAAAGAAAAAGAAAAAGAAAAAGAAAAAGAAAAAGAAAAATGAAGAGAAGCTTGAGGAGATGTCTTATCAAAAATTGGCTTCATTTGAATTAACCTAAAGGGAAAAACTTAGATATTTCCAAACTTATGTTTATGGATTAGAATTTTACCTAATAGTATTTTCTTGAATTTCTTATCATATGAATATCATAAGTAGTTATTCTTTTAAATATAGTCATTCCTGAAATGAATAGTAAGCTAGAAATCTTAGACCTGATAACTAAATAATTTATTTCTAAAAGACTAATTAAATTACATGAATTATTTTTTATTTAACTTTATTATGATATTAATTAATCTAATTCATAGTTATTTAAATTGAAAAATCTTATTATAAAACTCATTATTTTTATGTAGTACTAAAATCACTTGAGGACAAGTAATAGGTAAGTTTGGGGGATTTTGATCGCTGAAAATTTTATTAAGAAATTCATACCTATTTTTGATGAAATTGCACTTTAAAGAAAGGTATTTTCTTGATTTTATTGCAGGAATGGAGAATTTAGGTTATAAAAGCAAAAATCATAAAAAGGAGCGAATTTGGAGCAAAAAGGAAGAAAATAACGAAATTTGTGTTGAGTCGCCGACGGCGAGATCGAGCCCGCCGATAGCGAGGCTACGAGGAGACATTTCTGAAGGAATTATAACTGTCTCGCTGACAGCGAGCCCGAGCCCGCTGACAGCGAGCTAGCGAGGTTTGAAGATCTTCTAGAACCCTCACCGACAACGAGGTAGTTCGTCGCCGACGGCGAGCTAGTTCAAATGGCTCTGATACATTGAACCTGGACACTTTTTGAAGGGATGCTTACACACCTCTTGGTCCTTTGCTCACCTCTATATATAGAAGCCGAAATTGTGTGTCTTAGTGTGTGTCTTAGGGAGTCTTTGAGTGTTATAAGTGAGTTATTTTGAGTCTTTAGTGAGTATTTAGTGAGTTAGTGAGTTTTTAGTGAGTCTTCGCTGCATCGGAAGGAAGATTCAAAGGAACTGCGAGGAGTCCGCAGGGATAAATTGAGATAAGTATTTGTATTTATTGTTTTTAACTTTAAATGAAATCCATGCTTAGTTTAGTTCCCATGCATTCCGAGTAGTTTATTAGTCTTTCTCCTCGTTATGAAATTAAGTGACTTGATGAACTAAAAATAGAAGTACTTTTATATATTAATAAATTGTGATAATTTTTACTTAAAACTTAATTTACTTTCAAACTGGCCATTTGAAATGTTAAAATGTGTTGATTATCAACTATAATAAAAATTACATCTGATATTCGGGGAATTCAAAAGCCTTGGAAGGAGGGTGCAAATAAATAGGGAAATAATATCATCGAGCATAGAATCGAGCATTTTAGTGTGACAAACTAAAATATTCAATTCGGTCCTATTGTTTGAGAGCTGAAGTGTAGATGTTAGCCCTCGGGCGAGGGGAACGTGGGAGCTCGAAGTGGCAGTCGGTATCCTCCCAGCTTACAGTCGACATTCAATAATCAAACATAGGATTAGTCAATATTCTTTACACCTGGACCAAAGGGTAAAGAATAGGAATGCTCCTATTTGTCACAATACCTTAAAATTATCTATTTAAATTCATCAATCACTTAAATTTCTAAACAAGGGGAAATATACTTTTTCTGAATAGTTAAGACTTATTTAGCAATTAGTTTAATTTCCTGCACTTTCAATACGTATTAATTTTCTACTTAGTTAAGTTACCTGATTAGAATACTTAGTTTACTTTATTGCGCTTAAATTTAGAATTCCAAATTTTCGTATACTAGTTTTATTATTATTATTATTTTAAAATTAGTTGTTATTTTATTTTCTCTTTCCCTGTGGGATCGATAACCAGGACTCCACTAGAGCCCTGTATTACTTGATATGATACGTATACTTGCGTAGCATCCACAACATAAACAATTACAATTCTATACATATAATATAGCGGGGTCAAGTTTTTGGCTTCGTTGCAATTAAATTAAAATATCATAATTTAAAATTGTGGGTCACCTTCTTATAATTAAAGTGTGACATGTATTCTTAGGTGGAGAGCACCTCAAACCCTAGCCAATGGGGAGAAAACTCTACTTCCACTCTCCTCACTATAGCTAACCTCATCATGACTACCCATGAGAATGAGAGGAAGGGAACTTATGTGTCATCCTTTCATGAAAATTGTTGATGATATGTTATCATATGTGGAAGGAGATTAATGAGCTCACTTTGGAGTCACCATTCACCTTGTCTCATACCCAATGAGAAGGATCCAAGGTTTAACCAAATCAAATGTATTAAATGGAGACTCATCATATGAAACGTGGAAATACTGAACTATGGATATCCACATCCTACAATTTTATCCTCTAGTCATCATAACATAGAGATAACCTTCCCAAAATAAACCTAAGCTCAACCATGGTCTCCCCATGGATATAAATAGAGCCAAACATGAGAAGACCAAGAAGAGGAGACCAAAATAGGAGACACCTATACACTGTCTAATTCTTCTGACTTTGAACATCAAAGTTTCTCCCTAGGACCTAAGTAATTGATCCCCTATAGAATTAACCCATGAAGCCCAATGGTTCGCCCTGATTTCCGTACCCAAAACCAAACAACTTTTGGGGTCTAAAATGAAGTTCTTCAAAACTTCAAATTGACCTCTCTAGAAGCTTCCTAGAACCCTTGAAGACAAGCCCAATCAAAATTGGCATTCCCCGTAGGCTCTAACCCGCTGTTCAACATCCTCCTTTCAAGCCGAGACAACATGAGATCAAATTTATACCTAAGCTTGATTTTACTTCAAATTGAGTTAGGACTAAACCTTCTGAGGTCAAGGCAAAGCTGTTGAACAAATCCAATTGAAATTCCATCAACTCAGGCTAAGGTATGGATTTTTGTACTCAAACCGAGCTCGGGTTTAACATTTTGTGAAACAAACCATTTCATAACCTCTTCATCACCATATGGATGTATTTGTCTTCTTCAGATGAAGATCTAGAAACAAAAGTCACTTGAATGCATTGAGAAAAAGCAAGATTTTGCTTCTAAATCATGAACGGCTTACGGGATAGACCATAGTGAAAAGGATGAACGGATGTCGTCTGATCCACAAAAAATTTGATAGCTTTTTACTATCCATTTCATACCTATTTTTGATGATATTGCACTTTAAAGGAAGGTATTTTTCATGATTTCATTAAGGTAAAATGATTTTACTCCTTTGGAGCAAAAGGAAGCAAAAAGGAGCAAATTTAGAGCAAAAAGGGACAAAAGTGCATTTTATTGAACTAGTATCGAACGACGCTGTCACCAGCTTATCCATGAAAAAATACCTATTCTTATGCCTTGATTTTTATTAAATTTTTAAGGATATTATGCTTTAATAAATGTATTTTTGTGTTTTGGATGTAGGTGATGCAAAAATATCCAAGAAGGAAAAAAAGATGAAAAAGGAGCAAAAAGGAGCAAAAATGGAGCCAAAATGCAAAATTGTAAAAATAATTGGCCTGGCGCCTAGGAGCCAGAATCCGACGCCTAAGCATCAGTTCGATACGAAATTCTGTATGATTTTTGATGACTTTTGGACGATTATTTTGACGGTGTTAGCGGTTATTGGACCATCTAGAAGATTGGCAGATATTCCTAGATCATAGGAAAAGTGATACATTGTGTTTGGACGCTTGGAAATGGTTAGGATCGCGAAGAGGTGTGACCCAAAGTGAAGAGGTGCGAAGAACTGGAAGCAGAGTCCGGCGCCTAGGCGCCAGATTCTGGCTCCTAGGCGCCAAATACACCTTCTAGAAGATTCATTGAACATGGACACATTTTAAAGAGGTACCTCAAGGCAACTCTTGAGGCCTATAAATAGGAGGCTACTCCTTCAGAGAAAAACGTCAAAAAATCCACAACCCAACCGAAAACCACCTAGCCCCATAGTTCCATTTAGAGAGAGAAATTAGAGAAATATTTTAAGGGCCATATTTATAGTTTCTTTTATTATTTAGTGAGTTTATTTTAGAGTTTGTATTGACAGTACTTGAAGAGTCAGTGCTTTTGAAGTCTGTATACTTTGGAGTCAGAAGGATTCAGAGGTTCAGTTGGAGAAACACTTGAGATAAGTATTTGTATTTTGATTCAAAGTTTTATTTAAATGTTTTGTTATTTAAATTCAATGTGTTCTAAGTAGTTACTTTACTTTCTTCTTTCAATTATGAAAAGATAAATAAGATAATATAAAATTTGATGGAGAATTAAAAACTATATTTATATTTTAAACATTATGATGATATTAATACCGGATCTTAATTTAATATTTAAATTGGCCATTTAAATTGTTAAAATCTATTGATAAGTTTTGAGACCTAGAAGGAGTTGAACTCTTAACTAGTAGATATCACATGAATCATTGGGTAGTCGAAGGCCTTGCGCAGGTTATTCAAGGTGAAGTGCAAATAAATAGGAAGATATTATTTAATGGGCGTATAATTGATATGTTTTTAGAGTGACAGGCTAAATTCTTGTAATTTGGTTTATAGAGAAGGAAAGGGTCACTAGTAGGGCCGACCATAGCCACCCTTGGACATCTAGTAGTGTGTGCCTAGATTAACCCATTCTACTAACAATACATCCAGACCTGATCTATAGATTAGTCAATGTTCTTTATAATATTTAGTGAAGATAAAGAATAGGAATGCTTCTATTTGGCACAATACCATAAATTTATATTCTCCATGAATATTACATTATCTTAAAAATCTTGGATTAATTAAAAGGAAGAAAGTTGTTTGCTTATTTTTATTTACAGCAATCATTACTTTATTACTGCTTTATTTTTGCATCTAGTAAATTAAATATCAACTTGTTAACTTTAAAAGAAATACATAAAAATAAAATCAAAATATTTAAAAACAAATCTATAATCCTCCTCGTGGGATCGATACTAGAGTCTTTATTTAAAGCTCTATATTACTTGAAGCGATACATATACTTGCGTAGTACCCCTAGTGTGTAAAATATTTTCCATAAAATTATATTTATATACACTAGCCGCTATTATTATTTGAGTTAAAGTATTGACTATAACATATTTTTTATAGCATAAATTACTGCATTGTTTGGCGATTGCAAACCAAGATTTTGGTGCATTGCTGCGGATCGAGGGTCACCAGCGCCAGACAACACTTATTTACAGAAGGTTGTGATCGTTTTGGAGGAATAATGCGCTGAACAGCACCCTATCCAGTGCCGAACCGTGCCTTATCTCGATTTTGAACTATATTCAATTTATTTGGCTGGATTTTGAAGGGTTTCTTTAAAAAATTATTGGAAATTCAGTTTTAGATTAATTAAAACACTTTTGGAGCCAAGTTTTGAGAGGTGGAATAAGGGAAGAGAAGAGTTTAGAGTATAGAGAGAGTTTCTTTCCATATAGTGTAGGAAGTTATGTTTTGTGTTTTCTCTTCTAAGGAGTGTGAGAGGAGAGGGAAAGTGAGAGATTTCTTCTTCCTTACTAATATGAAGAGAAAGTTGTGTGTTGTTGTGAAGAAAGAAGAGGAGTCAAATGAATTCCTTGAGATTCACTTGGGGAAGAGTTTGAGATAAGTTGTCTTTACTTTAGTTTGTTTGTATGACATTATTTTTATATATATAATCCATGTGTTGTCATCTTTTCTTCATGAATCTTCAGTAGATTTCTTTGTCTTTCTCCTTTTCATGTGATGTGTTGATGTTGTGATATAGAAATGATGTGCCGATTTATTATAGAGAATTTATGATGACCTTATCACTTCGAACTTCTTTTACTTTTGATCTGGACAATTGAATTGTTAAAACTTATTGGGAAACATATTTTCCAAAAGAATTATAAGTTTCACAGTAAAAGTGAAGTTACATTTAATTTCCATGAATGAGAGACATAGTTCATGGGGGTTGAGTGAAAATAAATAGGGAAATATACTTTAATGGGCTTAGAATTGGAGATTTCAGAGTGACAGACTGAAATCGTGAATTTGGTCATAATGTTTAGAAATTGAAGTGAGAGTTAGCCTTCAGGTGAAGAGAAGTGGGAGCTATAGAGTGAGACCAGTATCCTCCCAACCTAACCACGAATTTGGGGACTAAATTTTAGATTAGCCAATGTTCTTTATGCGCTGAAATCTGGGTAAAGAATAGGAATACTCCTATTTGGCACAATACATTAGCATCACTAATCTATGTCACAATAATCATCACATTATGAATGGAAAGGATGAACACTCTTTCTTGCAACTAAACTTTGTTATAAATTTAGTATTGTGTTAGTTTAACTTGCTAGATTTTAGAACGTTTTTTAGTAGAAATAGTAACTGCAACTGTTGTCTTTACTTTAAGAATTAAACTTACTTGCAATAGTTTTGTGATTCGATAAGTAATTTCTATGTTATGCAATAAAATTGAAGCCTCCCTGTGGGATCGATATTCCAAGACTCCACTAGAGCCCTATATTACTTTAGCGATACGTATACTTGCGTTTAATTGTGTGACTCATTATAAAACTAAATCAATATATATATCTAAATCTAAGTTCATAAATTTTGATTAATTAAAAAAATTGCACCAAATTCTTGGCGTTGCTGCCGGGGATGTACGCTAAATAAAGGGTAATTGTTAAAATTTAATTTTGTAGCATTTGAAATCTCATATTTAAATTGCAAGTCATAATTGTGTGTGTCTGTTTATTATTAGTGTTCTTATGGTATTTGTATGCATAGTATCAGATCTATAGGTTTAGTGCCTTATGATTCTGAATTAGAGCGTACTATTAGAAATTTTGAAAACAACAAAAACAATCTGTAAATGCTCACAAGATGGCGAACAATTTAAACAATCAAAACAAAAACGTACCAAGACCTTTAAGAGATTATGCTAATACAATAGCAGATGAAATTCACTTACTATCCAAAATCATGACGTTGCTGCTAATTCATTTGAGCTTAAACCAGCTATTATCCAAATGGTACAAAATAATCAATTTGGAGGACCACCTAATGAAGATCCTAACTTAGATCTCGCTAGTTTTCTAGAATTGTGTGTTACATTTAAATATGATGAAGTGTCAAACAATGCTGTTAGACTTAGACTTTTCCTTTTTCATTAAAGGATAAAGCTAAGGCGTGGTTAAATTTTTTAGCACCTAAATCTATCAGAACTTGGGGAGAGCTTTCACAAAAGTTTCTGTCAAAATATTAAACTCCTTCTAAGACTGCTAAGTTGAGGAATGATATCACATCATTTAGTTAGTTTGATGGAGAGTCCATATATGAAGCTTAGGAAAGATTTAAAGATCTTCTGAGGAAGTGTCCACATCATGCTTTACCAGACTAGTTAATAATTCAAACCTTTTATAATGGATTAGTAGGATCTTTGAGATTGATTATTGATGCTGCTGCTGATGGATCATTAATGTTAAAACCTTTTGATGAAGCATATTTGTTAATTAAAGTGATGGCTACTAATAATTTTCAATGGCCCTCTGAGCGGGTAAATCCTAAGAGAGTAGCCAGTATTCATGATTCTAATGCGATAACTATGATAGTTTCTCAAATAACTGCACTTTCTAAGAAAATAAATCAATATGGAATGAATTATTCTCGAACACCCCTAGTGTTAGGAGAAAAATCATCAGGACAAATGATAGACTCTCAAATGTCTTATGAAACCTTGAATGCCATAAATAACAAAATCAATAATCCTTATTCGAATTATTATAATCCTAGTTGGAGGAATCACCTGAACTTCAACTAGAATAACACCAATGTTGTTGTTAACTCGCAATGGGGAAACAATCCTATGAATCTAGTTGGAAATCTGAAAAACCAAGGAAATACCAATTATAGACCTTCTTATCCGCTTGGTTTTAATAGTAATCAACAATTTAAGGAAAATAAGCTGTCTCCTGAAGAAATGATTCTGAGTATGGGTAATCAAATTCAAGATCAAAATGTTGCAATGAAGAACATTGAGAATCAAATGGGACATATCTTTACTGCGCTTAAAAATAGACCTTCTAGAAATCTTCCTAGCAATGTTGAGATCAATCCAAAAGATCAAAACAAAGAGTAAATTAAGGCTATTCAATTATGGAGTGGTAAAGAATTGGAACCAAGAGTTCAAAAATAAGTCAAAGTTGAAAGAGAGGAAGTGAACATTGAGAAAAGTTTTAATAGGATATATCCAGACAAATATTTGCTAGAACCAATGAAGATGACTGTTGAAAAACCACATCCTCCTTTTCCTCAAAGACTAAAGAAATAGAACAGAGATAACATATTTGCAAAATTTTTGGAAATTTTTAAGAAATTAACGATTAATATTCCCTTTGTTGAAGCATTCGAGCAGATGCCTGATTTTGCAAAGTTTATGAAGGATATTCTTAAAAAGAAAATAAAGTTTGAAGACCACGAGACTGTTGCACTTTGCGATTAGTGTAGTGCAATTATTCAGAAAAAGCTTCCTAAAGAACTTAAAGAACCAGTTAGTTTTACTATCCCGTGTGCTGTAGGTGAGAAATTTTTTGAAGCTTTATGTGATCTTGGAGCTAGTATTAATCTTATGCCTTTATCAACTTTCAAAAGATTGGGAATAGGAGAAATTTCACCTACATCTGTGACTTTTCAACTGGCTGATCATTCTATCATTTATCCTAAAGGAGTTGTGGAAGATGTATTAGTAAAGGTGGATAAATTTATCTTTTCTGTGAACTTTATAGTATTAGATATGGAGGAAGATAAAGAAATTTCAATTATTTTGGGAAGACCATTTCTTGCTATTGGGAAAGCTATGACTGATGTTCAAAAAGGAGAATTAACTATGAGAGTTAATGACCAAGCGGTAACTTTCAATATTCTGAAATCTATGAAATACCTTTAATTAAAAAGAAGATGAGTGCTTTCGAATGGAAATTTGTGATTATTTGAGAGAAGATCATTTTAGAGAAATATTTGAAGAAAATGTGGAATGTGAGGATGAAAATGAAAGTGAAAATTAAGATGATATTGATGATTTTAAGAATGAAATGTTTGAATTTGTTCAGAAAAAATTTGAAAAATTGGATATTATGGAAAATTGAGATAAAAGTTTAATTCCATCTATCATTAAACCTCGAGAACTTGAGCTGAAAATTCTCCCTAATCATCTAAAGTATGTGTTTTTAGGAGAATCATCTACTTTACCAGTCATTGTATCTTCAAATTTAAATGAATATCAAGAACAAAAATTATTGGACACCTTAAAAAGATACAAAAAGGCTTTTGGTTGGTCCATAGCTGATATTAAAGGAATCAATCCGTTGATTTGTGTGCACAGAATTTTCTTGGATGAACAACACAAACCTAGAGTTGATCCACAAAGGAGACTGAACCCAATAATGAAAGAAGTGGTTAAAAAAGAGATTTTAAAGTGGTTAGATGCTGAAATTATGTATCATATTTCTGATAGTGTTTGAGTAAGCCCATTTCATTGTGTTCCTAAGAAAGGAGGATTAAATGTTGATGCAAATGATCGAAATGAAATTATACCGACAAGACAAGTCACTGGTTGGCGAATATGTATTGATTATAGAAAATTAAATATTGCTACTAGAAAAGATCACTTTCCTTTTAACATTTTTAAACCAAATGCTAGACAGACTTGTTGGACATAAGTACTATTGTTTTCTAGATAAATATACCAGTTATCACCAAATAGCTATTACTCCTGACAATCAATAGAAGACTACATTTACTAGCCCTTATGGAACTTTTTCTTTTAGAAGAATGCTCTTTGGATTAAGTAATGCACCTGCAACATTTCAAAGATATATGACGTCCCTATTTAGTAAATTAATTGAAGATGGAATAGAAGTGTTTATTGATGATTTCTCAGTATTTGGAGATTCATTTGATGCGTGTGTATACAACTTAGAAAATGTATTAGAGGTATGTGAAAGAAAAAATTTATTCCTAAACTGGGAAAGTGTCAATTTATGGTTGCAGGAGGAATTGTGCTTGGGCATAAAATATCTGAATATGGCATGGAAGTAGATCCTGTGAAGATTTAAATTATAGAAAAATTACCACCTCCAACAACTATGAGAGGGGTAAGAAGCTTTTGGGACCTGTAGGATTCTACATGCGATATATTAAAGACTTTTAAAAAATTACTAAACCTCGATGCCGACTTTTGGAAAAAAGATAAAAAGTTTGATTTTAACGGTGAATGCTTAAAAGCTTTTGATCAATTAAAGAAAAAATTAATTGCTTAACCTATGATAGTTTTACCTAACTGGGAGAAACAATTTGAATGAATGTGTGATGCTAGCAATTATGCTATTGGATTTGTTTTAGGGTAAAAACATGATAAAATGTTTAAAGTTATATACTACGCTAGTAAGACTCTTACTGATGCTCAAATTAATTACACTACTACTGAGAGAGAGTTATTTGCAATTGTATATGCCTTTGAAAAATTTAGATATCATTATGCTATTAAATATTTAATGCAAAAGAAGGACGCAAAACCAAGACTGATTCGATGGATGCTTTTAATGCAAGAATTTGATTTTGAGATCATTAATAGAAAAGGGGTTGATAATCAAATAGCTGATCATTTATCTAGACTTGAACAACCTAATTTGGATGACTTTAAAAAGGAAATTACTGAAACTTTTCCTGATGAGCAATTATATAATATTATTAAAGGAAATTTGTCGTGGTATGCTGATATTGTGAACTACATCGTTAGTAATATTTTTTCCACCTGATTTAACAATGCAACAACATAAAAAATTTAAGCATGATGCTAAATTTTATTTTTGAGACAATCCTTATCTGTACAAACAATGTAAAGATCTTATTATTAGGAGATGTGTGCCTTATGAAAAAAACTGAAAGAATTATTCGTGAATGTCATGATTCTGAATTTGGATGACATTTTGGAATTGTTAGAACTGCACATAAGATTTTGCAATCTGGATTTTATTGGCCTACACTTTTCATGGATGTTTATAGATTTATCAAAACTTGTGATCGATGTCAGAGAATAGGCAATATATCCAGAAGAAATGAAATGCCTCTTAATCTTATTCTGGAAGTTGAAATTTTTGATGCATGGGGATTAGATTTTATGGGACCATTTATACCTTCATTTGAAAATTTATATATACTGATTGATGTTGATTATGTTTCAAAATGGAATAAGGAAATAGCTTTACCTAGGTGTGATGCTAGAAGTGTTTCTAGGTTTTTGATAAAAAATATTTTCACAAGATATGAAATGCCTAGAGTAATCATCACTGATGGAGGATCCCATTTTAAGAATAATCTGATTCAGAGATTGGTGGAAAAATATAATATTATGCATATAATCTCTACAGCTTATCATCCCCAAACTAATGGTTTAGTAGATGTATCTAATCATGAAATTAAATGAATTCTAAAGAAATTCATTAATCCTGAGAAATTGGATTGATCTGCTAGATTAGATGCTGCACTATGGGTATACATAACTGCTTATAAAACTCCTATAGGAATGTCCCCTTACAGATTAATCTTTGGAAAAACCTGGCACTTGCTAGTTGAATTAGAATATAAAGCATATTGGGTGATAAAGAAATTAAACTTTAATTTGTAAGATACTGGTGAGAAGAGTCTGTTGCATTTGAATGAATTGGAAGAAATCAAAAATAAATCATATGTAATGATTGAATATATAAGGAATGAAGAAAAAACATGGCATGATCGGAAGATTATCAAAAAAGAATTTGAACAGGATAAAAAGTTTTTTTATACAATACAAGATTGAAATTCTTTCTAGGGAAACTCAAATCCGGATGGACAAGACCTTTCATTGTCATAAAAATATATCAGTTTGGAGCTGTGATTATCGAAGACCCTAAATCTAGAAGAATATTCAAAGTTAATGGCCAAAGATTAAAACCATATTTTGAAGGCAATAGACCTAATTTTAAAGAGGTTTTAATGTTGGATCAACCTGAATAACTGAAAGTTATGTCGGGTTGATGACGTTAAACCAAGCGCTTTGTGGGAGGTAACCCACATTTATGGAGTGTTTGCTTTATTTGATGTGTTATTTGTGTTTGTTTTTTACTTAATTAAGTCTTATTCTTCTTTAAATATCATTAAGAATATTTATGAAATGAATCTAATCAAAATTTGGAAAGAATTTGAACGAAGTGAAGCTTGGCGATATTTGAACTAGCGCCGAACGGCGTTGTTATCAGCGCCGGACAGTACCGCTATTCAGAAAATTGTTTCTCATTTTTAAATTTGAGAGTTGGCAGTTCTAGGCGATAAATCCTCCATTATAACTCCCAAAAACTACCACTAGAAGCTGGAACTTCCAAAGGAACGAAGAGGAAGATCCAAATTCTTGGCCAAATGGATTCCGACGGAATGGAAACATCAAGATTTCAAGTTTTGAATAGTAGAAAGTTTGTCAGTTTCAAGGCACCGTGACTATTCAACAAAAATATCTCAAAAATAAGATTAATTAAGGAGAGAGGCTTTGTAAATCGAGGTACGAATTCTCCTTCTAATAGAATAGATGAAATTAATGTTCTGAGACGTTGGAAAGTATTATGTTATACTACTACCACAGTAGTTGTCCCGGTTGTGAAGGAGTTCTATGCAAATCTTCATGGAATCAACCAATGATCGGTCTATGTGCAAGGTAGGTTTGTCACATTTACACCTGCAAAGATTAATGATTTTTATATGATTGAGAATGTGTCAATCTGCCACTATTCGAATTTTACCCCGATGAAGGACAATATGAATGATATATACATATATCTGATGGATGAAAGTAACGAATGGGAGATAATAGATAGCAGGTATGTAAGTTTCTCGACTACTCTGTTAAATCCTACATCGAAATACTTACATTACTTCATATGTGCAAAATTGCTCTCGACCATGAAAATCAGTAAAGTAATTAAGGAGTCTGATATTCTGAACTACAGTATTCAAATGGGGATGTCTATTGATGTTGGCTCGATAATTGTTAAGTCTATTTTGGGATTGATCGTTCACGGATCTAAGTATGGGCTTGGACATCCTTCCACCATATTTCTCCTCTACAGTCAATCACAAGTGTCATATGAGAACTGGGAAAGATTACTTCTACCTTGGAAGCCTATAGACCCAACAAATGCATATGGTAATAGGTAATTGGTGATATGAATGATATGAGCATCATTCAGCATCAACCATCTCAGAGGTCAGCACATATTCCTTTTACTTTCCTAAAATTCACAAATTATCTTGAAGAAAATTAAGAAATTCAAGAAGGAAGTACAACACCTGATGAATGCAATCAAATATCTATCTAATTTCTTTGATCATATTGTTTTCTCCATTCTTTTTCTCTTTTTTTATTTTAAAAGGAGTCGCCAGCTTGTCAGTCATCGTATATTTCCCCTATTCGAATAAATCTCCCTCCCGAATCAAATAAGTGATTCGAAGAGGAGAGGAACCGATTAAGAAGGGACATACGACAAAGTGACAAACAAGAGAAAAGAAAAACATGGAGAGTCTACGTGCGATAAACCTCGCAAGGATAAGTCAAGCATGTCCGCCCAAACAAGATCGAGCGAGAGGCACCTTCAACCAATATCCGCAAAAGAAGTATCTACGTAAACTACCCATAACCGGAGAATCAAGTGTATGTACCGTTGCGGGGTCAAGAGCACTCCCGGAGGAACGTATTCCTATCGGTTAATTACATCTTGGGGGATACCCAAGAATACTCTCGATAAAAGGAGTTTCGCTTTATATTATCATAGACCTGGGGTATAGGCAATCAAAGGGAGATTATTCCGTGTGGGAAAGTCTCGACGCTTCAAAGCTCTCGCTAAGACATCAGGTAGAGAGTGAGTCTCTCACATCCCAAATGGGGTAGCAGCTCATTAGCATACAAAACCCACAGAATAACCTAAATCATCTTGACGGGGGTATCCCAACACGTCAAAGCATGTCCGGGCCATAAGGGCAGAGGACAAATCGTCGTATCCCAAACGGGCGGCAGCTCATTGGCATCGGGCCGTCAAAATGATATCAACGAAGTCAATGAACGAAAGGGCTCAACAGGGGTAGTCAAAGGAAGGAAGGAGTAATCCTAAAGGGGTAGAGGTAGCCAAGTCGGGGTATCACAAACCCGTCATCCAAAGCAGTAGGACCCTAAGTCTACCCGAACGTGAAGGTAGTCGACCCAACACATCCTGAGATCCCCGGTCAGCAATCTAAGAATTGCATTATCCACGGGGACCTCGGTAGTCCTAAGGTCAAAGGAAGGAAACTCTATCCTATGACTATAAGCTGGAGCTCCAAGAGGTGGGTCTCACACCTGCCAAAGTGGCAAGGATGCCTCAGGAATGAAGAGAAAGGGAGGTTCATCTACAAAGCTGCAAAAGCTCCAAACAAAAGGACTTGCACCCCGTCTGGGTCGGGGAGCCTTCTAACACCCTAGGCGCACTAGACAACCACCTATAATGGTATGCTGGGCTAGTCAGGTTGGAGAAGCACGGGGACTCCTCCTCGGGACATGCAAATATGAATGCAGTTATCTAGAGCGGTCCTTAAGTAATGTGGAGGCCCTATTAGTATGACTTGGGTGATAGCCATGCAATGCAACCCATTTAAAATCCGGCCCGAAGGCCATGCAAGAAAGTAAAAGTGCATATTTTAAAATCTTGAATATTTTAATCCTAAAATTTATTTATCTTGAATTTTTTATTAGGACTTTTAACATATAAAATTTACAATTTTAGGGTCCTTAAAGAGCCTAAATGATATCGCAAAATCCCAGATCACAGAAAGAAACAAAGAAAACACATGCAGGCATGCAAATATGCAATAAAAGCAAGAAAGAAAGCACTCCATAATAAAATAAAAGAGGCCAAAATGCCGCTGGACCGGCAACATAATCCAGAAAAAGAAAAATGCGGCCGGACTCCGCATATACATGCCCAGTCCTAATTCTATATATCAATATAAAAATGCAGAATTAAGATACGGGGCACGAACATCTGCTCCTAGTCCCCTCCACGTGGTTCCCGCGTAAAATGCCTCGGAACCCGTGCCAGTATCTTATTTCTGCTACAGGACTCTCCTAGACTCTAAAAGTACAAAGGAAAATAAAAAGAGTCAATCCTGCATGAAAACAAGTGTTAGCGGGAAAGCTCACATGCAAATGACGTATAATGAGCCATGCTTTATAAATGGGGGAGCTAATAGCACCTGCAAGTAAAAGGATTAGAAATCATCCCTTGCTCCCCCATAGTGGTACCTATGTGTGTGTATAAATAAGCATGGCTCCTCGCGAAAAGCGCCCTAACACACTACCATACATATGAAGCATGCAATCACATCACAGCAAACCGCAGAAGAAAGATACCGGCTAGGGCAACCAATCCATCAAAGAACAATAGCCAGGCATCAAAAAGACTACCTAGCAACCTAAGTCCTAGCCTAGCACACCATCTAACGAAAGTGCACAAACCTAGTGCCTAAGTGCGGGGTAAGTCTGGGTATAGTATGAATTTGACGGGGTCGCCATACCGGCCCCATCCTAAAGAACCGAAGGATCTAAAGGGCGTCACGAAGAGGGGTGACACAAGTTAGATCCAATGGATCCTTAGCACAGTCATACTTGTGTCAATCCCGATGACTTGACTCGCATTGCTCATTGGGATCAACCCAGCAAGCAATGCTCGTTAAGGCATCACGACAGACACGAGGTCACTCTCCTAACGAGTAGGACAAGCCATCGAGGAATGGGTAAGCAAACAGTCATGCAAGAAGTCCACATTGTGACTGCTCGACCGAAGTACGAAACAATCACAACGGGCACCCAAAAGAGCAACCACACACATCATGCAGAATGCAAAGATGCTACATGCAAAGAGGATGCACCAAAGTGGTGAGGTTGATTATACCGTGAAGGCAGTGGCTCAGAAAGAGCGGGCATGCCGTAGTGGCAGCGGCCCAAAAGGATGGGTATGCCGAAGAGGCAGTGACCCGAAGGTGGGCATGCCGTAGTGGCAGCGGCCCGGAGGTGGGCATGCCGTAGAAGCAGCGGCCCGAGCAAATGAGTATGCCGAGGAGGCAGTGACTCGGAGGTGGAATAATTCTCACTAGGGAGAATCATAAAAGTGCGGTGCAAATGTAATTGTAAATGCAAAAAAAAAAAAAACAGAATAAGGTGCAACATGCAACCAGACCAACATGCACATGCCAGAAAACATGCAATAAAATGCAAAAGCATACAAACATGAGTGATCGGTCGACCGGACCGTGGTGGCTGGTCAGACCAAAGAAATGGGTGGATTAGTTCGGGGTAACCAATCCGACCCTAAAGGATAGGTGATCGACTTGGGACAGTCGATCGAACCCAACTGAGGATCGGGGATCGGCCCAGGACAGCCGATCAACCCAAAGTGCTCATGAGAACATGCATACAATGCAACAAATGACCACATGCAAAAATGCAACAAGATGATCCATGCACATGCGATGAAACCCAAACGGTCGACGACACGTCGAACTCGTCCAAACGACCTCACATAGGTACCTAGGGTTGACGCACTTGAATCTGCGGCATCGCCGCCTCCAGTTTTGGCGTGGCTATGTAGAGGGTTTCCCGCTCCGATTTCTCGTAGGGGAAACTCTCTACCGTTCGTAGGGCAGACTAGCTACAAAGCTTTTTCCGCTCTATGGACTAGCTACAAAGCTTTTCCCGTCCTCTAAGATCGAACTCAACTAACCCCTCAAAGGGAGATTAGGAGCGCCAAAACCGTGAGAAATTGGGATTCCAACCCAGCAGGATTAAGATCTAAAGCTCAGAACAGGGAATCGCTAGGCTACGAATAGGAATTGGCCAACATACAAGATTCTTAACCTATAGCTCACTCTAGGTAAATCAACGATCCATCACATAGGTGGTTCGACCGGTCGACACATGTCATTCGGCACCTCCACCCCACGTGGGCTATCGAACCCACGTGCCTAGATCGGACTAAACCTAGGGTCGCCTAAGGGATAAGAAAATCTCACCGCCGCGAAGGTTGAAGACGCGTTCTCTTTATGCTGAAGAAGAGCCCTCGATTTCGGCAATTCACCGGTGCTCGGTCCGTGCGCCAACACGCGTACCTCTCAATGAATCGTGCAACGAGGAAAATACGACGCAATGAGGGCAAGAGACACACCTCGCAACAAAACCACGCAAACAAGGGAGGAATACGTGAGATTTGTGATGTATCAAAATAAATAATTCAAGCATAATAAAAATGCATCGAAACATATACCTTAGCTGGATGGGTCTCTCGACGACGGTGACAGAGGGAAAACCACGAGGTGAAAGACGGTCGCACCTCCTCGAACAGTGACGATGTCCTTTGTCCCGCGACGTCGAGGTGCTCCGACGAAGTATCCGGTCGCCGGGGAGGTACGACCGTGACGCGCAGAGACTAGCTCGTCGACGGCGCGCACCAAGAGCGAAGAAAATACGGAGGAGAGCTCGGTCGAGCTTCTTCTCTCAAAGTAGGTGAATGGCCGGCGAGGGTGGCCGGCGGGCTCGAACTGTGGCTGGATCGCCGGCGAGGAGTGCTGCCGATCGGACGCGAGGGAGAAGGTAGTTGTTTCGTAAAAAAAAAAAAGTCACGCCACAAGACTAAGACTAGGAGGTAAGATCGGCGGAAGATAGGCTTTACCGGAGGCTGAAGGGGATGGAAAGCCGGCGAGCGCGCAGATTTCATCGGCGGCCGAGAGGTAATCGAGGTCGGTACAACTTCATTCGCTCGTCGTGCTGCGCTCAGGCTTGAGCACGCCGTGAAGGAGGAGATCGGGGGTCTTCGGCCACCTGCAGGAGGAGGTGGCGGACTTCGCCGGCGAGGAGAAGGCCGGCGGCTGGTGGAGGTCGACCCGAAGCTAGGGTTCGCGAACAGGATGGGCTGGCGGCTGAGTCGCGATGGAATCCCTTGTGGCTGGGAGGAATTGCGATGGAAAATAGGGGGGAGAGAGAGAGAGAGGGGCATTAGTTTAGGTATAATAATAATATATCATATATAATATATATATTATATAATAATAATAATATTATTATTATTATCCTCTGCGAATTTTTAGCTCGTGCACGTGCTTGCAGCGAAGTGGATGTCCCTCTTAGCTAAAATCGACGTTCCGGGCGCACTCGCGTGGTCCGTTTCGTCATCCAGGGTCGTTCGGGGCCGCTCGGGCTACTTTTTGAGTAAATGGGCCAAAAAAAAATAATTCGCATATTTTAAGCCCGCTCGCGATGTCGTAGCAAAATGAACATCCTCCTTAGGTAAAATCGACATCCCAGACACAATCGTGTGATCCGTTTCGTCATCCGGAGTCGTTCGAGTAACTCTCTGACAATCGGGCTAAAAACGATAATTTGCACAATTTTTACCCCGCCCGCAAAGCCGTAGCAAAATAGACGTCCTTCCTAGCTAATATCGATGTTCCGGACACACTCGCGTGGTCCATTTCATCGTTCGAGGTCATCTGAACAAGCTCGCAGGTGGATGAGCCAATTTGAGCTAATTTCCCACGCAACGCTTCGAGTAACGCCTGTCGACCCTGGTATGCTCAAATGGACATCCCATGCATGTAATATATAAAAAAACGATGCCAACAAAGGACCCCCAACAAGTGTGGTGTACCGCTGAGGCACAGTGCACTTGTTGGAAGCATCCTTAAAAGAGAGCATCTCTTGGTAGTCTATGTGACATCCCAAGAAAAGAGTAAAGGCAAGCTCGACCAGGCCAGATAAAGTGGGCATGGTATGGTCGAGGGTGTGGCTAACCTGTCGTGACTGGTCAATCACCAAAAATAGGTTCAGAGGCCGTAAAGGCATAACCTGAAAGGGTGGTTCAGATGCCGTAGTGGCATAACCACAAAAATAGGTTCAGAGGCCGTAGAGGCATAACCTACGGGGTGGTTCAGAGGCCGTAGAGGCATAACCACGAAAATAGGTTCAGAGGCCGTAGAGGCATAACATAGGGGGTGGTTCAGAGGCCGTAGAGGCATAACCACAAAGGATCCCAACCAAGCCAGGAAAACTGGGCAGGGTATGGCCAGGGGTGGTGGTCAGCAGTCGAAGCTAACTGTCCATCGAAGAGCTCAGCCAGGCCAGATAAACTGGACATGGTATGACTGAGAAAAGATTTGCCTGACCTCATTCAAAACTGCGATATCGATCTGTCTGACCTCATTTGAAACAACAGAATCAATGAAAATCCCGTACCTGACCACATTCGAAATGGTAGGAGAGAAGGATCCAGCCAGGCCAGCTAAACTTGACATGTTTGGCTGGGGTTTTGCCTGACCTTATTCGAAACGGCAATATCAATCTGTTTGACCTCATTCGATACAACAGAATCGATGAAAACCCCATACCTGACCACATTCGAAACGGTAGGGGAGAAAACTCAGTCATCTCCTGTGACCAAATCTCCTGTTATGTTTCCTGTGAAAGAGACCTTGATTGTGAGTCTACTGATCTCCTTGAGACAAAACACCCATCACTTTAATCAGGTGGCTATAAAACACAACATATCCTGATCAGAGGTGGCGATCAAACCAATGAGTATAAAGTATGGTTGACCTAAAAGAAAAAAGAGAGGTGGTTCAGAGGCCGTGAAGGCATGACCAAACATAGTGGTTCAGGGGCCGTAAAAGCATAACCACATAAATAGGTTCAGAGGCCTTAAAGGCATAACCTAGGGGTGGGTTCAGAGGCCGTAGAGGCATGACCCAAGGAAAGTCTGAAAAAGAGATACTTTCATAAATGAACCGGCTCAAAAGGGACATATAGCCTGAGAAGTATCGAAAGGCTAATGAGCCGGATACGACAATATATTCTCATAAAAGAGCTGACTAGAATGTCATATAGCTCCAGAGGTATCGTATCAAATGACCACAAAAGTAAAGTTGTCAAAAGACAGGGTATCCTCATAACAAAGCCGACTAAAGTGTCATATGGCTCGAGGAACATGGCTAGAAACCCGAAAGTGTCCGGAGACGGGATACTCTTGTAAATGAACCGACCCAAAAGGGACATATGGCCTGAGAAGTATCGAAAGGCTAATGAGCCGGATACGACAATATATTCTCATAAAAGAGCTGACTAGAACGTCATATAGCTCGAGAGGTGTCGTATCAAACGACCACAAAGGTAAAGTTGTCAAAAGACAGGGTATCCTCATAACAAACCCAACTAAAGTGTCATATGGTTCGAGGAACATGGCTAGAAAGCCAAAAGCGTCCGGAGACGGGATACTCTCGTAAATGAACCGGCCCAAAAGGGACATGTGGTTCGAGAAGTATCGAAAGGCTAATGAGCCGGATATGACAATATATTCTCATAAGAGCTGACTAGAGCGTTATATAGCTCGAGAAATGTCATATCAAACGGCTACGGGGCCAAAACGTCAAAAGACGAGATGTCCTTGTACAGAGCCGACTAAAGTGTCATGTGGCTCAAGAAACATCAAGGTATATGGCTATGTAAAGCCGAAAAATGCTCTCATAAGAGAACCAGTCGAAATGGGCATGCGGTTCGAGAGACCTCAAAGCCAAATGGCTACAAAACCCGGCGTGCCTCATAATAAGGTCTTATCATCAAGGGTCGGCCAAGTGAAGGCAATAGTGTCGTTGATCGTAACATCAAATGATCAGGAAGGTATATATCCCGATCGAGGTAGTCCAGGAGATATGTATCCTGACTACACATCAAGTAGAGTAGGAGGTAGGTATCCTACTTCGCATATCAAGTGGCACAGAAGGTATGTACCCTGGCCGATCATATCAAATAACACAGGAGGTATGTATCCTGGTTGAATGTATCAGATGACACATGAGGTATGTGTCTTGGTCATATACTAAAAAGGACAAGAGCTATTTGTCTTGCCTACACATCAAGCGAGCAGTCATATGGCGCAACAGCCCGAGGCAACATGCTCAAAGTATAGTCGGATGTCAAAACGCTCCGAAAGAACATGGATCAGTGTTAAAATCGATACGACATGTGACTCGACGTGGTGGATAGAACCAACCGAAGTAGTCGAAAATATCAAATAGGACAGGGGAGGTATCCCGCCTATGCATCAAATGAGCGACCATATGACTAAAATAGCTCGAGATATCATGATTAGAGTATATGCTGGATGCATGGAGCGATCCAACTAAACATGGATCGGCGGTAAGGCCGATGCAACATGTTACTCGATGTGGCAGACAGAACTAACCAAATAATTGAAAGAATTAATGGGGTTAGCTAACTGAAATGGTCTAACCAATAAAGTGCTTTTATGTAAGCACTAGCGAGACAAATCTCGCAGGGGATTCTCCCATTTAGCAAATAATTATGCTGGGAGGCATCAAATATCCCGGTGTAGACATGGATCAACTGAGCGACTGATACAACATGTCATTCAATGAGGCGGACCAAACTAACCAAGCCAATTGAAATATCATCGAGGTGGACTCACAAGTCCAAATGTAGAGTGCTTTAAGCAAGCACTAGAGAAATAATTCTCGCTAAAGTGGCCCTCAAAACTAGCGAAGTAGTTGTCGCTGAGGAGAGCTCAATGGATATTTCCTGCAAGAACTGGCTAAGGCAATTCCTGTCGAGGACAATACCGAGGCGAACGTCATGCCTCAGAAGTGCAACTGACTAGCGACATGGATCGAATAGAGAATAGACAAAGTCTAAAATCGATACAACATGTCACTCCAACAAGGCAATGAAAATTGACCGAGTCAAAAATATCAAAGATGGTGGATGGTCAAAACATACCAACCCTATACGATACTGCTACTGGAAATTTGGTAGAATGAATTCCAATGGAGAATTACCACAGTATCCAAGAGTGGTTGGTAAGAAAAATATAGCATTCCAACCGCATGGGTGCATGGATCTCAGACCAACCCAAAAACATCCTCCTAAGAGGGAAAATGCCGCACTCATTTGAAACGAGCGGGAGACTCTAATTCGGACTCACACAGGGTGCTCGACCGAATAGAGGAGTCGAGGAAAGAAGTATGGCTTTCCGCACAAAAGAGGCATCAATCGAACTTGACCTCAGTCAGTCGTGACACCTTAGAAAGGTTGGGCAAAATAGAGCGAACCAACCAAATGATATTTAGCCGGAAGACCAAAACATATCCCTTAAGAGGGAATACACCACACTCATCTGAAGTGAGTGGGCCCAAGCATATCTGTAAAAAGGTGCTCAGTTCGGACCCTATGTAGAATGGGTAACCGAACAAGAATGCTAGGAAAGGGCATGACTTTAATGCATAAGGCAAATATCAATCAAAATTGACTCCTGTCAATCGAGAAATTGCTAAGGTTAGCTAAGCAAGATATGATAACCATAATTGCAAGATATGATAACCATAAAGCTATGCTCAAATCCTCTAAAAAGAGGGTATCTTCCACTCTCACTATGACGAGAGGGACGAATGTATCTACCACACTCATTTATGATGGGTGGGACACCCTTGCTCGGGTCCGCTCGAAGCGAGGAACCCAAGAGAAAAGATAAGAGAAGTACTTGGCTTCTCTTACACCGATAACTGGTTGCGCCAGGTATAAGCCTCTCGTAAGACTTCCACTTTATCTGTTTACCAATTCAGCAATCAGTTTTAAGAGATGCACAAGACCTCTCTTACTTGCAATGAAGCAAAGGAATGGGTGGGTGTACAGTGTCGTACAACATACTCACAAAGAAGGCTAGTCAACTTCCGAAGGAAGGACTTCCAGGAACCTGAAGGTCAACACATAAAGTGTACAAGAAGGTGGGTAAAAAGCCCACAAGATGGCAAGCCTTTCTTCTGAAGGAAGGGCCACCGGACCCAGAGGGTCGCCACATAGTACGTAAGGGTGGTGGGTGAAGAGTCCACACACAAGAAGGAGAGTCAACTTCCAAGGAAGGACTGCCCGACCCAGTAGGTAGACGCATAAAGCGTAAAGATGGTGGGTGAAGAGTCCACAAGATGGCAAGCCTTTCATCCAAAGCAAGGGCTGCCGGACCCAGAGGGTTGACGCATAAAGCGTAAAGATGGTGGGTGAAGAGCCCACAAGATGGCAAACCTTTCTTCCAAAGGAAGGGTCGCCGGACTCAGAGGGTTGACACATAGTGCATAAGGGTGGTGGGTGAAAAGTCCACACACAAAAAAAGAGTCAACTTCCAAGGAAGGACTACCGGACCCAGAGGGTCAACGCATCAAGCGTGATATAATGTGGGTGTACCGTATGTCGTACAACGTGCCCACAAAGCTATTGATAGTCTTCCATGCCATTTATATTTTTCATTGGCATTAAATATTATTATTTTTTTTTATTATTCCCAACATAAGTCGTTATGGGGAACGATTTAGCGTGACATGCCAACTCAATCTGGTAAGTGGAGCTCTCAAGTAAGCATCCTAGACTCATGACCAGATATACCATGCAAAATATGAGATTTGCAAAATTCAGGTCCAGGTGGGATTTTCCTTAAGTACTCTTCCCTAGTCCCTATCCTTTAATTATTTTCACCCTTAGCCTAGATAGGCCTCGTCATTCGTATCCGGATGTAAAGAAATGTTTTCATTTTGGAGATGTCTTTAAATCAATTACTAATTTATCAGTCATCCCAATGTCACTTAAACAATTCTCTGAACCTTAATATTCTAAGGATCTTATCAGGAGAATTTTGAAATCAAAATGTTCTTTATATCGAAATTTTTGATTTCTCACTCACCTCAAGCTTCTTCTCAGGAGTGTTGATCATTTTTTTTATCTTTTTATCTTTTTTTTTATTTTGAAGCCTTTCACACTTTTTTTTTATCTCTCCTGAGAATCACTATATCTGGTGAGCTTCTTTTGTAATAAAGTAATTTACTCTGACTCAAAAATCTCCTGAAGAAAGATTCTTAGAATTTTATGGTACATTACTTGTCAAGCTTCCATCGGTCTAGCCGAATGAAAAAGTAAGAGATCTAAATAGTCTCTGAAACTACTCACATCTCAATGACACCCATCTAGTCACTCTGAGGTGTTCTCAGGACTTAGGTGAAAGTTTATTAAAGTAAGGGATTTGGTCATCAAGACATAATTCAAATCCCCTGAACCATGAAGATCAGCAAATCCTAAGAAGGTGCATACATGGTCTGACTTAAACCCATCCTCAGGATCTATCATAGATTCAACCTCAAGAAACATCGAAGGAAAATCCAAGATAAGATCAACTAAAGAGCACAGTTCCTTTCGGAAGCGTCTCAACGGCCTCTGTAAATGGAGCCGAAATATCAAGAGGTACAGGGAAAAGAAGCCACTGCCTCTTAGTCAAGGTATATCTTGGTTAGATAAGCAGCGAGGTCTAACCGGTAGTGTCGGATATCGAGGTATCACGATGAGTCATGGACTGATTTATCATGACAAAGTGCTTTAATCAGTTCAACATGACTATTGACAAGGTAATAAGAATCAACTAAGTCAAGCAAAATATCCACAAGGTTGGATATATGAGATGAATCCATCCCACAGTGATGCTTTCTCACCAAGAACAGACTAAAAAGTCAGTAAGATTCTAGATAGGTGAGGCACCAAATCCTAGTCAGGTTCAAAGTAAACTGACTAAATCAAATGCTAGACAAATAAGTTGGTCTTAGCAAAGAAATACTCTCATCAAGAGCTTAGCCAAAAGGCAAACTAGCTTAAATCAAATGAGGCACTCTCAAACAGCCTGGGAGATGTGCATCCCAGCTAAACATGGATCGACTAAGGCTAGCAAAATGGACTAGTCAATACAACATGTTATCAACAAAAGCTTTTCTGGGGTGTCCCCCAATCGAAGTATAAAACTTCAACTATAGCCTT
This sequence comes from Papilionanthe hookeriana x Papilionanthe teres, assembly GCA_022702705.1. Classification (NCBI taxonomy): domain Eukaryota; kingdom Viridiplantae; phylum Streptophyta; class Magnoliopsida; order Asparagales; family Orchidaceae; genus Papilionanthe; species Papilionanthe hookeriana x Papilionanthe teres. Next base: position 112,709,337 of record CM040427.1, on the reverse strand, counting down.
GCTTAATAAATTAAAGAGGTCGAATAAAGCACTCTTCAAAGCAAAGGCAAGTAAACTCCTCGTTGTCAAATGTGGAAAGTCATTCTACATGTAGCGTCGGAATATCAAGAGACATGGTGACAAGAATTTGCCTAACCCAATGGGTATTCGCCGAAGTGCGACGATCAACTTATGTCCTCAAATAAGGAGAAAATCGACGGGGTATGCCCCGGATCTCCCTTTGTCGACATAGGACAAATTCATCTAGCGCGATGAAGAGGAAGCCACAAAATTTTCCTCGTGATTTCAGGAAAGAGTTAGCACATCAAATATGGGCAAAAGCCACTCCAACATGATCATCAGTGATACCTGGCACAACATCTGGCAAAGGGCACTAAATACCACGCCAAGGGTTCCATGCAACTCCTCGGCGGGTCTCATGGCCTGCACAACAGATGGCAAACATCCAGATCTTGTAGTGGACTGAGAAGTATATCTCGGTCTCCTACTATAAGGATCATGGGGTATGGTAAGTAGAGGAGTTCTTACACAACATTTTTAGATATTTCAGAGATCTAAGCAAGGAACTCATCTCTAGAAATAGGACCCTGCCCTCTCAAAGAGGAAACTAGAGTCTCAACAGGTAAAGAGACCTGTGGCTGAATCAGCCACTATGGTTGCAGCAGTCTGTTCCTATTCTTCTGGACGCCCTTGCCTAATGTAGGGACAGGCGAGACCTCAGAGAAACCAGAACAACTGGGGCTGGGACAATCATTAAACCAACAAAAACATTTCCCCTCAAAGAGGAAGATGCTCCTACGATCTTCTAAGTCAGAGAACTCGTGGTAGCAACAACAAAACGGACTGCAAGGTGAGAATGACTTGCATCCGAGAAAGGGAAGAATCCCAAGCAAACCTGACTGGAGTGTAGTCCACATAACCAGACAGAGGAGAGAAGATGATTTTTAGCTAATGGAATTTGGGCGTTATCCTATGCCGAATCGGAAACAAGTCATGGCGGGGACATGGTCCACATCGCCGAAGATGAAGAGGTGATTCTCAGCTCGACGGGATTTAGCACCATCCCGGCCGAACCAAAACAAGCCATGACGTCGACATGGTCCACAACGTCAGAGGAAGAGAAATGTGATTCTCAACCTTCAAGATTTAAGTATAAATCTTGGGCCGGAACGAAAATAAATCACGGCGGGGACCCGGTCCACACCGCCAGATGACAGCACCATAACAGATAACTCTAACACTCTTAGATAGTGCAACATCTGCGAGAATGGAAATCCTCAACATATGGATGGACTAAAATAGAGGCTAGTAAACAAGAAAGAGCGTTGTAGCGCATCGCCATCTGGCACTAGTCCTTTCCTCGAGGGAAAAGTAAAACCGATACAAGTTGCTACAATGAAAGTAGTACTACATGCACAACTCCTTTTTAGAGGAGGGCATGTAGCAAATGTCCAATGGGGACGTGGTCTGCTCAACGGGGACAGTAGCGAAAATGACTCAAAATGGGGGCCAAAGGCATCTCCTAAACGGGAGTCAGAATAGGTATATAAACCTAATACAAGCAATGCTGCTAAATTTGCGAAGAATCTATTCCTAGTCCTCCTAGCCTTCCCGCCTAATCGAGGGACAAAGTGGATCCTCGTGGGAAAACGGAACGTAAAGAAAGTCGGACAAATGTCACAACGACGACAGTAGTGACAAACCTACTGCTAAAAGAAGACTCACTTGCCTATGGCAAGGAGATATATGAGAAAACGGAGGGACAAGTCTAGAAAAGACCGTCAGGTGCGGCGGCACATCTCTATCGAGCGTCGTCCTCTTTTTGCAAAAGAAGCGAACGCGACGCGAGCCACCACAGCAAAAATAGCTAAATGTGTATGACTCCCCTTTAAAGGGGGAGGACACAGAGGAAAACGCCTCAGATAGCGCAGGAACAACTCAATATGCATGTCTCCCCTTTTAAAAGGGAGGGCATAAAGCAAAACGTCTAAGAGAGCGTAAGAACAACTCAATATGCACGTCTCCCCTTTTAAGGGGGAGGTAATAGAGAAAATGCCTCAAATGGCGTATGAAAGACTCAATGTGCACGTCTCTCCTTTTAAGGGGGAGGGCACAGAGCAAAATGTCTCAAAGGGCGTAGGATTACGTAAGGTAACCCCACATGAGTGCTCGAAGGAACTGAAGGTTATGACACCCTCAGAGCACAAAAATGCTCGGGGAGAGGGGAAAGAGCTCTCCTCGGCAAGCAACGATCATATCCATCTTTCTCGCTCTTTCCGCATAGCGGGCAAAAAGGGACAATGATCAAAAATAAGGAAAGGTCAAGAAACCAATCACAAAACTACAACGACATCGATGCATGCGATAATGCTGCAACCAAAATGTCGAGGGTGAGAGAAGGGACAGAGTGCATCGAGTTGCTACCCCTAGCAACCGATACATGGACTGAAAACCAAGGTCTCACAAAAGGCTCAACTGTGACTCGAAGGAAGAGAACCAGGTCACTATAATATGAGCGAAACTCCAAGTATGGAGAGATGCTATAACCCAAAAAAAATGAAGCTCTAAGTATGGAGAGAGAAACTCCTCCCCAGCGGAGTCGCCAGTTATGCAAATACGCTGGGATCCACAAGTCACCTAAGCGAAAACTCCAAGTATGGAGAGAGAGACTCATCCCCAGCGGAGTCGCCAGTTTGTTTTCGCCATTCTTTTTCTCTTTTTTTATTTTAAAAGGAGTCGCCAGCTTGTCAGTTGTCGTATACTTCCCCTATTCGAATAAATCTCCCTCCCGAATCAAATAAGTGATTCAAAGAGGAGAGGAACCAATTAAGAAGGGACATACGACAAAGTGACAAACAAGAGAAAAGAAAAACATGGAGAGTCTACGTGCGATAAACCTCGCAAGGATAAGTCAAACATGTCCGCCCAAATAAGATCGGGCAGAGGCACCTTCAACTAATATCCGCAAAAGAAGTATCTACGTAAACTACCCATAACCAGAGAATTAAGTGTATGTACCTGTTCTGGGGTCATGAGCACTCCCAGAGGAACGTATTCCTACTGGTTAATTACATCTTGGGGGATACCCAAGAATACTCTCAATAAAAGGAGTTTCGCTTTATATTATCATAGACCTGGGGTATAGGCAATCAAAGGGAGATTATTCCATGTGGGAAAGTCTCGACGCTTCAAAGCTCTCGCTATGATATCAGGCAGAGAGTGAGTCTCTCACATCCCAAATGGGGTAACGGCTCATCAGCATACGAAACCCACAGAATAACCTAAATCATCTTGACGGGGGTATCCCAACACGTCAAAGCACGTCCGGGCCATAAGGGCAGAGGACAAATCGTCGTATCCTAAACGGGCGGCAGCTCATTGGCATCGGGCCGTCAAAATGATATCAACGAAGTCAAGAAGCGAAAGGGCTCAACAGGGGTAGTCAAAAGAAGGAAGGAGTAATCCTAAAGGGGTAGAGGTAGCCAAGTCGGGGTATCATAAACCCGTCATCCAAAGCAGTAGGACCCTAAGTCTACCTAAACGTGAAGGTAGTCGACCCAACACATCATGAGATCCCCGGTCGACAATCCAAGAATTGCATTATCCACGGGGACCTCTGGTAGTCCTAAGGTCAAAGGAAGGAAACTCTATCCTATGACTAAAAGCCGGAGCTCCAAGAGGTGGGTCTCACACTCGCCAAAGTGGCAAGGATGCCTCGAGAATGAAGAGAAAGGGAGGTTCATCTACAAAGCCGCAAAAGCTCCAAACAAAAGGACTTGCACCCCGTCCGGGCTCGGGGAGCCTTCTAACACCCCAGGCGCACTAGACAACCACCTATAATGGTATGTCGGGCTAGTCGGGTTGGAGAAGCACGGGGACTCCTCCTCGGGACATGCAAATATGAATGCAGTTATCTAGAGCGGTCCTTAAGTAATGTGGAGGCCCTATTAGTATGACTTGGGTGATAGCCATGCAATGCAACCCATTTAAAATCCGGCCCGAAGGCCATGCAAGAAAGTAAAAGTGCATATTTTAAAATCTTGAATATTTTAATCCTAAAATTTATTTATCTTGAATATTTTATTAGGACTTTTAACATATAAAATTTATAATTTTAGGGTCCTTAAAGAGCCTAAATGATATCGCAAAATCCTGCATCACGTAAAGAAACAAGGAAAACACATGTGAGCATGCAAATATGCAATAAAAGCAAGAAAGAAAGCACTCCATAATAAAATAAAAGAGGCCAAAATGCCGCCGGACCGGCAACATAATCCAGAAAAAGAAAAATGCGGCCGGACTCCGCATATACATGCCCGATCCTAATTCTATATATCAATATAAAAATGCAGAATTAAGATACCGGGCACGAGCATCTGCTCCTAGTCCCCTCCACGTGGTTCCCGCGCAGAACACCTCGGAACCCGTGCCCATATCTTATTTCTGCTACAGGACTCTCCTAGACTCTAAAAGTACAAAGGAAAATAAAAAGAGTCAATCCTGCATGAAAACAAGTGTTAGCGGGAAAGCTCACATGCAAATGACGTATAATGAGCCATGCTTTATAAATGGGGGAGCTAATAGCACCTGCAAGTAAAAGGATTAGAAATCATCACTTGCTCCCCCCATAGTGGTACCTGTGTGTGTGTATAAATAAGCATGGCTCCCTGCAGAAAAGTGCCCTAACACACTACCATACATATGAAGCATGCAATCACATCACAGGCAAACTACAGAAGAAAGATACCTGGCTAGGGAAACCAATCCATCAAAGAACAATAGCCAGGCATCAAAAAGACTACCTAGCAACCTAAGTCCTAGCCTAGCACACCATCTAACGAAAGTGCACAAACCTAGTGCCTAAGTGCAGGGTAAGTCTGGGTATAGTATGACTTTGACGGGGTCGCCATACCGGCCCCATCCTAAAGTACCGAAGGATCCAAAGGGCGTCACGAAGAGGGGTGACACAAGTTAGATCCAATGGATCCTTAGCACAGTCATACTTGTGTCAATCCCGATGACTTGACTCGCATTGCTCATTGGGATCAACCCAGCAAACAATGCACGTTAAGGTATCACGACCGACACGAGGTCACTCTCCTAACGAGTAGGACAAGCCATCGAGGAATGGGTAAGCAAACAGTCATGCAAGAAGTCCACATTGTGACTGCTCGACCGAAGTACGAAACAATCACAACGGGCACCCAAAAGGGCAAGCACACACATCATGCAAAATGCAAAGATGCTACATGCAAAGAGGATGCACCAAAGTGGTGAGGTTGAGTATACCATGAAGGCAGTGACTCAGAAAGAGCGGGCATGACGTAGTGGCAGCGGCCCAAAAGGATGGGTATGCCGAGGAGGCAGTGACCCGAAGGTGGGCATGCCGTAGTGGCAGCGGCCTAGCGGCAGCGGCCCGAGCAAATGAGTATGCCAAAGAGGTAGTGACTCGGAGGTGGAATAATTCTCACTAGGGAGAATCATAAAAGTGCGGTGCAAATGTAATTGCAAAGGCAAATGCAAAAAAAAAACATAATAAGGTGCAACATGCAACCAGACCAACATGCACATGCCAGAAAACATGCAATAAAATGCAAAAGCATACAAACATGAGTGATCGGTCGACCGGACCGTGGTGGCCGGTCGGACCAAAGAAATGGGTGGATTAGTTCGGGGTAACCAATCCAACCCTAAAGGATAGGTGATCGACTTGGGACGGTCGATCGAACCCAACTGAGGATCGGGGATCGGCCCAGGACAGCCGATCAACCCGAAGTGCTCATGAGAACATGCATACAATGCAACAAATGACCACATGCAAAAATGCAACTTGATGATCCATGCACATGCGATGAAACCCAAACGATCGACGACACGTCGAAATCGTCTTAACGACCTCACATAGGTACCTAGGGTTGACGCACTTGGATCTGCGGCATTGCCACCTCCAGTTTTGGCGTGGCTATGTAGAGGGTTTCCCGCTCCGATTTCTCGTTGGGGAAACTCTCTACCGTTCATAGGGCGGACTAGCTACAAAGCTTTTTCCGCTCAACAAACACCCCGATCTTATAGAACAGACTAGCTACAAAGCTTTTCCCGTCCTCTAAGATCGAACTCAACTAACCCCTTCAAGGGAGATTAGGAGCGCCAAAACCGTGGGAAATTGGGATTCCAACCCAGCAGGATTAAGATCTAAAGCTCAGAACAGGGAATCGCTAGGCTACGAATAGGAATTGGCCAACGCACAAGATTCCTAACCTATAGCTCACTCTAGGTAAATCAACGATCCATCACATAGGTGGTTCGACCGGTCTACACATGTCGTCCGGCACCTCCACCCCACGTGGGCGATCGAACCCACGTGCCTAGATCGGACTAAACCTAGGGTCGCCTAAGGGATAAGAAAATCTCACCGCCGCGAAGGTTGAAGACGCGTTCTCTTTATGCTGAAGAAGATCCCTCGATTCCGGCGAACCGCTGGTGTTCGGTCCGTGCGCCAACACGCGTACCTCGCAATGAATCATGCAACGAGGAAAATACGACACAATGAGGGCAAGAGACACACCTCGCAACAAAACCACGCAAACAAGGGAGGAATACGTGAAATATGCGATGTATCAAAATAAATAATTCGAGCATAATAAAAATGCATCGAAACATATACCTTAGCAGGACGGGTCTCTCGACGACGGCGACAGAGGGGAAACCACAAGGTGAAAGATGCTCACACCTCCTCGAACAGCGACGACGTCCGTTGTCCCTCGACGTTGAGGTGCTCTGACGAAGTATCCAGTCACCGGGGAGGTACGACCGTGACGCGTAGAGACTAGCTCATCGACGGCGCTCACCAAGAGCGACGAGCTCGGTCGAGCTTCTTCTCTCAAAGTAGGTGAATGGCCGGCGAGGGTGGCCGGCGGGCTCAAACTGTGGCTGGATCGCCGACGAGGAGTGCGGCCGATCGGACGCGAGGGAGAAAGTGGTTGTTTCGTAAAAAAAAAGTCACGACACAAGACTAAGACTAGGAGGCAAGATCGGCGGAAGATAGGCTTTACCGGAGGCTGGAGGGGAAGGAACGCCGGCGAGCTCGCCGATTTCGTCGTCGGCCGAGAGGTAATCGAGGTCGGTACAACTTCGTTCGCTCGTCGAGCTGCGCTCAGGCTTGAGCACGCCGCGAAGGAGGAGATCGGGGGTCTTCGGCCACCGGCAGGAGGAGGTGGCGGTCTTCGCCGGCGAGGAGAAGGCCGGCGGCTGGTGGAGGTTGACCCGAAGCTAGGGTTCGCGAACAGGATGGGCTGGCGGCTGAGTCGCGATGGAATCCCTTGCGGCTGGGAGGAATTGCGATGGAAAAATAGGGGGGGAGAGAGAGAGGGGCGTTAGTTTAGGTATAATAATAATATATAATATATAATATATATATTATATAATAATAATATTATTATTATTATTATTATCCTCCGCGAATTTTTAGCTCGTGCATATGCTCGCAGCGAAGTGAATGTCCCTCTTAGCTAAAATCGACGATCCGGGCGCACTCGCATGGTCCGTTTCGTCATCCGGGGTCATTCGGGGCTGCTCGGACCACTTTTTAAGCAAATGGGCCAAAAAAGAATAATTCACATATTTTAAGCCCGCTCGCGATGTCGTAGCAAAACGAACATCCTCTGTAGGTAAAATCGACGTCCCAGACACAATCGTGTAATCCGTTTCGTCATCCGGAGTCGTTCGAGTAACTCTCTGACAATCGGGCTAAAAACGATAATTTGCACAATTTTTACCCCGCCCACAATGCCGTAGCAAAATAGACGTCCTTCCTAGCTAATATCGATGTTCTAGACACACTCGCGTGGTCCGTTTCATCGTTCAAGGTCATCTGAACAAGCTCGCAGGTGGATGAGCCAATTTGAGCTAATTTCCCACGCGACGCTTCGAGTAACGCCTGTCGACCCTGGTATGCTCAAATGGACATCCCATGCATGTAATATATAAAAAAAACGATGCCAACACATATGGATTGGAGAATGAAGGAGCACTTTGATCATTCTGAATATCTTGAAGGAAGTTTAACGTGATTGATGAGAAAGAAAGGTTGGATTGAAGAGGATTTTATTGAATAATTTCCATTTCGTCCATTCTACAATCTATTTGTTCATGCCTAGACACTTGGAGATATTAGAATTGATGATAGTTCTGCGGAGGAATGAAGACTTACTTATTATATTTCTGTATTTGTGTATTTGAACTTATTACTTTGCTCTGCTTTGTTTTGTTTGGATGTTATATTTGGACATGCTTTCTTGTTTAGTCTTCAGCGTTTTTGTGATGTGGTTGTGCAACGCTAAATTTAAGATTATATGGCTTGAAAATGTGTAATGTTTAGTGTTGTGTGTATGTGTTTGACACTTGGATTTTACATATGAAACTAATGTTTTGTGTTGTTTATGTTAAGAAATACCATTTGACATGGCTTTAGGATGTTTTTCTGTGCTTAATTAGACTAATTAGATGTTGGAGCGAGCTTGAAAAGATTGAATTGCCAAAGAAAGTCGGAAGCCCAGTTTTTGAACTAGCGCTGAACGGCACTATCACCAGCGCAGGACCGCGCCAAAAGACAGAGAGTTTGGCCATTATAACAGAATAATGCCCCGAACGGTGATGCCGCTAACGCCGAACAGCACTCAATCTAGAAAAAGGCTTGAAACTCTAATTTTTTGCGATTTAACACTAGGACCCGCCATTTTTGCCAAAACAATGGTCTTCTACCTCCAGCCAAGGCTTATTTTCGCACCTTGGGCTCACTTGCATTTGGATTTGAAGCAATTTCGTGGCCAGAAAAGTTTGGATTTCATCTTCTCTTGGTAAGAGCTACACTTTAACCTAAAATTTTTTGATTTTGACCGTAGAAATCTCCTACATTAGGAATATTTGAAAATTTGAAGTTTTGGAGAAAATTTGGAAATATTTCATGGATTTTGAGTTCTTATCTTTTTAAATTTACCTTGGAGTCCATTACATTAAAACTTTAAAATTGATTTGGATAAATTTGATATTTTTAGAAAAATGGCTCCAAGAATTTCAAAGGGGAAGAGGAAATTTGAGTATGATGAAATCCAATTTGTGAATTTCAAAGCTTATTCTCGCTTTAGTACATTTCTTAGCAACAAGAAATGTATTCAAGAGAGTGCCTTTGAAAATATTTGAGGTATGCTTGAAGAACTTATTGCAAATCAACAATGGGAGATTTTCTGTTATTTTACTGCTGAAGCGATGCTTAGTATTGTTCGAGAGTTTTATGCAAATATATATTATTCTTAGAGTGAATACATTCTGGTTAGAGGCCAAATGGTTGAATTCACCCCTGCCAGCAAAAATGCATTTTTCATTTAAGATCACCTTTTTCTTGTGAATACAAAAATTTTCCTATTACGAATGAAGCATTGGATATGATTGTAAACTTTTTGAAAGATGGAGAAAGGGAGTGGAAGATTAAACAAAGGTTAAACGTCAATTTTCTCATTTCTACTTTGAATCATGTGTCAAAAGCCTGACACTATTTCATTTATGCAAGACTTTTGCCTACCAACTATCACAGCGAGGTTACTGTTGATAGAGATGTTCTGAATTACTGTATTCAGAACATGAAGAATTTGAATATTGGGTAATTATTCATAAAAGTATTTTGACAAGTTCAAAATGAGAGACTATAGGTGGACTAGGACACCCCAGCCTGATTCATACTTTATGTATTTAGTCAGGTGTGGTGATTGAAGATAATAATGAGGTGATCTATCCCTTGAAGCCCATTGCTAAGTTGAATCTGAAAACATGCAAAGCCCATGTAAGTTGGAAGTAGAGTAAGAAAACTGATGAGCCTTCCTCTAATCATGATCTACATCTATGGAGCCTACTCTGTATGATGTTATGGATCAGTTGAAAAGGTTGAACACCAAAGTAGAGGGACTAGAAGTTAGGAACAAGATGATTGATGATTATCAAGTGCGATGGAGAAAATATGAGATAGCTTATCATAATGCACAAATAAGATTTTTCATGGGAGGCACTAACACAGTATTTCCTACTAACCCTGAGTATACTCCATACCAGCCTGCATAACCTGATGATGGTGGAGCTCCTACAGAGGATGAAGATTGGTAGTTTATGTATTTTTTTTTTAGTGTACTTTGTATTTGTATATGTGGTGTGTGTGATGTACCTGAGACTCTCTTTTTTCTTTGTTTTGTATTAGTTGATGTATCTGTGATGCGCCAGAAACTCTTTCTGATTAGTATCTGTGATGTAATGTGTATTTGGTTGTGTTTGTAGCAAACGTTTTGTTGATTTGTGATGTATGTGATATTATAGTAGAGTTTTCATGTGTTTGGTTTGATAGTTTAATTTGTGATAGTAATAGTTGGATGTTAATGTTGTGTGTTAGTTTATGTTTCATGTTTTTAAACTTCTTCTTTTATAAATTTCTAACCCATATTTGTGTATAGAAATTCTTCTAATTATTTCAGGCCTACCGTTCCATTTTATGGAGAAAAACCTGCTTAAACTCAAAGGTATGAAAAGCCCAACATATCGAGGTATGAGTTAAATGTTTATATTTTTCTTTCTTCCCATATAAATTGAATTAATATTCAAAAATCTAAGTTTGGGGGAGGGAAAGAATTAATAATTAATTGTTCTCATTTAAAAATTATTTCAAAATTATTAACATGATTTCCTGTAATAGAACTCAATTTCAGATAACTGTATTTTAATTTTATTTAAGTATTTTGTAAAGTTGAATGAAAGTATTTGTAATGAAAAGTAATTTTGTAGGATGAGATATTTGGTATAAGAGAATAGGACTATAGTCAACTATTCAAAGTAAGAAAATTGTATGTTTGAAATATTAAGAATCTTAAAATTTTATGTGATAGGAAAAGATTGAGACTCTATGATGAATCATTAATAAGCTAAAGAAATGTCTATAAGGTTAAGAAATGTGGTAAGTTTCAAATTTAGGATGAGAAGGGTGAAGTTCAAAATCATTAAAGACTATCTAGATATAGTAATCCTCACTGAAAAGAAAAAGGAAAGAAAAAGAAAAGAAAAGAAAAGGAAAGAAAAGAAAAAGAAAAGAAATGAGAAGTGAGGAAAAGCTTGAGGAGATGCCTAATCAAAAATTGGCTTCACTTAGACCTACCTAAAGGGAAAAACTTAACTACTTTCCTGAACTTATATGTGTGGATTAGCATCCTTATTAGTAGTGTTCTCATAAAATTCTTTTCATGTAATCCTTTTAAGTGCCTTAATAAGACAATCTATAGTCATTTTTGAAATTAGTAAAAGACTTGCACTCTTAGACTTGACCACTTGACAGTCTTACACCTAAAGAATTTACTTGAATTATTCAAACATCTTTCTAAAAATTTTACTATTGTACCTATCTAAATCAAAATTATGGTATTCTAGAAAGAAAGTACATTACAGTGGATCATTATTTTATGTACTAACTAAAATTACTTAAGGACAAGTAATAGTTAAGTTTGGGAGATCTTGATCCACTGAAAATTTGATAGCTTTTTATTATTGATTTCATACCTGTTTTTGATGATATTACACTTTAAAGGAAGGTATTTTTCATGATTTCATGAAGGTACAATGATTTTAGGCCTTTGGAGCAAAATGAAGTGAAAAGGAGAAAATTTGGAGCAAAAAGGGACAAAAGTTCATTTTATTGAACTAGCACCGAATGGCACTGTCACCAGCGCCAGACAACGCCTATTTACAAAAAGTTGCAATAGTTTTGGCGAAATAATGCGTTGAATGGCGCCCTATCCAACGTCGAACCTCGCTCTATCTCGATTTTGAAGTAGATTCAATGTATTTGGCTAGATTTTGAAGGGTTGATTTAGGAAACTCTTAGGAATTCAGTTTTGGCTGAATTTAAACACTTTGGAGCTAAGTTTAGAGAGGAGGGAAGAATAGAAGAGAAGAGTTTAGAGTTTAGAGAGAGTTTCATTCCATTTAGTGTAGGAAGATTGGTTTTGTGTTTTCTCTTCTAAGGAGTGTGAGAGGAGAGAGAAAGTGAGAGATTTCTTCTTCCTTACTATTCTAAAGAGAGAATTGTGTGCTGTTGTGAAGAAAGAAGAGGAATCAATGGAAATCCTTAAGATTCGCTTGAGGAAGAGTTTAAGATAAGTTGTCTTTACTTCACTTTGTTTGTATGACATTGTTTTTATATATAAAATCCATGTTTTGTCATCTTTTTCTCATGAGTCTTGAGTAGATTTCTTTGTCTATATCCTTTTCATGTGATGGGTTGATGTTGTGATATAGAAACTGATTTATTATGGAGAATTTGTGACGACCTTTTCACTTCGAACTTCATTTACTTTTTGTTCTGGCCAATTGAATTGTTAAAACTTATTGAGAAACATATTTTCCGAAAGGATTATATGTTCCACAACCAAAGTAAATGTCACATTCAATGTCCATGAATGAGAGACATAGTTCATAGGGATTGAGTGAAAATAAATAGAGAAATATACGTTGATGGGCGTAGAATTGGAGATTTCAGAGTGACAGACTAAAATCCTCAATTTGGTCATAATGTTTGGAAACTGAAGCAAGAGTTAGCCTTCAGGTGAAGAGAAGTGGGTGTTGTGGAGTGAGAGCCAGTATCCTCCCA